>OX439043.1:33152742-33753371 GCA_949317995.1 Acholoe squamosa | reverse complement strand
TGTCTGAGTGATTGATGTTTCATTGAATAGGTGTGTGTAGGTGTGAGGCTGGATACACTGGAGAGGACTGCTCCCTGGTGTCCACTGCAGTACCCAGGAGTACAGAGCTGCCTGACCAGGGTCTGTGTGACCTCCACACCACGGACTGCTCCAAGGTGGAAGTCTACTCTATGGACGTCATCAAGACGCCGGGTCTCTGCTGTATTATCCAGGAAGTTACGGTAATTGAGACAAAACTTTCGGTATTAGCATTTGATATTTTATATGGCATTGCCTCTCCGACCATGGTGATTTACCAGGGCAAATATAACGCGGGTTGTCTTCTTGTATTTCGGGCCAATGGGACAGGGACATAGTACAAACACAAGTTGATCTTCCATTAAAAGTTGAATGAAATATACATTACAATGTACTTGGAAATCAGCCGGCAAATCAAACACCATATGCTAGTCAATTTCAGTTATTTTGAAACGTGTACCTAACTCTGTATTGCACTTGAGGCAGTAGGTCATCTCGTGCCTAGTGGAAAGCCCCTCATGGTTGCATAGTCCCAGTTGGCAGGGGAACTGTTTCTCTCTGTGCCATCAACTGAAAAATATTCCAAATGACCACAGCTTATGGGAGACCTAAATAATATTTACTCACCTAGAACGGATAATACATTCAGGGACCATGGGGTGGGTGGTTAGGTATGCTAAGGGGCCAACCATCATTGCCATTCTGGGCATTATGGGTGAGTCTGAGTGGTTTTCTCAGCATATCCATAAATCGGCAGAGTTAAGTGCAGCAGAGATACAATGCAGGTCGCCCTGGGCCTTATATCATGTTAAGTGCTGCTCAGCCCCGAGTCATATCACACTCTGAATGGGACAGAGAGGTGCTCAGGACATGACCTGCTCACACCAGCTCAGAGTGTCTGAGGGTGGGCCCTGGCAGCTATAATGCTCTATGTGAGTTAGTTACACAGTAGAGAACCCCTACTCAGGAATTGTAGATTCTCTCTGTTTTCTAGATATTTGCTAGAGCCTATATATGAATATGAGGTTTGTGTTATATGGTGATTCTCAGAACAAGATGAATAATGGTGTGCACATAACTGCATTCTTCACCTCATTGTACAATATCACTTCAGTATCTAATTGATCCCCACAGACCATTTTTGAGGGTCCTGTCTTTCACTTTAATATGAGAAGTAAAGATTGGTGAACTCATGTGCTGTTAGAAAACTGATAATGTCGACAGCTTATACCGAAGGGTGGGCTTCTATGAATTGTTTCTAACTTTCTAACTTCACCTGTGTAACCAAGATCCCAATGTGTGACCGAGATCCCTAAGATATTTTTCCAGAACATATCATTTCAATGATCTCATGCACTTATACGGCTACAGTAATGTACACCCTGAACTTATCTTCCACAGGTCACCCCAGAAGGAGCCCACGGTAATGACAGTAATGTACAGGTGGTACCTGCTACCTTTGTCACCTTCAATCAGGTAAAATGTAATCTTCCACGTAATGCCAGTTACTTGGTGTCAGTGAGCAACAACCGCGGCCATAACTCCAGTGTGGCACGCCTCCACGTGGTCTACCACTCAGACTGTATGGTCTGTACCTCCAACATACAGCGCCGGGAGGCACGCTGCTATAGGAAGGTGGGTTCAGCAACTTGAATGATCCTATGTTGTTATCATAAAAAATGAATAAATGCAACAGCTAAATGCAACAGCCGCGAGCTCCTTGATATGCTGATGAAATGTATGATTGTCAATATTAAAGCACCCATTCTGCGCTGTTTAATTCCCGGCCTTGATGCACAATAAGTCTAGAGAGACGTTTGAGGTGTTTGAAAACGATAATTCATAGTGGTTTTCATCTATCAATTAGTCTTCGAAGTGGCACCTTGGTTTGGCATTGAAGAGTCTTTCGTCCATCTGCCAATAGAGCCCATTGCTGAAGTAGTTCTAGATAATTACAGGACTCCAGTATGGATATTCTATAATATTAGGACTGTGAGTAGGCCTATACATCAATATCGGGGTGCATGACCTGGTCCATGCTTATGATCAACATATTGATTTTCATAAGAGGTCTGTAGCCTTCTCTATGGTATTGTTTGTCGAACCTTCCTTAAGTGGTAGATATAATCCAAGGGAATTGCGCTATGTATTCCGAGGAATGTGTCCAAGGGGTACAGAAGGCTATCTCCGGGGAAGATATCTAGCTTATGCCACAATCAACACTCCAATTGCCACCCATAACCATCTGGGTGGGAGGAGGTAGCTGCCCAGTGGACTGAATCGACTTACAACGACTAAAATTGCATACAGCCATTCTAAGCTGGTGTGGTCCCAGTGAGCACAAACACCCTCCCTCAAGTGGGGCATAAGTCAGATATATATATATATATATATATATATATATATATATATATATATATATATATATATATATAGACATTGCTGGTTTGTGTAGGCAGTATACCAGCCCCTGTTGTGAACATTTTGAGTACCGTGAGCAACTCATTCTATGGGGACTGTGGTTACTGAGATTCGTACTGTCAGACAGTACCATTCCCATTGTCCCTTCCGAATTGATCCTGAAGGCTAACACACAGAAAAGAGGTCATTTCTTCCATTTGGTCTCATTTTCTGACGTCCCTTCAGCACCTTGGTGTCTTCTGGCCAAGAACATGACATTGCATCCCTATATAGGCACAGCTCCCCTAAGGGGACGTCTTAAAATACTTACATCGTGACATTTGTGTGAATATATTGAATGCAGTAAACAACGTATTCTGTATCTACCATGTAACCTCACGATTCCCTTTAACTCCTCTAAATTGAAGGCTAACATTATAGCAAAGAGGTACTACCTTTATTTGGTTTCCTTTTCGGACATCCTTTCAGCAGCTTAGCCCTTTTCTGACCAAGAACATGATTGTATGGGGCAGCTCCCAGGGGTGACGTCTTGAAATACTGTACTACCGGTATATATACCATCGTGACAATGTCGGAAAGGTCACTGCTAATTCACGGGTTTATTTAAAATTTAATGATCGCCGCAGAACATCAGTGAAATGATATCAATTGAGCACAGCGTATTCCTATATATGTATACACGTATGTATTTCAAATTATATTTTCCCCGATTTGACCCATATGACAAGTATCCTAATGCCTTCAAAGAGAAAAGCGCGGGATTGGGGAAGCCTTGCACTCCTTCTGTAGCCATACATCATTTTTACACTCTCCATTTGTATTCACACAGAAAGAGAGTTGTATCATTTCCGAGAAATGTTACGCACTGGGTGCGGAAAACCCTATGGACAAATGTGAAGTTTGTAAACCTGATGCATCTCCGTCACAGTGGTATTACAATAGACGTAAGTATATATATATTCATATGAACTACAACAGGACAATATCTATGACGTCGAGTAGAAATCATTTCCCGTGAAATAAAATTCCCGGGATAAAATCATTGAGCCGTCCACTGATTAAAAAACAAAATCAAAATAATCAAACTATTTATCATGGAAAAAATTGTGTGTGGGGGGGAACTATCCCAATTCGGGAGTTGTGTATCTTAACAATGCCGCAAACATACTTTTATTCATGTTTTATTGCAGAGAACCCTGCGTGTAACTCACAGGCAGGTAACATAGCCGCTGTGGTGGTCCCCTTCTTTGTCGTCCTCTGTACAGGCACACTGCTAGCTGCACTCATGTACAAGAGGAAGAAAAGGTGGGTGTTTCAATCTCCAAAATACAAAATGAGAGAAATCCTCCTTTTGCTGAATCATAAATATTTTAATGTAAGAACTTATTAGGTATAGAAGCGCTTTTTTCGGGGCTTTATTCTATAACATATTGGCCTAATTTCAGCGATCGTTTATACTACAAATGTAGTCAATATTGGGACACATGGATATCTATACATTGAAGAAGTTACTTGATTATGAAAACTTAAACTGGGTATGACTCATAACAGAAGTTTGATATTGACACGGGGCGGAGAATGACGTCCATTGAATGTAAGCATTCCTGAGTTGTCCGCATGCATGCTTCAATTTCAGATAATTTACAATTAACGTTCAGTTAGATATTGAATTAATGCATGGCGGCGTTATCAGTCGGGGTAGTCCATGCGAAAGACCGTAGACTGAACTCATCTATATTCAGAAACTGACGGATATGCCAACTGAGGAAAACATTTTAATGGGATTTGTTTTTGTCGGATTGCTTTTTAATCAATAATAATCGTTATCTCTCCATGATTTCCACGATTAAATAGGTGTTCCTTGATTGCATACACATAGTTGTTACAGATATTGCTCAAAATACCCCTTATATCTAACAGGATAAGCAAATGACTGTAGAAACCAGGTCTGTGGATAGTGGGGGATTGCAGGTAAATCAGCAAACCTTTCCATGGCAGATAGCTGTATCTATGCGGTAATAGATATAGTACAGTTGTAGCTGCCCAAAAGTTGGTCCCAAAAAAGTTTGTGTTGAGTAGCATTCTTGAATATGAAAGGATGTGCCACATTGCTTTTCTTTTCTATCTTATCAAATTCCTGGAATCCTCACAAAAAACTGTTCATGGCGGTAACCATGCAGAGATGTACAATTATCGTTCACATAAATATAATAAACATCCACATCCATAATATGTAGCCTATAAAAACATTCCCCATGAAAGCTGGTGTATTTTAAATTCATCCAGATCTCCCCTGACTATATTGATCCAAGTCTGATGTCTCCCTGTCAATAGCTGCATCCACTTCGACGGATGGACCATCCGTCTCCCTTCATCCGTTTTTTTGCTCCATAGAAATCATTGATAAATAATAAGACGGATGAAACAAACAAATGGTCCATCCGTCGGCAGTGGATGCACCCCTTTCATAGTGCGATATCCTTCTAATGCTACTTCATCACATCCCCCAGGTTACGGCAGCAAAGGGTGACGCCACAGGAAGCGTCGGACATTTCCGTCACAGACGCCACCGACGTTGCGCCGCTCTCCGTGGCGGAGGTGGCATCCGAGGCGATGGCCGTGTCAACACTCGTCACTTCCCCTTCGTCACCCAAGACTTCCACCCCATCAACTTCTATCGACGTCGTCCTTGACCTTCGCAAGTCCCAAGGGGAGACGCCGAACACCACGGCAGCAGGTATCGCCCCAAAGCAGAAGTGAGTTTAGCGCCCCATCACATGGTGTAATTCGTAGACAGCGACAGGCCACAGGAGGGGGATTAGTGCACAGACTGTGAACGAACGCTGGTTACGGAAGGTTTACCGTCACCTTGTCTACCTGGGCTCTATCGGAAGTCAGAGGTCACGTGATTGCAAGCGGAAGCCAGAAGATCAAAGGATATACAAAGTCACTATTCTTTGTTATCTCTTTTTTTTCTATATAACTGCCTGGTGAACAATCAAATATCAGGTCAGTCACAAGCAGAGAGACAAACGGAGACAAACACTTCCTCCCCCTCCCACACACATACAAAGGTGAAATGTGATAGGAGATATATGTTTATTTTTGCCATTAATAAATTCAGTGTTATTGGTGAAAATTTTAGGGAAAAATCCACTTGATGGGGTCTAAGTTGCACGAACGAGAGCATTATCATCACTTTAGTTGTTAAGGGTTTTAAAGGGTTCGATTATTTATAATGCAATCATGCATGGAGAAAATCAAAACGGGTGATTTCTTGCGTGGAGTTTACATTTAGCATGTGAGAGATAGATCTTCCTAATGTGCCGTCCATTTAGCTACACAATGCACGCCATTTGGTAACTTACCATGTTTGGTAACTTACCATGTTTGGTAACTTACCAAGTTTGGTAACTTTGTTTGGTAACTTACCATGTTTGGTAACTTACCAAGTTTGGTAACTTACCATGTTTGGTAACTTACCATGTTTGGTAACTTACCATGTTTGCAGTGATTTTTAATAAAATGATTCAGATAGACACCATCATGCCACCAATAATCGGTGTTTCTTTGAATTCTGCAATTGAACATGGAAATCAATCAGGTGTGGAAAGAATTGTTTTGGCCATAACAAAAACAAGAAATGGTGAGTATCAGAGTCAATACCGGCATTATTAAGGCCTACCTTCGTCGTGTCTTTCAGATGGGATAACTTAAAAACCTAAGCAGACAGGTATGAAGAAATAACAAAGGGATTGGGTGTCATGCTGCGGGCTTCTTACCTTCTAAAACATCCAGGAGGATCAAATTCAGAACGTTTTCTTTTCTACAATGAACATATTCGACTTGAAAGCCAGCCATTTTAGAATGTGTCTGCGTCTTATCTACCTGTGCCCCTTCTAAGAAACAGATTGGCCCATGTACACAAACAATTTGAATACATTAACCCACTAAAGGCGCATGCTACTTTTAGGTTTATGCCCCTTTGTTGTCATGATGCACCAATGCAGTGCAGACAAACGGGTCTGCTCGACACTGATCCATGCATTGGTGCATCATGCCAAACCTTGTATCACAATCCAAGGGCCCAGTATCATGTATGAATGCAGTATTGGTGAGTGTATGAATGCAGTATTGGTGAGTGTATGAATGCAGTATTGGTGAGTAGACTCACCAGTACTGTGTTCATGCTTCGTGGTGCCTAGCAGACAACCTTTACTATTTCACCAAGATGTAATGTCTCTTTAGAGCAGGGTCGATAATCATAATTGTAATAACTAGCTGGAAGCTCCAGCGAATCTCATTCTCTGTTTAGGGGTACGTCTGCCAAGTACGCAGAATTACAGCTATCTGATGATGGAGATGTGACTCCTAATACTCATATGAAGACCTTAAGGGGACGGGGTAGCCTGGAGGCCATTAAATCTTACAATATCATCAATTAGCATTTTTGAAATACATCGCTGTTCAGGAGTAAAAGGGATGCATTTAAGCACGGCACACTTGTCATTTGAGTAGCTCATCTCTACTCTAAATTGAAAAGAAATATATATATATATATATATATATATATATATATATATATATATATATATATATATATATATATATATATATATGCTGGCCAATCGTGAAACGGGTTTCATCATGAGAAAATTCCTGTAGTCCTAAATCAATTTATGACAAACATTTGGGATTTTTTCTTTTCAAAGAATCTCGGAGAGCAATTGCCAAAAGGGACAAAATTGCGATTGGCATGCAGCTACTCATTGATTACTGTTTATATCAGATGGACGTAGACATTATGATTTTCAATTAATGGAACATAATTAAGGTGATGCTCCACTATACACGATTTGCTGGTACATTCTCATGGAAAGTTTCCGGTGAGTGTCTAAGGAATAGGGTGTAACCTGTAAATTTATATGAGATTATAGTTGTAAACATGAGATTTCATCTGCACAGACTCTGTTACACCACAGAGTGTAAATGATGTCACTTGGATCAAGAAGCGGTGGTGACCCTGTTCTGCTTTATAAGCATCAACACAGCAATATATAAATAACAACACAGCAGTCTATCAACGACTCACCATAGAGTACAGGCTCTTGTACTGTAAAAGGCAAACCTATGTGATATTGAATTGCAGAGACTCATCAGTGTGAAGGTGTCATTTACATTAGATCAACTTGATTTCGTAAAGAAAAAACATCTTTTGACATCAGAAACATGCCTGAGATTGTGCTCAGAGGCATCCCCACATAAAAAAACATTAGATTTTTTCTTTGCATAAACAAAAAATAGCACTGTATAGTCTGTTTGTATCAGGTTTTGTGAGAATAGCAGCGATTTTCTGCTAAAATAGCGTAGTGGAGTCCCCACTAATAAAATGAATTTAATGCCAATACCGGGTGATATTTGCCAGAAAAAAAATCGTCTGAACATTGTCTCGTAAAATAAAATGAAAAAAGGAAGGGGGCCAGCTGGTAGAGATAGAGAGCTACAGCATGGCGCACAGTTATTACCAAATTTCGAAAACGGAATAGCGTGATTGTGGTTAAATGTCCGACTATCTCGACTTCCTCTCCTACTCACGATATGCATTACTTCCATTTCCTCCTGTCGGCAAATATGTCGAGTAAATGCACGTACTTTACCGGCTATAGAGAGACATAACTTACATTTATAGGTTGTTTGTGCACGTATGGTTATGATTCATTGCTATCTCCTTCTACTGTTATGTCCATGACTTGTTTGTTTCTAGGTTAGCTCTTCTACGTTTCATTAATATCTGTCCAGCGCGGGGACTACACAGGCCTTTTTTCATTTTTCTTACATGAGCTACTGACAGTCTACTTCTGACTTTTATGCCAGACTAACCTAACTGTCCAGCATACGACAGGTGGAAATCCCAGGTCCCTTTCTCGAGTTTCAACCATAAGCCACAGCTTTCAGGTGTGGGGAAATGAAATATGGAGGAAGCTGCTTAGGGGGGAGACTACTTACGCTCACTATAATGTATAAGAGAATGCCTAGATTGCAAAGGTACTTTATGGCGTTTTGTGTGATGCATTAAGGCCTACTTGATATAGGTCGTTACAGTGCGATGACACCATGCAGTAATATAACACCATAGTTGAATACTGTATCATACTGAAAGGAGACATCAGGCTGTATGCACATTCAGGTGACATTATGGACTTCACACCTAAATGGAGTGAAATGTGGGTTGGTTCCGTTGTCCACTTGGTTACATGTGAGGAGCACTCGAGCAGCAATCAGGTGTCATGATAAGGGCAGCTGTCAACCAACAATGATGGCAGGCTTCTGTTTGTTACCTGTCAGGTAGAGAGCTTATTCTGTGTAGACCACCTGGCCTCGATAGGTGTATGAGGAGGGATATTAGTAGCAGATACCATGGATATCCTGATGGATGATACATTCATCAGTTCACTACGAGTTCAGTACTGATTGTACCTATTATGTTCTATTAAGTTCATACACTGTATTTAGCATGAGCAGAGATTATAATAAATTTTTTTCATTCTCATCCAAATGTACAGTAGTACATCCACGATATGGATGAAATAAAAACCATACCCAAAACAAAACAGAGCAAGAACAAAACAAATACAAAAAAGCAACAACAAAAAAAAAAAAGATCAGAAGAGACCACCCAATGTGTATTAATTACAAAAATTCCTTCCATCTGGAAAATTGCTCTTTTGCCATAATTTATTTTGCACGAAGGGCCCAGATAAATTTGAGTAATGATATCTAAATATAATAGTCATAAAACCGTATGGAACAAGAAAACCAGTCAGTATTCGAAGCTGCCCTGACTGATGCTGATTAGAACCGAGTCAATATGCACTGAGTTCATATTGAAGTGGGGGAAGGCAGCAGCAAGTAGGCAAGTTAATTGGACAATTCTGTTGCTATGCAGAAGTAGTGGTATGATTGTGAATGATTATAACATAAGTAGAATAGAAATATCAAGGCATTTGAAGTTTCTGTAGTCCACGCGTTATCCACTCTTAGGAGATGGAAACGATTGTTTGGGGGATAAAATCATGTTAAGAATGACCCTAAGGCCGAACAGCGTTTTCCTTAAACACCTTAGAATTGGGTCTACAGGGCTCCCTAAAGGTGAGCAGGTCATAACTTCCAGAGGTTGGATTAACCAGGATTGAGTTGTTCATTACGCACAGAGCTGATAATGCTGACCGGATAGTGTTTACCCAGCTATCGAAACCAGGACTTAAGTCAGCAAAGGCCACCAAAAGCACAACCAGTCAACCACCAGCCTACCTGGTCACAATCCAGGCTAGCTAGTAAGAGAGTAATGAATGGGTTAACGGGCACCGAATTCAGTGTATCGTAGGATATCATAACGAGTGGCCCATTCCTTACTCTCTTTATTACACGATTAATCAATAAAAAATCAATAGATAATCAATAGAATATCAATAAAAACAAGTTGAAAACAAAAATCCTTCCCCGGGACTCGAAGCCTGCCATAGTTTGCATACACGACCTGTACATAGCACCTGGCAGCCGTTGGTTTGGTCTGAACGTGTCCTGCAGTACCGTATATCCTCATGTTAAGGCCTGGTCAATTTGCCACTTAGTAAGGAGGTTTAGGTAGTAGACAGTACTAATACAAGCCTGGGCGTATAAATGGGGAAATATGGTATGTAGCTATGGGTCAGTCGAAAAAAAAAGATGCGCCCGGACCGGGAGTCATCCCGCCTACCTCTAAAGGCTGAGCTACCAACTAGACCACCGCGACTCACCCCTCGGTGCCCGTCTCGGCTTGGCTTGCTTTGAATGCATCCCATGGTTATGTATACACGATCGGTACACACACCTCGGCGCCCGGCTAGGCTTGCTTTGGTTTGGTTTGGTTCTAGCCGACCACTCCTTGTCAGTCCCTGTGGCGCAATGCATAGGGAGTTGGATATGGGATCTGAGACTGCAGGTTTGACCCCTACCCTGGCCATGAAAATGTCGTGGGTTTTAACATGTAACAAGTGACATGTTAGGACATGTGACATGTGACATGGACAAGGAGTGCCGATATCCAGGATATCAGCACTCCTAGGACCTGCAATATTGACAGGTATCAGAATGGGAATATCCTGAAAAAGCACCCAAAATCACAGAGGTCGTGTAATAACAGCCAATATCAGACGTGCCCAGACTGTGCAATATACATCGTACAGTCTGGGAGACTCGTTATGGATCCACTGACGTTACAACAGGGTGAAGCAAGTGTTAAAAACTTGTGTTTACTGTATCCTAACCCCAGTAAACACATGATATTATTCCTATCTATGGATATTGAAGAAGGGTATATTTATATAGAATTTAGGTGGCAGCCACATAGTTTTGTTTGGTATCTGGGCATTCAAACATTTTAGTTATTACTACCAAATATCTACTTGTAGGATAAATACATTAAAAAATGTGCCATGACCAAGCCTTGAAAACTGGACCTTCCATATGCCATGCCAATATGCTACCACTGTTCTACAGATTCTGGTGTAGATTAGTCTGTTAAAAGGCCACCATGCCATTTTCATTACAGGGTACCTGAGACATACAACCAAGATAGTATGTCATTCATTTGGCTGCTGGTAAGTAGGGAGAGCAGATTTTTCAAACACAGGAGTCATGGGCTCAATCCCAGCCTAAACCTATGTTTTGTAGTTGCATTGAGCCTGCTGGTTCTAGTAATGAAGTTGCAACAGGTACACTGTCACAGAGGAACAAGCTCTATTCATGAATATTCATGAATGCACCAATCAGTTGAGGCCACCTTATGAGATCATAGAAAATTTTTAAAGTTTATTGACTGCGCCATTAAGCGAAGAGGTGATACTAGTAACAATAAAGTAAAATCGTTTAGATGCAGGAGTAGACTGGTATCCAATATATGAAACTAGCTATTAGGGATGAGTCAGTTGAAAGGATGGTAATACAAAAATGGGTATTTACAGATGAATTGACAATACAAGAAACAAGGTTGGAACTAAGCTCTCACACATTTAGAGTAGAGAAAAAACACATGGGTATAAACTTGTAAATTAAGTCAGGTTGTGTATTGAGCTGTCACACAATCAAGCATTTAGAGGAGGCATTGCAATGATTTTATAAGAATTGGTGCAGTCCCACCATATAGACTGGATGATCGAGGCTGGCTAGCAGCCAGAGAAAGTAAAGTTAGACTCCCTCTAGTTTCTATGTTCCAGGGCAGGGACGTCTGCAGAGCTTGCCAGTATAGCCACCCACCATCAGAGACAACCCCTAGGATACAACCATTGTGAGAAGGAGTGTTTCCACTGCTATTCTTTCAGTATGGGCCTCTTGCCCCTGTGCACAGTGTGTTCTACTTGGAATGGTGTAGGAGGGCCGAGGCTAAGATCACTGCGATCTTAGTGCTGGCAGTGAAAAGGCAAGACAGTCTAATCTTAAGATCGCTTAATAGGATAAGGCAGAATAATTCCTAAGATCGCTCAGGTAGCGATCCCAGGACCTTTTGAATTAACCTCCAGGGCAACCACCCTCAATACCACCCGCCATGAGCCAACTTGAACACAAGCCACCCTTTTACACAGGTACTGGATACCCGTCAGCAGAACTTACTACCAAGACACCCAGCTGCTTACCCCAGCTCAGCCGGCCACCAGAGCAGCTAACCAAATATTAGTTCGCCATGAGCATAGTCAACCACAAGCATAGTCAGCCACCATCTTACCTCTGTACTTGTACATGTACCAGCTCATCATCTGCAGAGCTTACAGATCTCACTGTCATCAAAAGCAGCCAGCCACTAGAGTCAGCCACCAGCACAAACATCAATCAGAACAGCCAAACAAAAGCAGGGTCAGCCAGCAAAAAACACACAGCACTACAAATAGCGATCAGCACATCTAGCCACCCCTTCAACCAGCAAGGGGAGGCAAGCATTCCCTGCACAGCCACTCTTATGAGAATGTAGCCAAATGCTCAAAAGACTCAGTATTCTTCTGGATGGAATACTGTGAATGACCCCATAATCATCGTTTTGTACAGATGGAGCTTCTAACTGAAGAAACAGTCTCTGGTTAAGCGCTAGCCGTTTCCAGCATTGTAAGTTGACCAGAAGATATTGATCCATTTTCTTTTACCTTAATCCAATTTTGACGGTGGTCCTTTCTTCTAATTCAAATCAACCTTATGATTACGTAACATTTAATGCTAACTGAGCATTATCATTCTTCAATGACCATCTAAATCTATTGGGAAAACGGGCAGGGAAAACATCCCTCCTAAAGCATCCCTGCTTGCTGGACCCTGTTTCTATACTTTTGGGTTTTGGATGGCACCATTCATCATTGCTAGAACAGAGCTGGTGAAGGCAAATGGAGCAAACAGTTCCTGTGTTTCTAAAGTTGCCTTCGCCAGCTCTGTTCTAGCAGGTCTGTCAGTGAAGGCAACTATGGAAACACAGGAGCTCATTAGCTTTAGTCACTTGCCCTCTCATAGAGTTCAGTCCAGTTCTGTTATATCCACTCAGACTAAAGCAACAAGATTTGAACAATACACAGGAAACCAGAGTAAAAAAAGGATTTCCCTTGGGAAACCCCTTTCTGATGGGGAAACCCCACCTCCTCTTATTTTGTTTTTGTCTGCAGTGAATCCTATGGTGTGAGTGAGTGAGGGGAGGGAGGGTTGGAATGAGTGAGTGAATGAGTGAGATAAGGAGGGGTGAATGGCAGGAAGGAGTGAAAGAGTGAGGGAGTGAAAGAGGGAGAGGAAGGGAGGGAATGAGTGAGTGAATGAGTGGGTGATGGGGAAGAAGAGAGGGCAGGAAGGAGTGAAGGAGTGTGGGAGTGAGTGAGGGAGAGGGATGGCAGGATGGAGGGAGGGAAGGAGTGAATGAGTGATGTTTGGGGGAGGAAGGGGGGAAGGGTCGAGTTAAGTAGTGGAAGTAAGTTAGCTGAATTGGAATGAAGTGGATTGGATTGGAATGAAGTGGTGTGGACAGGGTTGAGTAGACCAAATAGAGCCAGATTGTCTCAAGTGGGGTAAATTGGGTCATAATGAGTCAATATGATGTCAAAAAAGGTCATTGGACCTGATGGACCTAAAATGAGGAAAATTGGGTCATAACAGGCCAATTGAGGCCAATTTGAGTAAAAGTAGCCAAAAATGGGTAAATTTGGGTCAAATCAGGTCTAACTGGGTAAAAGTGGTCCAAAAAAGGTTAAATTGGGTCATAACAAAGCAATGCAGGTCAAACTGGGGAAAAATGGCCCAAATAAGTGGGTATATTGGGTAAAATCAGTTGACTCTAAGTCAAATTAGGTAAAAGTGATCTGAAGTGGGTACATTGGGTCAAAAACGTTCAATCTAGGTCAGATTGGGGAAAAGTGGCCCAAAGTGGGTAAATAGGGTCAAAACAGATCAATGTAGGTCAAAACAGGAAAAGTGGCCCGAATTGGGTAAATTGGGTCAATAAGGTCCATCTAAGTCAGATTGGGTAAATGTGGCCCAAATTGGGTAAATTGGGTAAAAACAGATCAATGAAGGTCAAAATGGGAAAAGTGGCCCGAATTAGGTAAATTGGGACAATAAGGTCCATCTAGGTCAGATTAGGTAAAAGTGACTCAAAGTGGGCAAATTGGGTCAAAAGAGGTAAATCTAGGTCAAACTGGGGAAAAGTGGCCCAAAATAGGTAAATTGGGTAAAATCGGGTCATAGGTCAAGAGAGGGAAAAGTGGCCCGCATTGGTTACTTAAATTGGGACAAATTGGGTCAATCTAAGTTTAATTTGTTAAAAGTGGCCCGAAGTGGGAAATTGGGTCAAAAAAGGTCAATCTAGGTCAGATTAGGTAAAGGTGGCCCAATGTGGGTGAATTGGATCAAATTGGTCAATATGGGCCAAATTGAGTCAATTGATACTAATGTGGGTCAGATGGGTGTCAAAGCAGGTGAAATAAGTGAAAAATGGTTGAAATTCCCCATAATTCGGCAAATTTTGTCAACTTTACTCTATCTAGCCTAATTCTGGACAGATTGACCCATTTTGGGCCTATTTGACCTACTTTGACTTATATTGGCCTGATTTAACCCACTTTGCTATTGGTAAGTCAATCATACTCACTTTCGCCCATTTTGACCTATGTTGACCTGATTTTACCCAATTTACCCACTTGAGGCCACTTTTCCCCAGTTTGACCTAGATTGCCCTCTTTTGACCCAATTTACCCACTTTTGGCCAATTCTACTAGTTTGACCTTGATTGGCATGTTGACTTATTTTACTCATCTCAGGTCAATATGACTCTATTTGGACAAACATACTGCTCTTGGGCCAGGCTGAACCCTATTGGGTCATTATGACGTATTTTTATCCATATGAACCTGCTTTTACCTAATTCATCCACGTTGAGTCAATCTGACTCAATTTGGCCCAACTAACCCATCTCAGACCAATTTGACTATTTTGATCCATATTAACCTGATTTGACACAGTTTACCTCGCTTCACTCAATTTAACTCAAAACTCATTCCACTTAACTCAATTGATATCAAGTTAGTGGGATTGACTGACCTCCAGTGACCTCCAGATTCCACTTGACTCTGCACTCAACTCAACCCCATCCACTCCACTCCATTCCAATCCACCCCACCCAGCCCATTCATTTTAACCACTCTACTTCTTTCTTCCCTCTCTCCCTCCCTCTTGCTGACTCACTCCATCACTTCATAACTCCCTCCCTCACTCACTCACTCACTCACTTATTCAATCATTACCTCCTCCCTCCCCTCATTCCCTCCCTGTCTGCCTTTTCCGTGTCCACCTGCCTGCATCTCTGCCTACCTGCATCCCTGTGTCCCTGCCTCCGTCCCTCATTCACTCGCTCACTCACTCATTCTGTCACTCACTCACCCATAGCTTTGACCCTTGGTCCCTGTATCCCTTACTCATTGCTTCCAAGCATACCTTTACCGAAAAGGAATTAGGCAAATAGTGCTCTACTCAACAGAACTCAGCAGAACTGAACTGAAAGGGCCAAATCATGTAAAAAGATACATTATCATATCTTGTAAAATATTAATCAAAAATTCTGATGAACCCCCACAAAATAAAGAAAAACAACTCATAATCATATATCCTGAAAATCATAACCAACAATGCAGGAGAAATATACTTTTTCAATTTCCATCACCACCCCCTAGGGTAGGAGGCAATTTTGGTTCTGAAACACTAGATTTGCTTTCGCCTACAGAGCGCTTACAACTCAAACTAGTTCTATCCAACACTATGGAAACACTAAGGCTGTCAGCTCTGTTCTGGTGAAATTAAGCCTTAGTGAGTGCCCACTAGAACTGAACTCAAATGGCACCATTCTTTATGGGTTTTCTACAGAAACACTAATGCAGATGGCGCCATCCAATTAGAGTATAGAAACAGGGTCCAGGTATAGAGAGTGGTCAGCTAAACATGACTTGTTTGATCCCCTCTGGGCCCTGTTTCTATAGTTGGTTTGGATGGCACCATTTGCATTAGTGTTTCCTAAGTTGCTTTATCCAAAGTAGCTCAGTTCGAGTTCTATCTAAGTATGTGTTTGCCAACTGCCTAAATCCAAATGAATAGAGCAAGAAGTGCCACTGTTGCTAAAGGTTTGGATAGAACTCAAACTGAGTCCCATCTGTTCCATTGACAGAAGTAAATCTGTTGTTTTCCAACTGACTTCGTTGCCATCATGGCCCTGATTGTATACCTGAATGGCACCATCCATGTTTACTAATGTTAAGCTAATAGTGCAGACCCAGCAAAAACATGCTTCTGTTTCTTAACTTGAGTTCTGTTCTAATTCTCTATTGGCTAGAGCTGGATAGGACAACTTTAGAAACACTCATGCAATGGTGCCATCAAAATCCTTTAATTTCAGCTAATCTATCATCAAATGAATCATCCAAGGTTTTGTGTGTATTTCTCTTATTTAAAGTTTTGTTGACCACCTATAAGGGATGGTGGCAAAGTTGTTTGAAAAACAATAATTTTGCCTTCATCATTGGAGCAGATAAGACTGAGTTTGAGTTATATCCTAAGGTTTAGAAACAGTGGCACATCCTGCTCTATTCATTTTGGTCTAGGCAGTTGCCTAAAATGAACTCAGCTAGAACTCGAACTGAGCCATTTTGGAGAGAGCAACTTAAGAATCACTAATTAATGCAAATGGTGCCTTCCATAACCCACTATAAAACAGGATCCACATATTTCAATTGAATTAAACATAATGATATAACACACAAATGAATAGGCAAAAGGCCCTAAGGATATACCATACTAGAGGTGGATGCCACCATTGCATTAGTGTTTCTCAATTTGTCCTATCCAGTTCTAGCCAATAGACCAGGAGAGTAGAACTCAAGTTAAGAAACAGAAAGCTGGTTTTGCTCTATCTGCACTTTTAGCTTTGCATTAGTGGACATGGATGGTGCCATTCTTTTTTTAAAAGTATAGAAACAGGGCCCTGGGGCGTATTTCAATATCCCTGGCGATGGTGGCTATATTAGGTCAAGGACATTGAAATAAGCCCCTGACCTACAGTCACCTGTTATGATCACCTCTTAAGGCCATAGTTCACTTGGCCTCTTTCACGCAATTGAGTCGTACAAATCCGATATACATTTCTACGATACAGGACTAGTGGACTATGAGTATTATATCACCAACTGAATATTATAATCTGATAGAGTGGTCATATAGCAATGCAGGGATTAGTACCCACTAATAAAGGCCACTATGGATGGTATTGTATAGTTACTCTACGATTTGGGAGGTACCAGTCATAGCGTCTTATGAGGTGACCTCCTGGCGAAGATGGATGAACCAGCAGTTCTCTCTCAGAATCAGGGTACGCTGCCATAGGTATTGCTCTATCCACACCCCAATAGCCTATTCAGCGCGATTTGAATAGAGACTTGCATCAATGGAAGAGGTGCTGAAATCGATGTAAATATTGTGCATGCATACAGGCAGCAGTCCTTTGGATCACCACTGTATCGAAGCAATAAGAAACTGAACATTGCTTTGTCAGAATTCCATAAGATACAAATCATAGGCCATATGTTTATTTACAAAATTATATTTTGTTGGCGTGGTTGTGAGGTAACAGTGGGATTCACATTAAATCATATTATGGCATGCAGGAGAACATTTGTGTAGTGGCAAGGAGAAAGGGTGCTAGGGAGGGTGTTGCTCCTATAGTAAAAGGAAGAGCTGGCTAAAATGCCCTTGTTTCCAGTCCTTTCTTTTCATTTAGCTATAACTTGTCCCTTTGTTGCTCACAGGTGTTCATTCAAGTACGGTGCTGAAAAAGGGGGATTTGAGTAGGTACCTAGTGGGGAGAAGTCAGTCAGTATAATAAACTATAGAGCGTGTGACATGAGTAGGTACCTGATAGTGCAGCTCTCTCTATTTGAAACAAGGCAGGTGACTTTTCAGACTAATGTGGTGAGTGCAAGTACTTAGGTGAAGCAGTGCACGGCTTGTTTAGAAAAGAGGGTACATACTCACAGCTCCTTTTACAATAGGAGCAACACGCTCCTGTGCTAAAAGTCAACTTTAAAATTCAGATCACTAGCTTTAGAGTGAGATATTACATGATAAGATACTGCTGTTAGTTTCGGAGGAATGTCTTGATAAATATGTGTAGGTATGACCATTTCCTAAATGTCAATAAGCTCTTTGTCTAATTGGTCATGAGATACATCTATAATTAGCATAATTTATGCTAATTAGCTAAATTAGCATAAATGTTTATTCTTTTGCCCATAACCTTTGATCTAGAAATGATATATTCATTAGTATTAGTAAACCTTGTGAGATGTGGCTTCAAATGGTATCATTAGTTTCCCTATTTAGAATGAAAATCGTGTTACCATGGCAACAGAAATCAATGAAAATGTCCTTTTAGGCCCAAAAACACTCTTATTACATGCCAAATTTGGAACCTTTCCACCCAAAATAGAATGTTTTATCAAAAATCATTGAATTCTCCATAAAAGCCTAGTAGCCTATAACAGTTTTAAGCATATTTTTCCTATTCTAGCCCATAGTGGTGCCCCCTAGTGACCAAATCAGGTACCAAATACCGCAGGAACCCCCAATTTTGCTTGCTGGCTTTTTTCAATGTAGCCATTGTCAGAAATACAACTGATATGGCCTATACTTCCAATACACCAAATGCAATTGATAGGATTTTAGAGTTATGCGGTTCACATGACATAATATTATACTAAAACACTTTTCAATAAAGTTATCCCAGTAATGCAGATATTCTCAGGAAAGTAAGTGATTAATAATGTATTATATCAAATCTATTTGGTAAGACTTGAATGAGTATAGTAGGAGTCACATATAGTATGCAGCGAAACACTTTCCATTTTAGACATGATATACCAGTAACGCAGACATCGTCAGGAAAGCATGTATGCGCTCTGTATTTCAATGTAGTGAGCAAAGTGTAGTCAGGGGACACGACGGCTAGCAAATGTCCAGGAGGTTAATTCAAAAGGCCCTGAGATCGCTACCCCTGTGATCTTAGCGATCTTAAGAATTGAATTGAATTGATCTATTTGATCTTACATGGATAACATGCCTCCTTACATGTCATACATGTCATATGTAACATGTTAAAACCTACGAAATTGTAATGGCCAGGGTAGGGGTTGAACCTGCAGTCTCCTGATCCCAAATCCAACTCCCTATGCATTGTGCCACAGGGACTAATATGAAGTGCAACTCGTTGCATGTTATTGTTGGATCAGTCACGTGTCATGACATATCCAATGATTACTTGTTCACTTTTCCAAGCAGAACACATTGTGCACAGGGGCAAGAGGCCCAAAATAGCAGTAGATTCACTCCTTTTCATAAGAGTGATTACACAAGCGTTCCCCTTTCCTATATGAGCTACTTATAGAGTATAGGGTGCAGTTGACCATGTACAGTATTCAAGTGCGCTTAATGCATGAGTAGCCTCAAGAGCCCTTAAGGACTCTCAGCAGGCATATTCACTTTTGACAGGAGGAGGATCCCCCACAGGTGCACTTGCACTTAGGGGAAACCACTATGCAATTTTTTCACTAAGATTGAGTGATCTTATGGCTCGAAAAGAAATAGTGAAGGATTGGCAGGACTTGGCTGTGCCTGACTGGCCTACAAACACTGCATTGGTTAGGGTAGACTGGCTAGGTCTTATGATATGTGGCTATGCTAAGATCGCAGGGGTAGCAATCTCAGAGCCTTTTGAATTAACCTCCTGAGCAAATAGTGCATGCTAAAGAGGTGTGACACACTGCAGCGGAGCTGTGATCTGAGTAGAAAAGCACATTCTACAATCATAATGTATTGCTAAAAAGAGAAGTATGCATGGTGCATGCAGCATGAGAATGCTTACTTTAACTGAAGGAAGTATATCATCATCAATTTCAATTGGATAGTAGACTAAAGGCATCCAACATCCACTAATCTCTATCTACCACAGATTCATCCAACGCAGCAGTTTACTCCATGGCCTACTCCGCTCATTGCCCGTGATGTAGGGTGGCCTTAGTGAACAAGTAATCAATGGATAATTCATGACGAGTGTGTGTTAGCAAAGGATAATTACACGAGGGCGTAGCCCGAGTGTAATTATCCTTTGCTAACACACACAAGTCAAGAATTATCCATTGACTACTTATTTTATTCCACGATACCAATAGATAATCAATAGAATATCAATAAATTCAAGTTGAAAACAAAAATTGTTCACCCTCCCCGGGACGCGAAGCCAGCCATAGTGTGTACATGATCGGTACAAACACCTCGTCGCCTGGCAGCGGACAGCTACAGCGCCCGTCTCGGCTTGGCTAGCTTTGAATGCGTCTCCCGGTTATGGTAGCAGACACACGGAGAAAAAAGATGCGCCCGGACTGTGTTACACCTCGTCGCCCGGCAGCGGACAGCTACAGCGCCCATCTCTGCTTGGCTTGCTTTGAATGCGATTATGGCAGCGGGCACATGGCGAAAAAAAGATGCGCCCGGACCGGGATTCATCCCGCCTACGTCTAACGGCTGAGCCCAATGCGCTTACCACTAAACCACCGCGTATCACACCTCGGCGCCTGTCTCGGCTTTGTTTGAATGCGTCCCGCGGTTATGTATACACGATTGGTACACACACCTTGGTTTGAACACGACAAAGCTTGGGGGCACAACCCAGACTGCCGGGAATTTTCACACTTTGAATGTATAGAAGTTAAATGTGTGTACCCTTCCCGGGCTTTGTATCATATCAAGACCTGGTTCTAGCCAACCACTTCTCGTCAGTCCCTGTGGCGCACTGCATAGGGAGTTGGATTACGGATCTGAGACTGCAGGTTCGAGCCCTGCCCTGGCCATGAGATTCCGTGGGTTTTAACATGTAACATATGACATGTAAGGACATGTAAGGTGTGCAGGTTATCCATGGATCACCGCACCAGGTGCCTGTTATCCTTGGATAACCGCACACCTTACTGTGTGCAATATCGACAGGTATGTGCATGGGAATATCCAGGGAAAGCACTCAGAATCCCAGAAATGGTGGAATAATTAACGATATTACGATCTCTTGAGCCCCACGCATCTCTTGGCACAGTGACAGGGGATGACTTTCTAGACTAATAAGAAGCTGACACGTCTCAGTCTCACTAATGCTATTACTCACCAGTATAAATCTAACTGGTGCCCTAACTTCAAGTGCAATTCAACTCATCTTTGAGTGCAATTTACGTTAGCACACATGAGTACAGCTCAGGGAATAGGGCTTAATACCAGGCACATGACCTGGCATTTAAATGAAGAAACGGTGATTAAAATGTGTTTGGCATTGTGAAGATGTCACCATCAGAACTGCCTTGAAAGAGGGCATCATTTGCAGAAATCTTAACGATGATGGAAAAGGGGGTCTTGTTAGACAGGAAATTGTGAAAATTAACAAGTGACAATTGCTGTCATACCAACGAGAATGTGCCTTGCAAAGGTATTAGACTTTCACAGACTACCCACATGGGATCAACAATCTAGTGTCACCAAAGAGAGGAGCTAATTTCCTCAGCCTTCTGAGGGACAGAGGGTGTATCATAGGAACATGCAATCTACTCACCTGCCTTGCACAATGACCAAAGAAATCATTTCCATCAAAGAACTAGACATGGTAAACAGTAAAAGGATCCCGGTTCCACTGCTGTTAGTTAGGCCGGTGCAATAAAAATTATAACCAGGATGGTTGGAGCTTTTGTCCGGTCATTATGATTAAAGGTATCCAATCAAAATTCAAGCCCAACAGGCACCTACATGGGTGAGATTTAACTCCAACCTTTTAAAGAGGAAGCGTCCATCTAAGGTCCAACTGTCCAGTGTGTTCGAGTGGAGATACCTCCAAGGTCAAGTAGAGTTAGAGTCAAGGTAAATTAAGTAGATTCCGAGTCAGGTGCGTTGTTGCTCCCTGAAGTAGGACTGGGGGACCTGCTCGTCCCTCACACCAGCCTCCTTGGTCTTCCCATGTCCTCAGAGGTTTGTAGAGGCAACCACCACTCAGCACCTAAGCCCCCGAGGTTCAAACGTCCGGTTAAGACGATGGGTCCCTACCTGAATCTCAAGGGGCTATTACATAGGAGTAACTAAAATAATATGCATGGTGTGATGCCGACACTTCAGTCAAATCAGCAAAAAGTCAGAAAAGGTTAACTGAAAAGGTTAACTTTTCCTGACTTGAACCTTTACTGAATCTGTCTACTTTCTATGACTGAAAAAGTACCACACTGAACTTTCCATTCAGCTGTCTCCCACGTTCACAGACGTTTCCTTTTTAAAATTCCCTTTAGACTTTTTTTCCTGGCTGGCTGAAAAGGTTGACATTTTAGCAAACTGACTTTTTAGCACACTGACTGTAAGTAAAGGCAGTTTTCCTGTCAGAGTCAAACTTTCTTAGTGATTTTTTTTTGGTACTTATATCCGAATATTACTTCTTTTAAGTACGTCAAAAAGTATTTTTTCAGTCATATTTTGTTGGTTCAGGTTTGACTTTTGACTTTATTCAGTCAAGTCAGACTTTGTCAGTGAACTTTCTCCCGTCAACTTTTCTCCATTTTAATCATTGACTGATGGTCGGTGGAATGAGGTGCAAACCTATTGACTTAAACTCAAGGGTTGAGAGAACTAACTGAAAAATTCTAAGAATTGATGGGAAAAAATGAATGAAAAAGTCAACTTCAGAATGAAATCAGGTACTGCTTGATTTTGACTTTTACTGACTTAAATGGAATTGGGCATTAAGGGAGTGTTCGACGTCCAACTTGAAACAGGAAGATCCGGAGTCCATAGACTCCTAGTGAGTCTAGTAGTACATGTTGGTAGACTCTGGGAGACTATGTGCAGCACGACGCGCCCCCTTGTGGGAGAGCCACCCACAGTGTTGCATTATGCTGCACGGTGCACAGTGATGCCGCATTACCACTGTGACAATAATGTGCCGGTACTTTTGGAGAACGAAGTAGCCGATCTGCGACCCAAAAAGAAAACAAGTCAAGTCACCCTTCCTACTAATGGAGAGAGGAAGCCTTGGAACAACATGGATATCCATACAATGTGGCTTCCAGTCCTCCTTTTGGGATAGCATAAGATATATAACCTCTGTTTTTATTTATGCCAGTTATATTCCGCCTATATAAGTAAGCCTCTGGTTCGTGCTTTTTCCCCTTTCAGTTCCATGTTGTTTAGTGCACTGTTGTATATTGCATTATTGTTTTCCCAGTAATTCTTTTTCTCAAAAGGCCAAATCCCACAATGCGAAAATAGCCAGAAAATCCTTGTGATATAGGATATGTGGTTACTTAGCCGATATTGGGGTGGCAATATCATCTAAGGAAGTCCTATAATGGCTAAGAATCCTTGCCAAAGTGTTGTTATTTCAGGAGTGGAATACATCAAAAGCTTTTGATATTTTCCTCACAAGAGGCCAGAAATCTCTGTAATATACGGAAATTCCCTGTGATTTAGAGGAAAACAAAAATCTCTAGTAAATCACAAGAGGTGTGTTATCTTTTCATAAATCAGGACCCAAGTTCCACACACTATAGTCATAAGAATGTTGTACTTGTGACTAAAAGTAACAACTATTCAGTACAGTGATGAATTTCACAGACATTTCCCTTCCAATATTGGCTAGTAGTGGGGTTTGATAAAAGTAGGGGTGGCATGGGAACCCTTGTGAATTTTGTTTTTGACAAGACTCCAAGGCTGCCGATAGCCAGAATCACAGCCGTTTTAGACCCATTTTCCATGTAGTGGGATTTGACCTAAAGGAAACGAATGTTTTTTTTTGGGGCTCAGCACTGTTATTGATATTGTTTTCCATTGTTTGCTTGCCATCCCTCATTGATTAGTGTCTACAACGACATTATGTTTGAACAACATACATGTTTGTTATATTTGAATGGCATACATATCACATACAATAAAACACCTGCAAGCAACACAACGACAGATCCATACTCCCTGTAGATCAGACATGTATGCTATTGGAAGTAGACAGTGAGATAGTCAGGCTAGACATCAATCCCCTTCCTTCTGAAAGAATAAATGGATAAAGGGGGTATTGTGAGGGAAGCTCTGTGTACACTAGCAGCATCGAAAAGGCTTGGTCTACATTAAGATAATGGCACAGGTTCTGTCAGAGAGGCTTGGCTTTTGGCAGATGTTAGGCGCATGTCTTAATGTGGATGATGGAGCGGCAGCTAAAACACAGTGTAAGGGATCCCCCGCCACTTCGACATCTTTACCGTAGTGTTAGGCGGTACTAGATGTTTCTGGTTTCTTATACTGTCCATAATTATTCTCTGTGATTATATAGAAGGGTGTGAAAGATCTGAATCTCCAACACTGATCAATACCTGAATCTTTCACATTATCATGAATATATATAATTGTATTCAGAATTTTTGTTTGACTCTTTAGAATAATTACACATGTCCATTTTCAATATAAGTAGCTATTTGTTAACTCGAGCATTCTCTTCGAAACAACGTAAAAGTCTGGGATCCATAGATGCTCTCACAGGACAATTAACAAGAATGTCCTGAAGATTGTGTCTTGTACCACTGTAGTCCTGATTCAACTAGCGGGTAGGTGTTAGCGCACTCCTGATATTCAATAAAGAAGGGAGCTTTGACATTTATTGTGAATTGTCATTTCTCTCCAGTCATCAGCATACTCAGTGATACTTGTGCTAGCTGCCATTGTCTCAGGCTATGCCCTCTGGGAGTCATTTCTCAAATACTACGGATGGATATAATATTCCCGGCAGATCTAGAGTAAGGGGCCGGTTCTTCCATATGTAGTGTTTGGGAAATGCCATGCTGGAAACTTTTTGTCTACACTATAAACCAATCGGGAGTATCAATCCATTGTACAGTGACAGATACAATACAGTTGTCCGCTCCTAGATTAGCACTGGCATCGGAACATACTAGTAGGTTTTCCGACCCTTATGAGAGAGACCCCAGAAAAGAATGTTATATATCAAATAGTCTTTTAGATAGAGACATTAAGCAATGAAATCTAGATATTTTGGAATTGGGTTCATATCTACCATAGAATGATAAAATCTGTGTAGGTGAATCCCAGGGATTTCTTCCCATACATTTCTATAGTACAGCTCGGAATTTGTAAGCCACTCATATATTTGTTACAACAGTGCTAGACACCCCACCCCTGTAATTTGCATACCCTGCCTTAATAGATATATTCACTCACAGTTCTTTTCTCTATGCCGTAAATTTGGAAAATTTGAAATTTTGCCAAGTTGTGTTCAGCCCGCATTATACATTGCGAGGTCAGCACACACAGATGCACTGATCCTGCTGTTATTCAAAACCTGGTTGCCGGAAAAGGGTGATAAAGTGTTTAAAGTCAATATTGAACCGAAACCACTCAATATAGAAACGAACACAATATGAAGTAAGGTGGCTTAAGGTAGGTCGCTACTTGTTGAAAACTGACCCACCACGCACGTCTCATGTCTCATTTTTGTCCGAATGACGCCCCAGATAAGCACAGATATCTTAGGATCATTTCAGCAAAAATTTACTACATGTATTCTCAGGGCACTTTGAAATGTTGGTATATTTTGATGTAGTGTTGATTCAGCATTTTCTTTTCATTATTCAATTATATATTAATGATTTAGTCTACCTATATAGACCAACGATGAGGATTTTCTGTTTATTTTACCCAAAGAGTAGCGACCAACCTTAAATGTCTCTGGTGGTAAGGATTCTCAGTGAGCTGTTCTGCACAGTAGCGCATCAAGGGAGGTTTGAGAGGACAACCCTTTAACCAGACATTACGCAGCCAGGAATGGAACACAGAATGACACAATGCAGCAGTCTGGTATTGACTCCTCTATGAGATTGACCTTCTCAGAGCAGGCTAATCACTAACTAGACAATATCATAGTCACACACATATAATTAGAACAGTTGAAGAAAGGGAAGAGAATGACAAAAGGGGGAAGACAATAGTTTGCTAACTCTAACCTGTGCATGTGTGGATAGAAATATACATCAATTACCTAACTTTTTAGATAACATTGTGGAATCTAGAGAGAACCCAATCCATTAATTCCAGGCGCACATCTACTTATCCAGCCATAACGCACTCTGAGACCCTTTCTTTGTCTTCAAGAAGCTGCTAGTTTCAATCTGGACATGTTAATAAATTGGGGGAATATGCAGTGTCAACTCCTCCATACATTTCCTGTTAAAACCGTTTAGTTTCAACGGGGAATCGATCCCCGGCCGCTGTGGCAGGAGGCGAGCTCGCTGTCCACTATACCAAGCCGACCAGTGATAGAAAGCAATGTACATCCAGTATTTGAAAAATTTTTCCCACATACCTGATGTTTACAGACCTCGTTAGCATAGATTTCAATGGTGCCAGGTGGAGTTATTAACAGAGAACCATCCTTAGATATCCTATATGAACATGCCATGCCTAATTTCTCCATTTTCTTCGAAATAAATAAGAATCCATTGATTTTCCATAGCGATACATGTCGGCACCAGCCTCGTACGGCCATTCCTTGTTCGACGCATGGTTGACCTAGTTCTTACATCCAGGCACCTACCCCCTTCATCAACAAGACGCAATGGCCGCGTACCGGGCCGTGTGCGTTGGATCGGTATGGAAAATCAATGGATTCTTATTTATTTATAAGTAAATGGATACAAAATGTAGGCGAACACCAACTAGAGATCGTATATTTGGTGGTGTTAGAAGTACAGGGTTTGACACGCTTGGATTATACCCGAAAAGTGTTTGGAAAGACGAGGGTTTGACGGGTGGAGTAAAAACAATGGCTACGCTGGCTTGGCAAACCGTGCGGATCAGATGCACTTACAAAATTTATTCTCCTACATTAAATACAGGGTTATAAGGTAAGAAATTGATACAAAATGGAGAAAAATTATTAACCTGTGGATTATTAACCCATAAACCCACTCATGCTTTCCCATAACATACATTAAACGCATATTGACCAGATTAATTGTAGTCTTTTCCGCAATGAAATATTCCCAACCCCCGAAATAGATTAAATAGATGGTCAATTATATAGGAGCAGCACCTGGGGTTTCTGACTGCATTTCCCTTATTGAAAACCTGCACAGGAACAGTAATCTACCCTACACAGTTTATGTACTAACGCATTTGAAAAAAAAAATAGGATCAGGAAATAAGTCCTTTGCTCCAAATCCAAGCATGCTGTGTTGGTCCCTACTGACCAACTGACAGAAAAGAGAGAAAAAGTATTTGATGGTCAGGGTACACAAGCACTATGTAGCAGAGGAAATTACATCTCAGTACTGAAGGGTTGACAGCAGTCCCTTTCCTTGTAAGACTTCATGTGAGACTAAATCAATATCTATAATGAGCTGATCAATGTTTTCTTTTAACATTGGGATCGATATACTCTGCATGTATTCATCATAGTAGAATCAGACAGCCTGAAGTAGCATTTATTGGACATGATGAATATTTCGCAAAGTGAGTGTGGCAAATATGACTGTCCTGGATGGATTTGCAGATTCAAATCGTATTATTGGTGATTAGGATTTGTCTCATCGTCCAAATATTGATTGCCTTGTCTGTGATGGATGAAATGCCGCATTTAGAGACAATTACATTTAATACACAGCTAGACGAGATGAAGGCAATTAGAGGTATTTCCCTCTTCAGACTCAGACTCCTACACAGTGCCAGAGTCACAAACACAATCTGACAGCGACACCAGATAAGCTGGCAGTAGCAAAAATGGAACTTGGTGGTTTGGGCCCCTATGGAGTTTCAACGCTTAAGAAAGATAATTGCTACCTCTGGCGTGAAATTTGTCCTCATTTGACCTTACAGCCATGGTGGACACGCTTGGGGTAGTGGAGCATTAGTACCCCTCTGCCATCTAGTGGGTATTTTATACATTTTTCCTATATGTCAGACTGTAGTTGATTTTTTACTCACCAGAGGGCAGTAGTAGTACTACTGAGGGGTGGTTTACGCTTGGGGGTGGTGGAATGTTAGCACCCCTCTCCCCCTAGTGGGTATTTTATACATTTTTCCTACATGCCAAACTGTAGTTGATTTTTTACTCACCAGCGGGCAGTAGTAGTACTACTGAGGGGAGGTTTGTCATAAACCTTTCATTCCTACATACGCTAATTCATTACTGATAGCTCAGTGAAACTTTCCTATACGTACATATACACTTGATTTTACACAGCTTCATACATCAACATGTATGGACGTACTACACGTGAAGATGTATTGAACTTTGAGTTCAAGGAGAAAGAAGAAACAACATATGAAGAATATAAAGACGGATTAAGAAAGATTTTCTGCGGGTATGGTAAAATACCGGTGCATTATTATGCAGCTCAGATGGAATTGGTTCTACTTCACTCTTTTATACCGGAATTTCACCACAGAAAAATGTTCCGACTGTATCATGAGATAGCCCGAGATCAATTTCTCAATTCGCATGAACTGATTCCTCAGTTGATTCACTACGGATGGTATGATGTGCGCTCGATGTTGAACATCCTCACTAGCAGTGGAATGCCACATGATGTACTACCTCAGATATGTTTCAATGAAGCTAAGCGCGTAGTGAAGAAATATGATTTTTCACAGGGGTTTTCTCTAGAAAACTCATGCATTGACTTAGTCGTTTATGTTACAGTGGAGAAGATTAAGAAAGTTGTTGGACCGGCAATTTTCCATTCTGAGTATTATCATGACATGCCTGGAATGGGTCAGGTTGAAGCTATAGTGGAGGAATACAGTAGGCTGCTTCCCTCTACAGTGTACGAACGAGTCAGACAGAGAATCGTGGGGACAGTCACCCCTTTCAGAGGGAGGGAAATTCTCACAAGTCCCAGATGTAATGTGTATAAGACTATACACAGATATGCTAGTGGTAATTACCTTTAAATAACAGGACAGAAACAGTGTATACCATCTAACGAGTTTAATGGTCTATTTCTACAGTGTTCTCTAGTTCACCTCCTACACACCAGTCGGAGCTACTAATCAGATACAGTTATATCGCTATCAGACGCTATACAGTGAATCTTATACACGGAGACATTTTCTTATCACCCTAATATTGTTTTGGAATTATCTGACGTTTTCAGCACTGCAGGATACTTTTCATTATCCTATTACTATTTTTGGAAAGTATCTGACGTCTCAGTAGTTATGTACGGTCAAACAACACCTCAGGAAGTAGATTCCTTTAATGATTTCTCATTTAATGAGACTGATGAGACCACTCGTGATGAGTTCATAAATAAATGCAGGACTGTTTTTTGTGGATATGGTAAGATACCAATTAATTATTATGCTGCACAAATGGAACTTGTCTTATTGCATACCCACATGGAATCGTGGTTGGAGCCTAGAATGTATAGCATATATAATAGAATGGCACGACATCAGTATATGGCATCCCATAATCTAATGACTCAGCTTTTTAGAAAGGACTCTTATGATCACAGAGAGATGCAGCGAATACTTGAATCAGCAGGACTGGTATGGCATGAACGGAGCAGTATTGTTCGCCGGAATGCAATACGTGCTCTTGCTAAATACAATTTCTCTGAAGGATTTACTCTACTGAATACATGTATAGACATGATAAGCGGTGTCATAGTCGAGAGGGTGAAGAATACAGTAGGTTCAGGGGTGTTTTTCACTGAGTACTACGATGATATGCCTGGAATGACTAAAGTCAGAGCTATTCTTGATAAGCTTGATCAGCAGCTACCTGCCATTGTATCCCGTCGTGTTAAGTTCAGAGTTTTGGGCACTGTTGCTCCTTTCAGAGGTCGTGAAATTTTTACCAGTTCTCATTGTTTGTTATACAAAACTCTGACTGCTTATGCTACTGGTAAAATACGTGTATAGACCCATTTGTAGATCACATGATATTGAAAGAGATGAATTAGAAGTTCTAAACATCGACATAGCTGAATAATCATTATTATATGATATGGATATATTATGCTGAGTACATGTAGTAATATACTAAAGTGTAGTATAGATATATTTGCACCTATATATTTCAGTTAAATGTATCTAGATATACATCGGATTTCACCGGATTACCGGATATACTGTAACTCAATACACAGGATACGTCATAGGGTCGTGTCTACTTAGTTTCATTAGATTTTTTTTACACGCTCTTTTAATTCAATGTCACGGCCAGATCTCAATCTCATGCACTCAGGGCGTTTGGGGGTTTCTGAAGTCACTGGCACATCACATGTCAGTTCAGGCGATGACAGCCATTTGTTAAGGACACCTGCTTCACACTTAATGATAGGGGACGCAGTAGGTGTAGTGAACCTGTCTTCTCCCATGCTTAAGACCATAGGGGTAGAGGTTGTTCTGTGCAGCGTTGAGGAGTTAGGCGATTCTTTCAAATTTCCGGGCACTGAACTTTTGGCACCACACTGTTCAACACACTGTTCAACATCTTGTGTACCCCCAACCCAGGCACCTGGTTGAGTAGGTTTCCATGAGACTGATTGGTCATTAGAGGTACTGGGAGGCACAGTAGCAGCACTTTGAGAGGGTTCTGAGTAGGGTCGGGTATCCTCGTTCCCACAGTCAGCATTTTTGTCTCTGGATGTAGGGTCAGTCAACCTTAAGTACAATAAATGAAGCATGAGGAGCGTGAGAGAACCCTGTATGGTATTCATGTATGTCTTGCGAGAAATCAATCTTAAACTTTGAGTTTTACAACACATTTAAGAATCTGATATAATATATGAGAATATATGAGTATATGTATGCATGATATTATATAGGTATTCACCTGTTCTGATGATTCTCATTTACATATTCAACACTGGCCTGTGCTGTCATAGGGGACCTGCATGATCTACCTGTTGGAGACCTGAAATTGTATGAGGACTTTTATATCATGAAATAAAATATTAATTCTATTTTCATCGTTTATTACTCATTTCATTAGAGAATAGAGTGAATACATCAATGGAGTTATTACATTGAGACTCCACACAGATATCCATAGTAATGATTTATTATATCTATAACAACCATTATGAGTAAATATAACAACAATAGAGATTCATACTTACATCCAGTCCTGATTCATATGGGGAACCAGTTCTAACGCGGTGTTGTTGGTGCCGGTGTTGTTTACACTGTTTCCACACATTAAAATGTTTCTCCAGGTACCAGACCTAGATCGCTTAAGCCAAACTATGACCATTGTGATCAGTGTAATGATAACGATTATGACTCCTAGCACTGATAAAATAGGAACATACAGCTCAATTTCCCCTTTCAGGATGACATGAGTCTTGTTTCCATCTATTCCAATACCGACAGTAATATTGCCCTTATTCAGCGTTTTAGACAGCTCTAGTTTCATACCACTTCTCTTTGACTCATCTCTACCATAGGTCTTTAGTTTAATTCCATTGTCATTGTGTGGGGTGCTAGAATCATTGTTATAAGGTGCTTTTAACGGTATGAAATTCTGTTGATAGGGGGTAGAAGGTTCATCAGATATTAGGCGCAACCCTTCAGTGGTAGAAGTTAAATCATTAGACCCGTCTCTAGAGGTAGATTCAATTTCAGTCATAGTTTCTATGCTCGCCTGAGTCATAATAATATCACTTTGCGAGACTTTGTCACTCAGTTCACCACGAGCCTCACCTGACAGCCATGGTGATGGGGTGCTGACGTAATGTGTTGACACGCTACCATGACCCCATGACACACTCACTAAATCTGGATTCTTCATTACATCATACGTAGTGAGTAATTTAGATATAGTGGGAGTAGAGCTGTCATCAATACTAGGGATCTGAGTGCTGCTCACTAGAGCATACACGTCACCCGTAGTCACTAAGGGTATGACAGAGTTCAGGGCTGTACTCTCTACGGAGTTCTGTGCTGTAGTCTCCATATGTATTCCCTGCGTTGTAGTTTCAATTGATTCACTTAGACCATTCTCAATTGTTCCAACACCGTCATATCCTGTTACATACTCTTTAATGAGGTCCTTGTTGTGGTCCATATCCTCAGAACCTTTTATCTCCAGTGAGCATGAATTTTGTAGAATCCATTTAGGTAAATGTTCTCTGCATGATATAGGGTTATTTCGTACGTCCAAGATGTCGTATACCTTAGTTATTCGTACATATCTTATCTCATTATACTGTAAAAACAGTTTATTGTAATAATTGTATTCAACGCCTAACTCAGGAACTGATGTTAATCCTTGACCGCTGCATAGAATCGATCGAGTGTTTGGCTCACAGAGGCATCGCAATGCTGGTCCACAATGGTGCATACCATCGGTAATCGACATTCCGTACATGAATAAAATCATGTAAATGTATGAATTAATAACATTCATGGTGCTTCCAAGTACTTGTATCTCCCCAGCCTGTGTCTTAAGAACTACTGTTGTCTGTGTGACTGGCGTCACTTTAACTTAGAGCTGATATCAGATGAGAACACTCAGTAATTAAACAGTCTGACATAGACTTGATTTAACCCTACATATAATGTATTTTTCTATGTGCTGTATACATAATGTTCACGACAGTCATCAGTTTTACCCTTTTTATTTTCTTTCTACCCCGTATGATCATTGTAATGCATGTGGTTTTACCCCATATGCTTTAAAGCCGTGTTAAGTGAGTCACACAGTACATCAAAGTGTTCAAAGGTTTCACCCTGTAACCTACACTCCCTACTTCATAACTGGATATTGTACAGTCTTTTATACCCCAACTACTATACAACAGTACCTTTTAAAGAATAGGGACTTTACCCCTTTTTTCATAAATGAAACATTGCTTTACCCCATTCATGATAGGGTATACACCATATCCCCAAAGGATAACAGGGTGCTCATGCACGTCTACAGTCATGACCTGAGGGTCAAGATCAGTAATCTAACTTTACACATCACAGTATCACAGGACAGGAGTCTGTCGATGTGTTTACCCTCGTTAAAACAGGATACTGTACGCCGTTAGTAATCTTTTATGGCTGTGGGAGGTTGTAATTGATTCCCCAGGCTCATCCTACACCACCCTCACACAGACGCCAGGTTGTAAAGGTGTAATTTAAGGGTGCCATTTAGGGTTGGGTCATGGTGATGAAAAGCAACTTTTTTCATCACCACCAAGGGACATACATAGTAAGAAAGAGAGAGAGAGAGAGAGAGAGAGAGAGAGAGAGAGAGAGAGAGATAGATAGAGAGACACCCAGAGGTTTGATAAAGCAGTCCTACAGGGTGCCTTCTGTCCTTCAGCGGTACCTGGCTGCAGGAGGGGCGGGGTTTACTATGACGTAGCAGCACCGTTATTGGTCTTAGGGGTGTAGACGCATGGTCACCCTCACTGACCACCTGAGATGTATAAAAAAGGTGTGGCGTGCGGGGAACGCTACACTGATATTGAACCTTGCTGTACACTCACCTGAGCTACTTTCAGTTGAAATTTACCCAGTTTTCAACCTAATCAGACAACACTCCTCAAAATGTCTAAGGTGAGTTATTCGCTATTAACTTCAGCTCTTTTCATTCAATTATAGCAAGGACACGTAATGTAAGGATGCATAAATCTTTTCATGGAATATAATTCATCTGTTTATACCTGAAGTTCTCACAGCGTTCCTGTTTATGACATATTACATTTGATTATTATAGATAATATTTATATAATCATTCATGATTTTTATTAAGACTTTTTTTTCTTTTCTTCCTCAGCCAGCTTTGAAAAGGAAGCAGACGCGCCGTGCAGTGCATGTAGCACCTCAAGCCGAGAACATCCCCCCTCCTGAACCCTCAAATTCTAAACCACCTGTTGAGCAGCCTGAAGACGAGGACGTTTGGGTCCAGGACGCACCCAGCGATGATGATGTTTTTACACCTCCGCCCAAAAAGGTTGTCAAAGCCTTAACGTATGCCGATGCTGATGAGGAGGGTGACACAGATACTGTGGAAGACTCCGAGGGGGCATCTCAGGCCACACCATTTAAAACCCCAACTAAGACCGGTAGGGTTAAGGGTGGTGCGCCGCCACGCGCTTCAACACCACGACCTTCCCCATCATCATCGCCTTTACACCCTCCAGCTTCACCTAAGACTGCCTCGAGCGGGTCTAAAGCATCAAAGAGGGGGGTTGTCGAGCCTAGAGTTAGCAGAGGGTCATTCTCAGCCTCCCCACAGCAAACTGAGTCCATCGTGAGAGGTCCAAAAAGAGAGTCTGATGTCCTGTGCTGGCTTGAGCCTGAGTTTATCCGCCGAGGAATTCCTAAACCATTCAGGTATTTTATGATTTGTGATTAACTGATTTATGTTATTCTTGATATTTATAATTTTAAGTTTGTTATGTTAATCTACTACTGACATGAATCTGTATAACTATCACAATATAATTTCATATAATCTCATTAAAATTTCAATTCCACTCTATCTACTCACTAGTGACATGGAATCTGAATTATTACATAGTTCAATAACAAAGTTATATTACATTGCAAATGCTATAAGTATTATCATAACTCTCATTATATGATATATGAGATTTATTCTAAATAAATAAAACATTATATTCCTGACTTTTACAGGAAGTGCATTCTGGTGGATGATGATCTGACTGGAGAGCCATTGGTCTCGATTTACACGGTGTTAAGGATAGAGACGGCCGGGGACCCTGAGGACCCAGACTCGGTGCTGTGGCAGCCAATTAAAAAGGGTGGGGCTGTCCTCACTGTGAATCAGTGGCGGACCCTTTGCGACAACATAGAGGCCATTGACGGCAGGATTGAAGAGTTGGAGGACAGTGAGTAATGAGACGTGTATTACGTACAAGAAATCCTCAACTTTTTTTGGGTGTATTTCAGTTTTCAATGTAGAGGCAGTCAGAGCGTATAGAAAGAGTATAGATAATCTGACTCTTTAGTTTATGTAGGGTCGTCATATAGACACTTTCACAGTGTATTCATTAAGAATTATTATTCTTTTAATCTATGTAAGGTCTTATCATTTATATTTTTAGTAATTATAAAATTTGGAGACTTCTTACAATCAAAGGGTATATCCTGAGGTGGTTTGTTGTCAGTTATCATATACATTCTAACATTTCACATGTTATGGATAGTTCTAGCTCTAGCTTTTCACTCTCGGATCTCCCTCAGGAGATTTTTTGGTTAGTCATTACATTCTTAGAACATGACAGAAAAAGCTTACACAGATTTGCTATAGCCTCAAAAAGAGCTCGGGGTGTTCTTTCTTTAAAAGAGACCTGGAAATACTTTATAAAGAGACGTTTTATAACACTTCATGACTGGTCTGATATAGAGGTTTTTATTGACAGATTGAATTGTCTCAAAACCCTCTATCACAGGCTTTTTGATGTGTGTGATAGTTTAGATAATATCCACAACAACATTGGCTCGAATTTATACAGGCGTTTAGGCTCAATTCTCTCAGAAAACAAATGTTATAGCAGATCTTATGAATTACTTCTCATATTTAAAAAGTTAATTGTAACTCTCACTATCTTTAAGGTTTATTCAGAAAAAAGAGACCTTCACTATGTAATGCAATCGCGAGAAGGTTTCAAAATAGGTCGGGGTCTGGCAAGCTGTGGTGTAAAGGTTGTAGATTCTGGAGAAATTGTTTCTTTTTTTCTGGAATTTTCTGGTAACTCTGAACACTTTGAGAACTTCAAAATTCCTATTCTTTTTAACTTAGCGCATATTGGTAGAGATATTGATATAAAGTTTAAAGAGCTTTTCTTTGACGTATTGATAATAGAGATTAGGAAATATATCAGTCCTTCAGTAACATCCAGGCATACATTCTTAAATAATGTTTATAATCTGAGATCGGATATTTTCTGGTTGGTTAATGCTAGTGCATTTATCAGAGACTTGTATATAACAGACCCCGATCTAGAGAATATTTGTGATAGAATAGACGATATTGTAGATCCTGGATTTAAAACACTGCGTCATCTCATGATAAGCTGAGTAATAGACTGATTCTCACAAGACTGAAATCATGTTTGACTGTCCTGTTTGTGGTAAGTCATATAAAAAGATTTTTTATCTCAATAAGCATATTGAAACACACATTCCTGAGAAAAAAGGAAATGGTGCCTCCCCTGCAGCTCACACAGTTACCAAACATATCTGTCATGTCTGTGGGAAAGAATTCCCTAAACGTGGCAACCTGAATCTGCATTTAGACAGGCGTCATGGTCTTAATGCTATTGGTAACGATAATGATAATCATAATGATAACCAGAATAGCAGCCATGCCGGTTCTCAACCTATACCAACTGATCAAAATTCCCCAGACATTACTGATCAGGGTTTTGGATCAGGGGGGTTATATTCATTGCGTCAGGTGAATGAGCAATTTTCAAGAAAATTCCAGGTTAGACATACAACATACACTTTTAGATTAAATATGAATGAAAAATTTAAATCTATGAAGGATGTTTTGGCACGGCTTTTTGAAGTTTTTGAGAAACTGGTTGAAGAACTGACTTTGAAATTTGGTTCTGACGATCTAATTAGAATGACCATAGACAGTAGAGATATAGACTATCCTATACTCATACATTTCAATACGGTTAGTAGCATCAGTGCTAGAGATATTCTAACCGAGATAGACAGAGTTTTACAGAGTTTCAGTGTTTTTAACCTGAACAAGGGTTGCACGATAACAGTCACTCATGTCAAAGTTCCTTCAGGATCAGGGCGGGAACCAATCACTCATCTTCTCAAAATTAAAAGGTGTGTAATATATATCAAGAATAGAGATAATTGCTGTGCCATTCGAGCCTTGGTTGTGGGTAAAGTTCTAGCAGACAGCAGTGGTAACCGTCTGAACAGCGCAGTACGGAAAGTCTGTGAAAATAAATTGCTGCAGTTACGCATGGTAAAAAAATTATATAAATTCTCTAAGATACCCTACAACACTCGTATAACACTGCCTATGTTTGACAAATTGTCTAAAGCCCTGAAAGGATACCGCATCATGATAGTTTCTAAAGATCACTTAAATTCTATAATTTATGATAATCGTGTTAAAACACCCCGGATAATAAGTCTATATCACTCAGATGGTCATTTTGATGTTCTTACAAGTCTCCCTTCCTTTTTCGGTAGGTGTCATTTCTGTACTATATGTTATGCACGTACTAATAATCACCACCAGCATGCATGTAAAGACATATGTAAATTGTGTAAACATGAACATAAACCTGAGAACGATGCCGAATGGTTTTACTGTGTGAAATGCAACCGTAGTTTCAAGGGTATGGACTGTTTCAATTTTCACTCTAAAAAATACCCTGCATATCGTGGTAGTGGTTCTGGTACTAGTAAAAAAAAAAAAATGAGAAAATCCGTGTGTCAGACCTGGTATAAATGCAGAACCTGTAATATGTTCTTAAGAAGAAAAAATAAGCTTTTGATTAATAAGGGTGCATCTAAACGCCATGTATGCTTCATGAAAAAATGTGGTATCTGTCATGTTGATTATAATACCTTGAATGAGCATATTTGTTATATTCAAAAGGTTAAGTCTATTTCTGAGTCGGAAACTAAAGACTTATCAGTCCAGCGATATATATTTTTTGATATAGAATGTACTCAAGATACAGGCAAGCATGTACCCAATCTATGTATAGCAGAGCGCACATGTCATGACTGTATTAAATCAGGGCATGCTCAGAGAAAATTTGACGCTGCTTCTAGTTGTGACACGTGTGGTATAAATCAACATGTTTTTTATGGTGAGGGGTGCGTAGAGAGGTTCTGTGAATGAGCTTTAGTGAAAGAACACAAAAACAGTAAAATGATATGTCATAATTTCCGTGGGTATGACTCTTATTTCATTTTAACCTACATTTATTCTAAAATACTGAAACCAGGTATTATTTACAATGGTGGTAAGGTAATGAGTCTCAAAGTCCCTCCATACAATATCCGTTTTTTAGACTCCCTGAATTTTCTCCCAATGGCTCTCTCTAAGATACCTAAGACATTTAACATTCCTGAATTATGTAAAGGATTTTTTCCGCATTTATTCAATAAAAAATCTAATCAAAATCATCATGATCAAGTTCTACCTCCAACTTATTTCTATATGCCGTGGGTCATGAAACCTAGTGTACATAAAGAATTTGTTAAATGGTATGATTCAAACCTTTTAAGTGATTTCAATTTTAAAAAGGAGTTAATAGATTATTGTAAAAGTGATGTACATATCCTCCGTCGTGGTTGCTTGGAATTTAGAAATATTTTTATGGAAATCTCGGGCAAACACAAAATCGATCCCTTTGAGAAATGTCTAACTATAGCTTCTGCCTGCAATCTTGTGTACAGAACTATGTTCATTAAAGAAAACACTATCCCTGTAGTAGCTCATTTTAAACCTTATGATAATCATTCAGTACATAGTATGCTATGGTTAATATATATAGAAAGAACAAAAGGTATTCAATTAAGACATGCTAGGTCTAAAAAAGGTGAATTTAGAATAGGTGGTAGAAAAGTAGACGGGTATCATTCAGGTTCACGCACTGTCTACCAATTCCATAGTTGTTTTATTCATGGTCACGATAAATGTTACCCATCTCAAGTGTATAATACTTTTTTGAGTAAAAGTATGGGCATCCTGTACCAGAATACAATGAGACTTGATGAAGAAATTAGGGATTTAGGGTACTCAATTGAGACCATCTGGAGTTGTGATTTTGATGAGCTACGAAAGACTGTAAAATACAACTCTGTAATGAATGATGTTTCAATTGTCGAACCCTTACAGCCAAGAGATGCTTTTTACGGTGGTAGAGTAGATACAACTAAAACATATCATAAATGCGGTAGGAATGAGAAAATTGAGTACATGGACTTCACTAGTTTGTATCCCTATGTAAACAAATACTGTAAATACCCGTGCGGTGAGCATAGAGTAATACCTGCTGAACAGTGGAGTGAGAATGTTGACATAGAAAACATTGAAGGGCTGATAAAATGTTCTGTCTTACCACCAAGGAAATTGTATCACCCTGTACTACCGATGAGGTATAAAGATAGGTTATATTTCACCTTATGTAAATCGTGTGTTGTATCAGCCGATAATATATTTAATAGCACCAGTGATAAAGATGACTATTTCTCTGCATTTTATGGTTTTTTTAACGGGCAATCTTACTCATGTAATCACTCTGATAGTAAACGTATGATCACCGGTACATGGGTATCCATGGAACTGAAAGAAGCTGTAAGAGCTGGGTATAAAATAGTTAAAGTATATGAGGCATGGCACTATGACAACGTTTCTGTATATGATAAAAAGACAAAAACTGGAGGGCTTTTCACTGAGTACATCAATGCTTTTCTGAAAATAAAGCAAGAGAAAAGTGGTTGGCCTAGCTGGGTTAAAACACCTGAAGACCGGCAAACCTACATTAACCACTATTACGAGAGGGAGGGAATACTTTTAGACCCTGATAACATAGAATATAACCCTGGGTTGAGAGCGGTTGCTAAGCTAATGCTGAATTGTTTTTGGGGTAAGTTTGGTCAGAAGCAAAATCAAACGAAATCAGTCTACATTACAGAACCTGCTGAATATTTTAAACTTATAACTGATAAAAGAAAAGAAATATGCAACATTCAACTGGTCAATGAAAATGTTATATTCGTGGAATACAAATCAAAGAGGGAATTTGTACAACCTAATAGTAAAATAAACGTTGTCATAGCAGCATACACTACAGCTCATGCTCGAATGAAACTGTATTCTATCCTGAAACGTTTGGATAGACGTGTCATGTATTATGATACTGATAGTATAATATTCAGATCATACATTAACCCTCCACATAACTGTAGCGAATACACACCACCTACTGGTGATTATCTAGGCGACCTAACTAATGAGCTACCTGAAGGTCATTTTATTTATGAATTTGTTTCCACAGGGCCTAAAAGTTATGCTTACAAAACATGTGATTTTGAGGGTAACAAGCAAGATGTCATATGTAAAATAAAAGGTATAAACCTGACGCAGAGTGTATCAGAAAACATAAACTTTACCAGCATGAAAGACTTACTACTTACTGAACTGAGAGCTAGAGCTGGTCAGGAGGTGTACAAGCCTCTCAAAATGATGGTAAAGAACAGAAGTTTTATTACTCGTGATAAAGCTTCTGCTGTTATACGCACTATAGAACAGCTTAAATGTTTTCAATGCGTCTTTGCAAAGCGTTATGTTTTAATCGATGGTGAGACTATACCTTTTGGATACTGATGTGTGCCAGTAAGTCACAAACTCTGTCCCAAACTTCTATAAGCTACTCCTATAGCAAATCTGTGCATTCATTTAGTGTCAATAAAACAAAATAAATTTCACACTGATGTCACACTGATGTGTTTGTTTTTATCAGAATATATAGATAATCTCAACAATTTCACATGCTTAGTAGCATCAAAATAAATGAAGCAGTCAATAATCATACCCGGTAGGGTGATATAAACATGCTACATACATGATGAGTAGCAAGTCTGTAGTATCAATTCTGGAATATTCAAGTCTGGAGTATTTAAATCTAGAGTATACAGGTCTCTAAAAAGCAGTCATTCTAGTATCATTTGAATGGCATGCATTGCGCAGTCTTTAGTCTGTCGTTAGGACAGAGTCTTTGGTGATACACTGTAGGAAAGGTCCATGGTATTACGTAACAGCATTATCAGTTAATGCAATAAGTCTTTAAAAATGTCCCGGCAGGAGTGATTTATAATATTCCACGCTCTGGACATTTGCATGCTCCAGCATTGAGAACAGACGAATCAATTCCACACTGTTCATTGTGAACGAGTCATAAGATCCTAGTGCAGAAAAGACGGTGAAATTGTCTTTACCTGGGGTCTTCTGGAAAATGAATCCCTTCGTCACACATTTAGTGAAAACAGGCCAGGGTTCCGTTGCTAGATCGTTAATAAGTTCAATGTTTTGAACCATGTCGCGCCACTCCTCGAAAGTTATTTCTATGGTATACTCCTCCGTGTCATCATCGGGGCTGGGCATTATACAGAACTCAGCCTCACACTCCTCAGAGTTAACATCATTATAATTCAGGCGCAAATTCAGTGTTGGTGACACACGATAAATAACCTGCATGAACTTATCGCCCTCCTCATTTGCATCCCACACGAGCACATCGTTATATGCTGTGAATTTTAATGCAGGCATTCTGGCTCAAGTTAGAGAGCCTAGAGTCTTGAGCGTGTAGGTCCCCGCCCTTTTTCCTGGCGCCTTCTGATCTCCAAATGAGGTCAGTGTCATAAGGAAGCATTCTAATCAGGTCTAGTTATCTACCAAGGTCAAAGGGGTCAGAGAGGACATCAGGTATTAGGCAATGATGGCCTGGTTATTCGGACAGGTCAGGAGCTAGAACCCTCCACTGTGGCGGGAACAGGGACAGTATAGCGCAGTGAGGACATCTAGCGGTTAATCTGGTAACTACTACATCTCTACGATTTGAGCGCCGTCTACAGGGTTTTAAGCTAACTCTATGCGGTAGTTTAGTTTGACCTTCGACTGAACAAAAAACGACGTTATCTCTCAAAATTCCGGAACAGGAAAGTCTCATTCTATCGGTAGAACATCATGGATTTCCTCAGAAGAGGTGTAAATATGCTCAGACGTTTGTTCGGAAGGTGAGTACTATAAAAACAATTTGTTAAACCTATCGTTTTGTTTTGTAATCGATGAACAACACCAGACTTGATGTATGATCAGGGTACCGGTGTCATGTTAAATAGAGGGCGTATAGGTTTATAATAAGATATGGGTGTTGACAAAACTTGAGTCCGAGTGAGCAGTTTAACAGCAGTATACTAAATAATCTCTCTTTCTCTCTCTCTCTCTCTCTCTCTCTCTCTCTCTCGCCATATAGCATAGCGCCAATACAAGTTCATCCAAGGTCTGTCACCTCTCCGGAACTCCCAACTATGCATGATGTATCTCAGGACTTTGAGGGGCGCCCAGACACTTCAGGACTAGCGTCACCCTCTGTGCCAGAGGATAATGGGGATCCCGGGGTTGGAGGTTCACCATTACCTGAGTGCATAACTGATTCTAATAAAGTGTATGAGACGGTTCATCTTAATCTGACATTAAATCTGACGGTCAACGATCATTCAGATCTAATAGATAGACCTGAAGTACCCACAGTAGAGGTTAACAAGGTATGTGTCCAGTACACACGACAAATGTCTAAAAATTCAGGGGAGGAAACACCCCAATATAAAGTTACTGTTAACACACAACCCCATGACCCTAGCACCTCAACACCTAGAGATGTGGAATCCAATGGGATTGGCAGTGGTAGTCCAGTGACCCAGAACGTTCAAACTGCACCCAGTGACATGATGCACTGTGTCACATGCAGCGGCTGTGATGAGACTGCCACTCCCCCTAACGATAGAGATGTTGATAACTGTAACGTAGCGTCATGCAGTACACGTGCTACATGCACTGAACCCGATATCATGACACCCACCGATGACTGCGGTCCAGGATCTCATCAAGGGTCCAGTGTTAATCCACTCAGCGTTGATATGTCAGAAACTGACTGTGGTTTCAAGGAGAATATGAACATGACTCATGCAGACCTCCCTAGCTCCAGCAATGCTCTCAGTGGGGGTAATTTTCAAGAGCATACTGAGGAAATGCAGAGTCCCCGCAATGGTGATACAATTTTTAAAAACCCCAATCCTGACAGTAATATGGGATATCTCACCGCACAGCCTGACACCCATACAGGACACAGTGTACAGGAGGGGAAGAGCTTAGTGTTCAGTCGTTTTAAGTTGAATTTATCTCATGGATCAGATAACATGTTCTCTAAGGGCACACCCAGTGTTACAGCCTCTGAATTGGGATCTGTTAACGATATCAATCCAAGAAGAGCCAGTAGAAAGCGTCGAAGTGATATCGATACATCATTCATCATGGGGGATCTACTCTCACCTGTTGCTAAATCAACAAGGTCTTGCATCCGTAAGAAAAGGCTTTCTGAATAATAGGTATCCACAGGACTATATAAGTATATATGGATCAACATGATAAGATAAGTCTATTACACGTCTATTATTTGTATCTATACGATAGACTACATGTATGACCAGAATAGTTAAATGCCGAGTATATAAACTAAAGAAACACATATTTATATGTCTATTATTTGTATCTATATGAAAGACTACATTTATGACCAGAATAGTTAAATGCTGAGTATATAAACTAAAGAAACATGTTGATAAAAGTAACACAGAAGCATGTATGTTGATATATATTTTCTTTGTTCGTGTTTATTTATGATTAAGGTATAGAAAAATAATCGTGAGGATTAAGACATACATATTAGTACAAAGATATCAATACACGGTATCTGATACATTGATTCGAACCATCACCCTGATACATAGGTATATTTTTCTACCCGTTACCTCTGGTAGCATAAGTATGTATATATATATATATATATGAATGGTGTAATAAAACAGTATTCTTGATAGATAAACATGAAGAAATTTGTTGAAACATAATAAATCAGTATTATGGTTGTTTCTGTAATAAACAGGTTCAAATACATTAACGTAAGTAAATACAACTCTTGGTTTATTTCATTACGGTCACAGCTCTATTCATATCTATTTTAAACATTGAAGGAAATGTAGAATAGATAATCAGTGACACGCTCTCAGGGAGAGACTCTGAGAAATTCATCTGAATTCTTAAGTTACCCTTCTTCATAGTAGGCCATACAGTACCATCTGATTCCTCTCTAATATCAGGTTCTAAATCGAAAGCAAACAATGTATAACCTTTCGCAAACTCACTACGTGTTATGTACAACCCCTCATCACGACCATCTGTGAAACGTTCTCGTCCATACATAGCTATGTAGGCCTCAATGAAAGATGACTTGTGATGGTTACTATCAAAAGTCATTTGCAGTGCTTTCTGGGGTACACTCTCACCATCAACAGTGAGATTCAAATATTTCAAGTTGAAATGTTGAAAATTATAAGGATTTTTTTTATAAGCCCCGACTGTAGCCTGTTCTGAAACAAGGCCACATATCAGCCTGGACGGCACATTTCCCAGGTAAATGTTATCGGCTGTAAAACAGTAATGACCCTTAGAAATAGAGTATTTTTTAACATCAGTCTTCAGATAGGGGTACACGGCAGCCCAGTTTTTCTTTTCCATAATCTCCTGATGCTTTAGTAAAGCATCTGGAGAGGGAGTCACCATACACACAGACAGGGATGCATCGGTAATTTCTGTTTTATATTCAGGCTTGGTAGCCTCCGACATGAGATGAAAATTAGGTAGAGTAGGCCAAAATCTCATTTTTAATTCCACACCATTCAAAATGTACCTATTAGTCCAGCATACATCACTTAGTATAGGACCCATCATTTCAAAAGTCTGACTTTTCTCACAATATAGAGCACGCACAGTCAAACCTGAATTACCTAATGATGCTCTGGCGGCATCCATTGTACCTGTATCCTTAGCCCACAGCTGAGCCTGGAGATGTGTGTTCTTAGATTGGGTATCATATTTGAATAAAGTATTTAAATATGCCTCGTAAGGATAGTTTGAATTAAATGTAGTCAGCAATTGCTTCTGAAGATAAATATCTACTTGAGAGAAAATAGAATGAAGAAAATTATTAACAGGACCAAAATCACCAAGAGTAGTACCACCAGTTCCAGCTGGTATATCAGTATTATCAGACTTTCTAATTCGACATTTTACAACAAGATATGTACGTCTAAAATCAATGTATCTATTACCCGTGTTAGGTATTTCAAATTCCAATCCAACATCCTGATTAAGTTGATTTAAAGGTTTATACTCTACATACCTGACTTTCCCTACACCCACATCGACTGTGGGCATTGAGAATAAGTCCATGCTCTCTCCTATACCAACACTACTGCGATCATCAACTTTCGATACTTCATAAGCCATGGTAATATCTGTGTATATTAATAATCAAAAACAGTCTAAACTGAGTCTCTTCAATTTATAATTTATCTAAATCAACACCTTGGGTTTCCACACTTAGGGACGTCCTTTATTATCGAAATGCTGTGGGGGTCTGTGGTCAGCTGACACCCTCCAGTAAAGTTCTTGTATTTGAAGGGATGCTGATGATGACCCTCAATTTCCTTAACTCTATGTCTAGATGGGAAATACACAACCTTCACCACTCACCAGTAACGCTCAGTGGAGTTTAAGGTCCGGATAGAGCTGTGAGATAGTCTGGAATGACTGATGAGAACCCAGCGGTTACGGGTGAATGAGAACGAGTTTTAACATTAAATGTAGCATTAGTTTTTGGACTTCCTTCATGCATGTGAAAACTCCCTGATGAGACGTCAGAATGAGTGTCACATGAACTGCATGTATAATAACAGCTATCGACTTGAGATGCAGCACTGGTATCACTGGCACCACTGGTATGACTGGTGTCGGGGTCGCTTGGAGGTGGGCTACTGGTAGGGTCGTGATGATGTGATTTCAGAGTAGAGTACTTAGGGTCTGGATGTGGAGTGGATTGTGGTGGTGATTCACGGCCTGAGTACTTAGGGTCTGGATGAGATGTAGACTGTGTATTATCAGATGCCCTGTGTGTGGTGCTTGTGGAGTCCTGAAGTTCTGTGTCTATCTCTAGGAAAAGCGCCTCATCGCAGGTGTCCTCAGTTTCTGCAGAGAAGAACTCAACATGGATTCTGGTCCTCTCAATATATGGTATGCATGTAGTACCCTGGCGACAACAATGCTTAGTGGGTGTTGTCTGGGTAGGTGCATTCGATGTTTTAGACGTGTCCTGGGGGCGGGGGGGTTTACATGATGAGGTAGCACAGTCATTCTCCACAGTAGACTCATCCCCCACCCCTGTATGAACACCCTCAATGTTCAACTTCTCACAATCCCTTGCTGGAGGGGAGGGTGGTGGAATTAGTGGAGGTGAGGGTGGAGGGTTCACAGAGCATGAGGAAGGTCTCATATAGCCTTGAGAATCATGCCATATAGGATCACTATTGCAACGTCTAATGTTTTTCTCCTGGGTACGACCCCGTAACATTCTCCTCAAACGTTCAGCGATGGATACCATTATATTGTATGGTTGTATGTAAATATATCTATATATGTAAGTAATGAGAGAGCTAACTAAAAATATCAGAATGTTTTTTCCTCTTGTGAACTTTAGGTCTTTGACTGCCAGTCCCCTCCTCACGTGTAGGTCTTTTCCGGGATGTTGCCTTCTCTCTTCTAATTCTGTGCACTGGGGGGTATTCAGTCTTTGGTGTACTGACAACCCCAGCGTCACGTGGATCAGGGTTTGACTCATTTGACCCCTTACTTGGGTCATGTTTGGGTGGGTCGGTTTCTTTTGACTCTGATTTAACCTGTTTTACTGTGACCTCATGCTCAGTCAGAAGTGGTGGTTTTGATACAGGTGGTACCTCAACCTGATGAGTTTTGGCTGCTCTTAAAATTATAATTTTACCAGAATTTTTCCTAGAATTACGTTTAATACCACCATTTTGTGATTTATCAGCAGCTTTTCTATTAGATAATATGCTATGAATATGATCTTTTATAGCCATTTCTCATAAATCTGGAATAAAATGGAGAACACATGTGACAATTCCTGCTGAAGTGACCTTTATGTTTTTGTTATCTTCTTTTAGGAAAATTGTTATCTTCTCAAATTCAGCAAATCTAACTGGAGTATAGATAATGTGTTTGAATTCATAATTTTCTATGAATGTGTGAGTTCCATCAGTATCTGTTGGTATAGGATGAGAGCAATTGATACACTTTAGACATTTCTCACACACCTTAGGATATGATTTATACCCTGGAGGAGGTACTAACCCCCCTGAAGAGAAAGTAATAAATGACGGGGTAATCATTCTCAGTACAGGAAGTCCCACTCTCCCTACACTCTGCAGAGCAGCAATATCGGAACATATATAATACGACTTACTCTCCTCAGTGTACACTTCCATACAGCATTCTACCAGACCACAATACCACTTGCCTCTTTGTAATGTTATACGTTCGGGTAGTGTTATAGTGAACAGTCCTCCGTTATTATCAGGATATAATATTTGGTCATCTTTCTTATTGAGATGTAGATAAAACCCTTTCATTTTAAATCTTTTATGTTCTTAGCAGGAATCCACTCATTAAATTTGGCTGGATAATTTTTAAAGCTAACAAAATACTGCTTGACACCATTCACGGTTCTCTCTTTCAACACCTGATCTACATCATAATGTTTATTTACATCATGTGTGGCTCCTTGTAACTCAACACCATAGAATGACCCTTTCAACTCCTCACCTTTAAGATCTTTTAAATTATATACCGGTATACCATCTCTTATAGAGGCCTGTGTAACTTCAAACACCTCCTCAGTCCACTTAGGTTCATAATCTTTAGTGAAAGGTTCTTTTTTGACAGCAAGGCGTACCTGCTCACCAACTTTAAATCTTCTACCCTGAACTCTAATCTTTTCTTTCTTGAGACTATCTCTTATATCCTTACTAGTAACACGATTGTATTGGTAATCAAATATCTGTTTTGTGTTTGAGTTCGTCACGTTAGCTGGTTCAACACCTATACTAGAGTGCACAGTATTGTTATAAGAGTCAGTCACTTTAGGAAGTACATCTATCCACTTGTAGGTCTTCTTACTGAAAAGATACTTGGCTATCCTACCCTTGACAGTTCTTATGCAGCGCTCAGCATATGAAGCTTTACCCTCGTTGTAAGCTATGTAATGTTTTATCTCGTGTTTTTTGAACAAATCCTGAACCTTGTGAGCTGTAAACTCCTTACCGGCATCTGTACGTAAAACCCGAGGAACAGCTTTAGCAAAGACTTTAGTGAATCCTATGCTAACGTCCTCAGCGTTCTTGCTCTTCAAGCTCTCTGTATATATTTGACGGGAGAAAATATCGATACAAAGCAGTACAAATCTTTGACCATTGTTATAACGATACAATGAATGCATATCCATTAAATCAGCATCCCACATATAATTTATTCTAGGTGAAATAATCCTAGAATGTATCTGGACTTTTTTAGGTGGTGAAAATCTTAAATGAGTCTCCTGCTCTTCTAACCATTTTTTAAACTTTTCTCTCAAAACTTTTTTTGATTTTTTTGATTTAGAATTAGGTCCATCATGAAAAACTGTTTTTTTCACACTGCTAAAACTACCGGGTTTAGAAGGGTTATAATAGTCAGTCTTAGCCTGCTGTATCTCCCACCCCTTTTTCTTTTTACCCCGTCCTGATTTCCTATATCGAGACATCTACAACATAAGCCAGGACCTTTTAAGCTTCTTAGTCTCAGGATCTATGGATGATGTATTAATAGTCGATGTTGTATTAGATGCACCACCCTCAATACTTGGGGAGCTCTCCTCACACCTTTTTAGATAAGACAGAAAATCATCGATTGTAAAATTCTCATCAGAGCTGCTCTGTTCTTGAGGGTTTGACTTATTCTGATTAGCTACGACCTCTTCACGATTATCATGTTCTGAAAGTCCATTTTCTTTACATGATGACTCCTGGGGTACTTCCTGAGCCACTTCACCTTCAGAACCTAGTGATTCTTTTTTATTATATTCAGAAAAAGGTACAAGAACAAATTTTTCCGTGTGTTTCATTGTTTCAGAACTTTTCCTATGAGAAAAGATATTATTTTACCTACTTTAGCAAACAAAGCACGTCTAATTTTCCATGAGGTTTTTGATCTACACCCTAAACGTCTCAAATCTTTTTTGTACACCGCTACTCTTTTTAACTCACTAGGAGATAAACTAATATTACCGGCTAGAGTGTTTAAAATAATTTCACATATAGCTATGACCTGATCTTTAGTAGCTATTCTTAAGAGACTCTGTCTCTGTTTTTTAGTAGAATTAGCTATAAATCTAAGAAATGACTTGTTTTTCTCTATTTTATCTGAGGACATTATATCGTAATCAAATTGTTTTGAAATGATCAGTTATACCCACAGGAAAGCTTACCTTAAGGGTGCGTATACTATGGTGTGTAGATCAGGTGTGACACATGTACGTAGGCGCATATTCTCTTCACATTCCTGAGTAAGATCTATAAATAAATACCCATATCTCACACTTCCTGTAGCATCATTGTATGCCTCTAGAAGTGTTTGGGGTGCTTGAGGGAATACCTGACGTGCCAGATAGGCAATCTGACTACTATCTCTAGGATTTTTAAACAGAACCATATACTGGGTATTTAAACTCATAGTTCTGTTATACCCACCTTTATGAAATATGTTCTGAGTTAAATAAACAACACTGATATCTAGGTGATGTGATTCAACTAAAAACAGTTCCAGCATGTCTTCAGATTTTTGAACACGAGTAATCATATCGTCTAAAATAATCATTCTATGTCCCTGACTACCTAGACCCTGAATAGATTCCTTTGTCGGTAGTCCTTTATGAAAATTAACATTAGGTAATTTTTCCTTGATTTCAAGATACATAGGCTGCTCCACCGTATAACAGTATAATATAGAAGTCGGTACATCATTGTCAGCGTACATGTCCTTAATATTCATGAGAAGATTCCTTATAAATGTTGTTTTCCCAGATCGTGAAGGTCCTGATATACACATAGTGCATGATCTTCTAAGTAGAAACTGATCTGCTTGAACAACCTCATGATCCACAAGAGAAGTCATGTCACTCATGTAGCAGCAGCGATACTCACTTCTAAGCAAAAGATGTTTCAGTCATACGGTATATATCATTATAAATGATATTCGGGGTATGCCTTCTCCTCCTTCTCATGTAGACCAGACATCCAAACACAAGCAAAGCACCGATAATCACTATGACTGCGGAAGCAGATATAATGGCTATGACAAGACCTACAAACACACCACCCTGCCTGGGTGGAATGGGGTCCTGAGTGGTTGGCATCAGGGTAGTATCATTATCATGGGTGAAAGTTTCATTAGTACCTGTTGTGCCACGCTCCTTTAACTCTGTAGTGCTGACTGTAATTTCACTTGGGTTCTCAGTGGTTATTACTGCAGACGCTGATAAAGTGGTATCACCACAATTCATGATTAATGTGATATTCATTCTATCACATTTATCTAGGAGTCGCGCTCTCTCCATATGACAATGAATGTTCATATTACCAGAAACGTGTAATTCATGTAGAGCAGTCCATACATCAAGATCTAGAGTGTTCAAAGACCTAATTGATGTGTTCTGAATAATGAGTAGTCTTGCGACTCGGGATTCTGTTTGGAAAATAGGTAGAAACTCGATATTAGGTCCATCACATAAAACTACCCAGCTATTATCAGAACAGAGGCAGTTGTCAGGAACTCCACATGTCTCCACATTAACATCGCTGTGACTTCCTATACATAAAATAATGAGAATTCCTAGACTCTTCAGTATCTCCATTATGATGCTGATACCCTGAGTGAATATCACTATAAAATCAGTCTTTATGTAGTGTACAGTATACACCGTTTACCGCTATACGACCCTATTTATGAAGTGGAAGGAAGTTTAGATGAAATAGCATAGATAACTTATCATTTTATTGTCATGTTTATTACCCTATATCAAGTGCTGAACTGTGTGTGACCCGGTCCTGTATATTGCTGGATTAATTAACAATAATAATTCAGTGTATGTATAGGGTCCAGACACCTGAACTCTATAGTGTCCTTAAAGACCCATGACAGCCTGAACTGTGGGGTCAGACAAATTTAGGTGAGAGAGGGGTACTAATGCTCCACTAACCCAAGCGTGTCCACCATGGCTGTAAGGTCAAACGAGGACAATTTTCACGCCAGAGGTAGCAATTATCTTTCTTAAGCGTTGAAACTCCATAGGGGCCCAAACCACCAAGTTCCATTTTTGCTACTGCTGGCCTATGCTACAATAATCTACTTCCTATGGTAACATCAAACCTTCCCTTCTTTTTATCCTACACTAACTCCCTACTGTCCTGATCTCATTCCCCCATTTACATAACAGATGTGGCCACATTGGCTGTGCAACAAACCTGATTAGGACTTACCAAGTCCTGTTTGGTTCTGCCATCAGACATGACTGCTGTCTGGGACTAACTGGAAGAGGCAATAATAGAACATAATTCTCTCATATAAGGCGAGGCATTCGGCTTCTTCTAAAGATCAGTTAGATAAATTTCTTTTTTAAAACCCCAGAGTTTGTGAGTATTTATATGTATTTTTTTTCTTTTAAAGCTGATTATTGGGTATGCAGAATACAAAAGTACCAGTAACCATATTCAACCTGCTATCCAAGTGTTTAGTTTGTTCTACCACACTGAAAACCTTCAAGGTCAGAAACTCGTCAGTAGTGACGGCTTTAGGTGCTCAGGTTGACAATACCTAAAACTACAACCTTAGGTCGTCATGGGGTAGTCACAGGTGACAACTTTAGGTCATCACTGATGGCCTAAAGTCGTCACTTTGGCAACACATTTCCACTATGATATAATGCTATAGGCGCATATTGTATCTCTTTTTTTTTCATTACTAAAATCTTTGTTGGAACCTCCCCCCCCATTCAATCTCTGTAAGGGTATTTCCACCCTATGCATTATTATGCGAGGTTAGCAATATCATTCTCCCCAATACATGCATATAGGTATAGTTTACCAACTGTACTCAATCAATAGGGAGTTATAAAAAATCCCCAACAAAAAAAGGCATTGTAATGGAAATGTCAGTGTTCTACTGTAAATATTTGCCCAACAATTCCTTTTTTCTTTACGGTACGTTGTTATATCAAAAGATACATCCCCCCAATTATTTCTCAACTGGTAATGCACCAAATTCATTGCAGATATTAGTCAATAAATATCTTAGGGTGGATCATAAGAATCTAGCCTTTGGATAGTTGGGCCCTCTTGTGGATCAACTCTACACTAATAGACCTAACAGGATGGTCAGAATGATGAGTTTAGATTGTCAGAAATGCATGAAGACCCTCTGACGACCCTAAAATCGTCATATATGACGAGTTTCCAATAGTGGCTGGTTTTCAGTGCAGGCCCCCTCCATGTCTCATGTCATATAGAAATCTGTCAGCAGCTGTTCAATCATCATATGTTAACACAAATGCTACAGCACAGCATGGCTATGTTGTAATACCATACAAAAGTTACATTTTGTTTGCAATTAGTTATGATGTCCAAAACCAGCAGTGACCAATTGACCTACAGTGTTTTCACCAGTATACCTCAAGGTCTCAGCATAGCACCTATTCTTATTATAGACCCACCCAACCCGCCATCAATACAGCAGAAATAGGTTCAGTGGTCGAGGACAGGTCTGAGCCTCAGGTCGATGGTCTTCTGAACTTACAAATATCAGAGGTGATTCATCTTACATGTATGGGCAGTTTCTGCCATATGTAACGAAGACTCAATGATTTTTTTGTGACTTGTGCTTTCTAGGCTCCTGCCTGTTATAAAGATAGCTAAATAATAATGCAATGATCTACCATTTGATGGGAATTGATTTGAAGGCATTCATATTCGCAACATATAATAAATCAAATAAAGTCAAGTAACAATAGTAGAATGTAAGAATAACGGGCTCGGTCAAGAGGACAATGTAGGAATTAAGTAATGGTCTGTATTTGCTGGTACGTGATGGGACTGAAATAATGATCAACTCAAGGCTAATTAGTGTTATTATCAAATCATTATTAGCGGGCAGGCTAAGGCACTGGATTGTTTCCTTCTAAACCAAAACAAGAGATTTCTAGCATAGATTCTACATACATGTCCCAAGAGGTGTCTAAAATAGGGAAACACCTTGAGATCATTTCCAAATGAAAATGGCTGTCATCTTGATATATCGACCAACATAAAAATGAAAACCTGTCGGATTTCCAAGTGGCATGTATGAAAGTATGGGTTAAAGCATATGAGGACACGAAAAGAAATCATTTCTGAGGGTCACTTTTTTTAGTTAGTCGATACTCCGATTATTAAAGCCTACAAAGCCTTTTGAATTTCATGGTTACCAAAAAACAATGAACTTTTTTTTACTTTTTTCCATTTTTCTTTTGGTAACTGCCTAAGAACCATTTGCTGTATATAAGAACCATTTTGTTCTATAAGAGCAATTTGCTCTCTACAATCCATTGGTCTTTTTATGTCACCTTTGGTTTATAAAGGCTCCAGAGACCTGTTTAATAAGCATTCTTTATTTAAGATCGATCTCTCCACTCTATGAGTGACCACTTAAGATCAGTCATTTGGGAATGACTACTAGTGTTTCAGAACAAGCTGTCACTCATATTGGAACTTAAGACTGGTCCTTTAGAAACAGCTGTCAATTGGACATTGGGGCAGAAGTCACTCATAGACCAATCATTCAGCTACTTCATAATTCCATGATAGAAAATGGTATTAAAAGGGGGAATTTCCATTTGATATATACCTGACTTCATGCATTAGAAAATGTTGTGGGATTCCACTTGTTGATAGGATTTTTCACATTTATGTGTACCGTCAACCTTTCCCATAAATCAGCTACTTTATGTTGGTCGTAAGTCACTCTTACATTGCCCCTTTACTAGTAAGTTTCACTCCCCATTTACTTTTGAAACACTTCCCCTAAGCCTAAGAAGCCTAAGATCAATCTTAGAATTACCATAGGAGTGATCTTGCTCGTACACCAATCTTACTCATACATGGTCCTTGTGAAACAGGTCTCAGGTCTCAGAGACCTGTTTCATAAGCATTCTTTATTTAGGATCAATCTTTTCACTCTATGAGTGACCACTTAAAATCAGTCATTTGGTAATGACTACAAGTGTTTCAGAACAAGCTGTCACTAGTATCGGAACTTAAAACTGGTCTTTTAGAAACAGCTGTCAATTAGACATAGGAGCAGTAATCAAGATCAATTGTAAGGTCACTCACAGGTCAATTATCCAGCCAATAAGACCAATCACCTAGGTGCAGAATATGGCTTTACTTCATTATTCCATGATAGAAAATGGTATTACAAGGAGGAATTTCCATTTGATATATGCCTGACTTCATGCATTAGAAAATGTTGTGGGATTTCACTTGTTGATAGTTTTTTTCACATTTTATGTGTACCCTCAACCTTCCACATAAATCAGCTACTTTATGTTGGTCTTAAGTCACTCTTACATTGACTCTTTACTAGTAAGTTTCACTCCCCATTTACTTTTGAAACACTTCCCCTAAGCCTAAGAAGCCTAAGATCAATATTAGGATGACCAAAAGAGTGATCTTGCTCGTACACCAATCTTACTCGTCCATGGTCCTTGTGAAACAGGTCTCTGGGCTGTTGTTGTCAGTTGTCCTCAGGACCTGATACATGGTACTTATTAACAGACCTGTCTTCTGAAGTCTTGTGTAAAATCCTGGTTGAACTTTGCAAAGCAAAGTAAATGGGTCAGATGTCACATGATATCTACTTTTCACATTTTCTGCAGACTAGTCGGAACAAGTCTGCTGTCCATGATACTTGGCACATTTTGAACAGAAAAGAGACAGAAGTTTTTAGACATGTATGGAGCTGATTAAGAAGAATAATGTTTCATACCCGTGGGCATCATGTACACCATTATGACCTTAGGTAAAATCTTTATATATCATTTTTTACATATTGAGGTGTTTCCATGGTTACAGGTCAGAATGGAATAAAAAAACGTTCTGATGAATTGAAGTTAAAAAAAGACGTCTGAGAGTCTTACTTTCCTTTAGTTGATATACTGCAATTATTAGGGTCAGAGCCATTTTTCATTTTTTCTTTTGTCATTTTTTTTTTTTTAAATTCTTTTGACATAGTCTGTGCTTAGCTAGGCCACTATATTTGGATAAACAAGGGAAAGGGATAATTACGAGGCCCCTCGTGGAGGTTCGCTCTCCATTGTTGATCCACATACAGTATACTTGTCCGACAGCCCTTATTGTATTGGCCAAATCTGGAGACTCTCGTCTGGAGACTCTCGTCTGGAGGCTGTAGCTAACTCTCCTTCCATTTCCCCATGATTCTCCATCCTGAGAAACCAAGTGCTTCCTTCCGTGTTGTGTAAAGTTGGGGGAACTGGTTCGATTATTGGTTCCACCTGAAGGCCTCCCATAGTAGGTCGGCCAGGGAATTGGAGGAAGGAACTAGCTGGGAGTCGGTTCTTACTTGCAAAGTATTCACCAATTTAGGACCACTTAACTTTTAGCAACCAACACAACAGAGAATTGATTCCCTGAGGTCAGTCAGTTGCGTTGTGGGAATAGCACCTCTACCAGAACTCAATTCCGATCCTTTCACAATACCCTCCGGTGGGTTTACATTTGAAGCTAATTCTTAAATCACTCCTTGTTTTAATGTTTGCCATTCCAACAACACTGGAATTGACAGCTATGGCGATAAAGTTTCAGCAAATGGACTCACGGAATTGCTTCCTAATATTAAAATGATTAGGCAAAAGGTCTGTTTTTGATTTTTGATTTTGAAGTTTAATGCAATTGGACTGATTGATAGGGATATGCACATTCAACCTCTTCTGACTATCATGTAATAACAACGTGTATTTGCTCTATGATCAGTTCCCTTCAGGGGAGGGAGCCAAAGTACTGGTGACCACCCTTATATCACTGAATAATAGGGTTACTGCGAATCAATATAGATTGATGAAAGGTCCTCTTGTGCTGGAGGTCGAATGTTGACAATGCATTATACAACATATTGTGCACCTAGGCTGACTGTGCATACTTTATATTATGGCTTCCAAAGCTGTTCTGTGGTGAATGTGTATGCATGGTCCTGAACCAGAGGTTGAATAATACAAAGTAGACTGTCATTGGGAATGGTTAGGAGTCTGAGATGCTCGACGATAGAGTATATTTCAATGCTCAAGACTGCCATGGAACAGATGGTCAAACTAAGGTTCTCGGCCTTGACTGTGCAAAGAAATTTAGTGTGCTCCTTGCCTGGCTTTGGTATTTGATTAATCAAAATGATGTGAAGCTTGAAGTTATTGATCATCTGGAAAAAAATCGGCGAGCAGTTTAACTCAGTTCACTTGAGTAGGCCAAATATGGCTCACGGCTCCAGAGAGATTGAGATCATAAAGAGAAATGGAGGGGTTGGCAGGAGGAATATTGTCGGACAGAAGTGGAGTCAATTGATGTAATATGAAAACCCATTAAAAGGAATTTCAATGTTTATTACATGAACGTAAATGTACATGTATGTATATGATAATTAGCAACTAGGTCACGACCTTACAACTAGCAGCTGCAAATCGACAATTGGCAAATGACATTTGGCAACTCACGATTGGCAAGGGGTAATCTACTAGTGGCAATTGACAACTGGCAATAGGTAAATATGAACAATAGCCAAAGCTATGTACCTAACACCGCCTGAGATGACCTCCACTCTGGTAGCTGACCGACTGGTAAGCTATATCTATAAAAAAAATACACATTGTTGATTTGTGGTTGCCAGTTACTTGTTTCCAACTGCAGCTTAGAACCTTTGAAATATATGGCAACTGGCAATTAGGACCTGTTGAAGAATAAAATTGGGAACTTCCATCTCAAATCATTAGTACCTAGCAACATTCAATGCTGGTTCCACAGGGGTAAATCGGTCTGCTATATTATTATAAATCGGAGGATTAGGGCTATTCCGACCGATTCTATGTCTGGCGAACCAAGGCTTTAGACTATCGACTGGCAATATTCAAAGGGGAACTGGCAACTGGCAACCTAGATTAAGAACTGGCAAACCACAACAGGCAATGCATCACACCTGCCAAACGGTAACTGTCAGTCAGCAATTGGTAACTACCAACTCATAACTCTGGGACCTCCTCATTAGTATTGTTAGGGTGAGAGTTCAGTTAGGGTTAGGGTTAGTGTTTTGGTGAGAGTGAGAATTAGATCCCTTAATCCACAATCAAATTAACCTACACTTATGCACTGATAGCAACGACGTGGAATTGTGTCTCGTCATTACTGTGATGTAGAGATATGTATAAGATTATTTTACCAGTTTTGAGCATTGAAAAGGTCAGATGTCGTCAACCACCAAGAATAAGATATTGAGGTTGTACAAAGAACACATAAAAATTTCTGGCATGTCCGTATAGAATTGTAACAATGCAGTGGAAAGTAGCTCTTGGGGATTTATGTGAAAGAAGTAGTAGACTTAAAGCTTTATCCTCATAGCTGTCACACCATTGTCTCCTGTAACAAAGACGGAATGACGGAACTGTGAGAGGCAGGCGAAGAAGTAATATGTGAATCAATGAGCAGACAGTGTTTTAGTTATGCTGTCGTGCAATTATGTACAGTAAAAGTGGCAGGGAGCTGAGCAATGGGTTGAGATAAGTTAATTAGGATACCTCTTTCACCCTGTCTGTTCAACGCTGAAGACAAAACCATTTGTTTGGGAAGGATTACAATGTTTTCCCATGAGAGCTGGGCATAACCGTCCTCAGGCCCACCAAGAAAACCTTTCACTTAAATCCTCTGCGGTGTTTTATGTAGGCTTTATCTCGTAATCTGACAAAGCTTAAAATGACAGCTGCCAGTAGTCTGAATTCCAGGGAACGAATACCCGAGGTTATTTTTGGAAATATGAACCCCTAGGGCAATTGTCTGTCAATTTTATTGGGGTGTTTATTCCAAACAGTCAGGAATTACTACAATTTAAATGGGACTATTTCTTTTGTGAATCACCACAACAGTACTGATATGCAATGCCTATTCAGGTGAGTATTCAGTTTAAGTAGATCACCAATTACTGTCTTGGTGTCTTGGCGAGTCTGCAGCCTTATGGCCACTAGTGTAATCATAGTTATAATGCTGCTCTCATACTTATAGACGGTGCTGCTACCTGGTGATTGGTCACAAGAAAAGTATAACTTGTCTGCTAAGACCATGCACACCATACAGAGGTTGTGGAGAGAAGGTTAGAACAGTGTCAGTCACTACAGTTCCATGTCTGCTTTGAGCCCATGGGGTTTGCACTGTGAGTGCAATGTTCCATGTCTGATTTGAGCCTACTGTCAAGCAGTCTGTACCAGTATGGCAGCTCCAAGAGTGACCTACCCTGTACTATATATAGCCTCAACCCCTACCCCATTTCTAGAGATCCGGTTTGGGCCCTTGGCTTGGACAGTTGCACGGAGAGAGCAGTGTGTCTGCAACATTTGGTACGCTACTCCAAAGGTTAGATTTGACTTGAAAGCATCCACTGTATAAACCATGGCAACCAATGCATTGTCCAATAAGAGGACAGGATATTGCTTATATGATCTGTGTCTTGATTGAGTGGAGGCACAATACTTTCAGCAGCAGTGGTCTTAGTGTGGTAGGGCAATATCCTAATTAGATTTGAGTTACTTAATTCAACATCAATTGCTTGGGTTGATTTTGCCTGGGGCAAAGTTTCTTTTATCAGCATTGTTTTTTTTGTGTTCACGATCAAACTGGCCTGTTGACTTTATAGTCAAAAAGGTTTATCTCTAGAGGGGTGAAGGTGCAAAGACTGTATCCGTTCTCTTTCCTCTTGATTCCTTTCAAGTTTAACCCTCTTGAAGTGGCAGGTTTTTCTTCTCACAAACTTTGAAATTATGGGTCCATCTTCCCAGCACTGTTCAGGGGTCCTAGTGTTGTCTTGGCAGGATCTAAAGTGTCTGTCTACTGCAGTATCTTGGCCTGTATTTTTGTTATCAAACATATGGCCTTTAAATGGGCCTTCAGTAGCATTTTCTCCATTTGGCCCACGTACAAAATATATTGAATATATATAAAAAAAATTAGGTTATGGCATTCATGATATTATATCTTCCTGGCTGTACCAAAATCCATTACTCAAGGTTTCTGCAGATTTGCTGATGGCAGCACGAAGCCACCCACGCACATCCGCGCCTCCTATACGTGCTCCCCATGGTGCCTGCAGGGTGTTTATTATGACCAAACTTATAACATCCAATCAGGAGGTTAATTCAAAAGGTCCTGGGATCGCTACCTCAGCAATCTTGGGAATTAATTTCCCTTATCCAATTAAGCGATCTTAAAATTAGACTGTCTTGCCTTTTCACAGCCAGCACTAAGATTACAGTGATCTTAGCCTCAGCCCTCCTACACCATTCCAAGTATACTATTTGATGTACACTTTTAAAAGTGTTTAGGATTTAGGGGGGGGGGAGGAATATTATCATTTATGTATTTAAAGTAGAAAATGTGCCCCAAGAATTGTTATTAAGTATTTTATTCTTATGATGCGTGGTAGTTATTTATATGGCCAGGTCATGATAACATTTTCAAATGACGGTCTAGTCATTAACTGTTTGGTCATGTTATTATGTTATTTTCCCCATAAAAATGGATGAATTTATAACGCTATAACAAGTGTCCATAGGTATACATGATATACTACATAAACTGTTATTAAGTCTCATCTGATATTGTATAAATATACAAATGCGCCTATGTATACATGATGAAAAATCTAGACCAAATAAAGTTTAAAGTCTGTTAAAAAAATGTAGAACACACTGTGCACAGGGGCAAGAGGCCCATAGTGAAAGAATAGCAGTGGAAACATTCCTTCTCACAAGATTGATTATACAAGCTTTCCCCCCGCCATATGAGCTACTTATAGAGTATAGGGTGCAGTTGACCTCGTACAGTATTCAAGTGCACTTCATGCCTCAGTAGCCTGAAGAGCCCTCAAGGACTCTCAGCAAACGTCCTCTCTCCCCTCTACCGTGATCTTCTGTGTATAAGGCGCTTCTTATACGTTTTTTTTAGTTCTCATTGGATCCACAAGGGGGACACCAAGACCTTTCTTTTGATATATTACATGCCCCCTTGGTCATAATAGGACATAAGGGGGCCCAAGAGGGTCCAGGGTGGCCCAAGCTACAAATAGGTTTCTGAATTTTGAAAATTCATTCAGTAGAACAAAAGTTATGAATTTTTCATTTTTTTGAGAATTTTCCAAAACTCTAGGTGCGCCTTATACGTGGGCTGCGCCTTATACGCGGGAGATTACGGTATATGTTTACAGCAGGGACATTCACTGTTGGGAGCAGGAGTGTTCCCTGTGAGTGCTCTTGTGCTCAGGTGAAACCACTATGCAATTATTTCACTGAGATTGCAGTGAGCTTACGGCTGGAAAAGGAATGGAGAAAGGATCTCAGGACTTGCTGTGCCTGATTGTCTGCAACCACTGCTTTAGATAGGGTAGACTGGCTAGGTCTTATGATATGTGCCTACGCTAAGATCGCAGGGGTAGAAATGCCAGGACCTTTTGAATTAAAATCCAGATAATCACTATGTGACCAATCTACCAGCAAACTTTTGCTGCCCTCAAACAACCCCTATGTACAACTTATATCTTTTCTCTCACAACTCAGAGTGTGCCTTATAAACAGGATTGCCTTATTACGCGGGGTATTACGGTACTTCAGGTCCAATAAAATCACTGTGGGGATACAGATGACCGTAAAGCGCTTCATGGCCATCTTTATCTCCACATTTCTCATGTAATACAGTTCAATTGTACGTAATGCTACCAACCCCTCTGCTAGCTGAACACTATCGCAACCCCCTGTGCTAGCAGCTTTGCAGCTTCATCCAACTGTACACTGCCAAAATGGTGTTTAGGTTTTAATACACATAACACCTAAACATACATGTAGGTGTCTCATTGACTACACATTTAGGAATTTAACACTTTTATTCTAAATACGTAAACAGTTTTGCTAAACTTGTTTACATATCTAGAGCTTAAACATATTAAATACTAGGTGTTTGGATTTAAACATTTATAATTAGATGTCGAATGCACACCAAGTAGCAACAGTACCATTATATGGACATTCTGCAAACACCCACAGTGAATTGTGACAAATATCCCTAAACCCCTTATTGATCATGGTTTCATTTTATAGAATGTCATTAGAATAGAAAGAGCAATAGTAAATTGACCAAATTCGTCCTATGCTACCATCATTAGAGAAATGATCGATTAGTTCCTTGGCAGACATCTATTTCATGTCAGTTTGTAAAGGATAAAGCAATATCCCTCCTGTCAAGCTTTTGTGGATTCTGAAGTCTCTCATTCTTATGCAGTGTATACCTGTGGCTAAGATCTTTTGAGACTCAAGAACACAAAAATGCATATTGTTTTGTCATCAATAGCCAATAATTATAATGAACGGGTATAACAGGGTACACTTGTGTAGGTATTTATTGTATGCTGTATTATGTGTGTATTTATTATATGCTATATGGGAGAGTGCTATGGGAGTCCTGTATAGGGTTTATGGTAGTATAGAGTTTATGGTAGGCTGTGGAATGTGTAGACGGAGGGGAGTCGACGAGATCTGGTCAGGTAGATTCTGTAGAGGGGGAGGGGGGAATACGGGTGAGCCAAACACCGGCGTCTGAAAGGTGTGAGGGGTTGGTAAGAGATAGGGAGGAGTTAGTATTGTGGGAGAAGCCGGGGAGGCAACACATACTCCTGGAGTAGACGAGGATGAAGCTGTTTAGTATTTAGTATTACACTTAGCCAATGTAAGAACGGATTGAACAGGATCTCTATGGCACTTATACCTCTCCAGTAGCATCGGATTGTTAAACATGAACTGCTTGTATGAATAGACTGATGTCGTTGAAGCTGTACAACCATGAGTGGACTCATCAACAACTGTAACTGTGAATAACCAATGAACAATAAATGGTGACTTGTATCGGCGTCTTGGTGTTGGTTAAAAGAATGGGCTAGGCCAACATCATACCACTAGAGTTAGTCTTCCCAAATACGTGAGAACAGCGGAGCGAGCTGATAATAACTACACAAGTTAGACTACATTAATATACATATAAACACAACCCACACAGCCCAGATGGTGGAGAATTAGTGGTTGGGCTTATCATTGTACTGATGAGCGGCTCGCCGTACCCGATACCTAACAGCTCAGACGCTGGATGTGACTCAGCGGCATCGCCACACACTGACAGTAGTGACGGTGTGGAAGTCTATACTATCATACCTGCAGCGCGCACATTGCCTGGGAATGCAGCAGTAGCACATAGTGGTGTAGCAGAGGGACAGGGTGGAAGATCCGGAGTGAGTGAAGCGGGACCTGATCAATCACGTGTCACTCTTAGATCGGATCACACACATGTGCATGTGCAATTAGGACCCAGGTCGCAAGTGGTGCTTTTGCCTGGAGAGGAGGTGTCTAGAGAGATTGGATTCCCCGTGGCTCGGTCAGAGGTGGAGCGGGCGTCGTCTCAAAGGGATCCCAAGTCTGGGGGGACGTCTGGCCTACAATTGTCTACGACGGCTGATTCTGAACCAGCAGGGTCGGTGGTAGTGGACGATACCTCTGGACCATTCTCAGCATTGGGAGTGGAGAACGAGCATCAGTCATCTGCGGCAGAGTCGGAGACCAGGGCTGATATTTCTAGTGATGGGCAACAGGCGGCGGTTCAGGAGCACACAGTGAGTGCTGATGCAGGGGAACGGCCTGATAATCTCTGCAAAGGATGGACGACAGGAGACAGATTAGTGGATTATAAGTATTTTTCGACGCCCATTGCTAGGAGCTCCAGTATTAATTTCTGTAAGGCTACTCCTAGGTGCCTTGAGTTTGAGGGTACAGCAGACCAGGGACGAATCAGACGCGCATCTGAGGGGGATGTGGCGGATATTGGTGATGAGGATTTGAATTTTGAAGCAATTGCAACGTCATTGGGGTTAATTGAGCCAGTACATGATGACGGACAGGTGGATGAGAGTGGAACAAAGGATGGTCATGAGAATGAGGGGGACGCACATGGGGAGAATGATCCAGTAGACGGGGCGTCTACGGTGGTGGCAGTGCCAGGACAAAGCGAGGACGTCGGTGAGAAGATACAGGAACAGGGGTCGGAGGCCTGTGGTGATTCACAAGGGGGGGGTGCAGGATTGTTACCGTCTGGTTTCTTGGTGGTTGTTGAGAATGGGAGGAAGTTAAGTGATAAAGACTTGGTGGGTCAGGATGAGAATGGTGGAGTTGGACAGGATTGGACAAGCTGTACTACACCGGTCATTACAGGTGATCAAAGTGGCAGTCGTCTGGGAGAGTCTGTGAGTAAAACAAGGGTGGATGAAGTTATTACAGGTCTGCAGAACACTAATATTAGGGTACGACAAAGCATAGAGAGGGGGAGGGCCATATTGAAACAGGAGCTGAAATATCGGCAGGCCATTGATGGGGAGGAGCCGCCCGCGAGGCCGGAGATAGACCGGGAGCGTGTAGCACGAAGGGAGAGGTTTTTGAACGACACTGTAAATTGGAGAAAGGTAACTGCGAATATCCGCTCAGGCAATAGTACAGGTCGTACTACAGATGAGGGGCATTTAGATGATGTTCTAAATAGCCATCTTCAGACTGATGTTTCGGGTGACTGGGAGGATTGGTGGGTTCGGAGAGCGGATGAAGAGAGAAAACGACAGATAGAAAGGGAGGCCCGGGAGGAAGCCGCCGAGGGCTCCGTAGCTGGAGGTGTTGGAACTGGTGTACAGGGGAACGATAGTGAAGAGAGCTCAGTGGGTGATTTGGATACGGAAAAACAGGTGGAGGAGGATATTGCACCTATTATTGGTTTTGAAGACGACGACATGGCGCCTAGTCCGAATGTTAAACTACCATCCTTCAATGGGGAGCCTGGGGAGGATTATCGGAGATATTTCAAGGAATTGAATGGAATGCAAAAGCTATTTGGATGGTCTCCGGATCAACATCTTGAGTATGCAAAATTGGGCTTGAAGAAGGGGGCATCGAAATGGATGGATGGTATTCCAGAGGGGGAAAAGGATACTTTGGACAAAGTAGTGGCTATAGTGAAGAGGGTTTTTGAAGACAAAAGGCCACTGTGGCAGAAACATAGGGATTTGCACTGTCTGAAGCAGGAAAAGGGACAGTCGGTCTGGGACTTCGCATTGAAAATAAAGGAATATGATGAGTTGGACGTTCCTGATGTCATCAAGCTGTCAGTCTTTGTGGGGGGTTTGCTTCCGCCCATTGATAAGGACCTGATGAAACACAATGCTGATTCTTTTGAAGAGGCTCTCAGACTGGCGTCTTATTGGGAAAATGTGGAGAAAGGAAGGAACTCCAAGGGTGTGGCGCAGTTACATATGCTAGAGTCTGAGGGGACTCGGGATGGAGCATGTGGGGACGATCAATTCGATCCTAAAGAGTATGCTAGGGAACAAACTAAAGCAGTGGTGGAGATGTGCACTATGGAATATAGACGGGGGCTCAGAGAGATGGAACATGGACGGGAGAATCAGCAGGGACAATATGCTGGAAGGGGTGGTAACTCACAAGGGCAGTATCAGGCGCAGGCGGGCAGAGGGACCGGCGCGGGAACATATGGTCAGAATAGGCAGTTTGGTACAGGCGGTGGAGGCCGAGGATGGAATTATCAAGGGGGACGCGGTGGAAATCAATATAACGCGTCTCAGTATTTCAATAACAGGTTTCAAGGACAGAGATACACAGGAGGAAGCAGGCAGGGACAACAGGGGGATGATAAAGGTCAGAGAAGAGCACAGGAATATGCTAGGATGATGGGAGATGCAGGAGAGAGTCAGAAAGGAGGAGGAGCGATCTATTGTTTGATTCATGACTCTACTACACATTCTACAGAGGAGTGCACGTTTTTGAAGAAATACAGGGATCAGTTGTCATCCTCTCAGCAGAACAGAGACCAGCGAGATCAGGGAAATGATGTTCGCAGGCCGGGAAACGGGCACAACGGCTCATTCCTACCCCAGAATTAAATTTGATATCAGGGGATGGGTCGGGAAACAGGGGATCAAAAGACAAAGCGCCATGGTTGGTTCAGTGTACTATTGACGAGAATACATACAGATGTTTAGTGGACACGGGCGCGTCTGATTGTTTTATAGCACGGACAGTTGTGAGTAGTATAGGTGAGACAGCAATTTGGGACAGGCAGCCATCTCAATTGGGGAAGGTGCGTCTGGGGGACAAAACATCATTACAAGTTTATGAGACGGTGCGACTGCAGTGTTTTATGGATGGTGCTTGCATATACTATGATTTTAATGTGGTGGATTCACTGGCTTATGATATTGTGCTGGGGCGTAATTTTCTGATTGACGCAAGGGCACAGATTATAGCTATAGATGGAAAGGTACGTCTCTTTACTGAGGATCCGGTCTCAATTGAAGTTGCGGCGATTTTGGACCCATGGGAGGAAAGATTGGTGACGGTGAAAGGATGGGATGTTGCGGCTGAAAGGGGTGGAACAACGGTCTTGCTGAGACCATCTAATTTGGCGGTGGTAGCTACGGATGGTGCGGTGAACTATGTGGGGAAGAAATGGTATATGAGAATTGCTAACCTTTCTGACAGGCAAGTGTATGTGGATACAACTGAGGTTATAGCATATACAGAAGACATAGATGAACCAGAACTTAATTTGCTGGAGGTAATTGATACAGCTAATGTTGGCAGGGATAGAAAGGATGAGGCTCGTGAGATTTTGGTACGATGTAATGAAGACCGGCGGGAGAATGGTCAAGATGCTAGGAGAGGGTCAGGGCACCGGCAGGATCCTCAGGACGATGGTGGTGGATGTGGTGTTTATACCTTAAGTGAGCAGGAGAGACTGGATAAGATTGAGAAGATCAGGGGCCTTGATTTGGGTGACACTATGATGACGCCGGAAGAGCAGAGGGTATTCAGAGAAATGCTGGTGGTCAACATGAACACTATAGCATTTTCCATGAAGGAGTTGGGTCATTGTTCATTGGCTCCAATGAAAATAAGGGTCGATGAGTCCAAGGGTCCGTGTATGGCACGACCATACCGGTATTCTCCTCAGAAAATGGATATTATTGATGAACAGGTGAGGGAATTGTTAAAGTTGGGAATTATTGAGCCCAGTGACAGCGTCTGGAGAAGTCCGTTGGTGGTAGTGCAGAAAAAGGATGGAAAGGCTAGATTATGTACAGACTATCGCATGTTGAATCTTATTACGGCGGATGATACATACCCTATGCCCACAGCCAGAAGCATGTTTTTGTATATGGCATACAGAAAACCTATAATCTTTACAGCCATGGATTTGCTCAGTGGGTATCATCAGTGCGATCTACATCATGACAGCAGGCAATATTCAGCATTTGAATCACCCTCGGGAGTTTGGCAATGGACGAGGATGCCGTTTGGTATGAAGCAGAGCCCATGGCAATTTACTAAGATTATGTCATTAGCGCTAGGAGGCTTAATACCACGTACTTGTCTAGCCTACCTAGACGATATCATTATTTTTGATCCGGATGTGGAGAGCCATATTACTAATGTCGGCAGAGTATTAGCAGCTTTGGGCAAAGCAGGGTTAACAGTCAAGCCGGAAAAGTGTGAGTGGGGCAAAGCGGAAATCAAGTTTTTGGGGCACACTATTAATGCTGAAGGAGTGCAGACGCAATCTAAAGTGATCAGAAAGGTGCAGGAATTTGGCAGGCCGTATAATGAACATACAACTAGATCCTTTCTGGGGCTTTGTAATTATTACAGGAGTTTTATTCCTAACTATGCTGTTTTGTCGATGCCTCTGAATAATTTGTTGAAAATCAAGGTGCCATTTAAGTGGACGGATGAGTGTGAGGTGTCATTCAAGAAAATACAAGCAGCATTAGCAAGCACACCGTTATTGGTTCACCCAGAGATTGGAGGCCACTTTTATGTTTTAACAGATGCTTCGGATGGCGCGTGTGGAGCGGCCATCTGTGTAAAGAGGGATGGATTGCTGAGACCGGTAACATATTATGGGTATACATTTACGAAGGCTGAAAGAAACTACACTATAACAGAGAAAGAAGGCCTAGCTGTTATAAGAGTATTGAAGAAATTTGAGGATATGCTGACGGGGGCTAAGATTACGATAATAACAGACCATCAACCATTAATACCTTTGCTTCAGCAAGCCAGTAAGGCTCCATCCAAAAGGTTGACTAGATGGGGTTTAGCAATGACTGACTTTGACTATGAGATCAGGTATGAGCCGGGTGCCACTCACTACCTGCCGGATTTTATATCCAGAGTGCCGTTGGCAGTGGGACAGGATACACCTGGCGAGGAGTCGGGGGAGTTTGAGCCTGAGGTGGGATGTGAGTTACTCGTGATGGAACTTGTAGGGGAGGAATTGGATAGGGAAACCTTCATTCAGGAGCAGTGGAAGGATGGATTCTGCAGGGGGATGATGAGATATTTGGCGGGAGATGAATTGCCAGTGGATGAGGAAAAGGCGCGAGGGATTTTACATAATGCTGATTTTATGGGTATGAAGGATGGATTGTTATGCAAGTATATAAAACCAGCTAGAAAGAGGGGTGGGCCTATAGCTGACCTAAACCCAAGGATAGTGGTGCCTAGAGCTATGGTGAATAGAGTGCTCTATCTCATGCATGATGATATTATGTGCGGAGGACATGTGGGGACAGTGGCGCTGAATACAAAAGTACAGGCTCGGTTTTATTGGAAAAATATGATGGTGGACATAGCTAGGTACGTGCGGCTATGTGAAAGGTGCGCGTTGAGAAAAAGAGCACCTCACTTTAGGGCCAAGGCAAGGTCATGGGATACGCCGGATTATCCATGGCAAGTGATACAGACAGATTTTGTTGGGCCACTACGTAGGTCCAAAGAAGGTTATAAATATATTATGACTTTCATAGACCTTCTGACGGGATGGCCGGAGGCATTCTGTACTAAAGACACAACTGCGCACACGGCAGCTGGGGTGTTTCTACGGGAGATCGTGTGTAGGTACGGCAAGGTGGAAGTGCTGTGCAGCGACAGAGGGTCTACATATATGGGTCAGGTTTTTCGCGAGGTTACAGCTAGACTATCAACCAAACAGAGGTTTACGTCTTCTAGGAATCCGACCGGAAATGCCAGGGTTGAAAGATTGCATAAATCATTAGAGGACACGATAGGATGCTATGTGACCGAGGACCATGAACACTGGCCAGAGCTGTTACCCATTGCATTGTGGACAGTGCGCTCCAATATTAGTATGAGGACGGGGTTTTCACCATATGCACTACAATTCGGGAGGGATCCAGTGGCTATGTCCTTTGCTGAGGAAAGGCCACTGCCTAAAGTGCCATCTGAGAGGGATTGGTTTATTAGAACAAATCATAGCATACAGTTATTGCAGGAGGCGGCCAACGCTCATACTGCTAAGTATGAGGAGCAGCTCAGACGTAGACTGGATGGACGGGCACGACCTGTATCTTTTATAGAGGGGGAGTGGGTATATTACTATGATCCGAAATGCGCGGTGAATAATACATCGAAGTTTGCTGGTAGATACACGGGGCCACATAGGGTAATAGAAGTGGTGGGGGATAACAGGGTGAGGTTGAGAGCAGTGAAAACGGGCAAAGAGATACCTCACTTGGTAAATGTGAATAAACTGAAGAGAGCATACAAAGGGGAGGGTGAAAATGGCGAAGGAGAAGCCAAAGATGAGAGAGCGGTGGAAGTGGATAAGTCAGAAGTGGAATCACAAGTGGATAAAGAAGACATAGGACATGAGAGCCCGAGAGGGGTGACTGAGGTGGAACATCCTTCATCTGGTCTGGAGGATACGGCGTTAGCGGGCGCTGATAAGGAGGACAAATTGAATACGTCAGACGACGATAGAAATGCACATGAGAAAAAGAGAGAGGTGGCCGGAGCTGGACCGCGCGCACCTATACAGGAATCTGATAATGAGAAAGATGGAGTTGTACGGCGAGATAGCCGGGAGAAGCACAGGCAGGAAGCTGTGGTCGATAATTGGTGTAAAAAGAAAGGGTTACAGGATAGTGATATTGATAAGGTCGAGGGTGGCCGAAAACAGGATAATGAAGAGAAAAGGAAGGGTAGAGTGAGAAATGTCGAGGTGAAGAGGCAGATGGACGAAGAAAGAGAGAGAGAAGAAATGGAGAGGAGACAGAAAAGAAAAGAGAGAGAGGATAGGGCTGAGAAGAGACGGAGACAAAGAGATAGGAGAGCGCAACTGGCTGCAGGGGCTATTATGAGTGAGGAATCTAGCAGTGAACATATCATTCCAAAGGGACCGATTTGTAAGCATCACAGGAGAGGCAGAGAGGAGCTCAGCTCATCCAGCGATGGAGAATAGGGTGAGCTTAGACGGGGTACTACAGGATGGGCGATAATCCTGTAGTATGGACGTGTGTTGCTATGAGGGAAAAAGGGGGGGGGGTGATGCTGGTGTCGAAGGGGGAGGGGCCGCCCGGAGGAGCAGGTCAAGCTGACTCATGCAGGTAGACGGAAAGGAGGGCGATACACAAAGAAAGGGGAAAAGTAGGGCAAGGTAGGAAAAGAGGGGAGGGGGGGGAGGCCAGCGCAACAGGTATATGCAGGAGGAGATGCATCAGGTGGTGGCAGTGCGCGCACAACGAGGGACGAGATAAGACCTCACAGTAAATAGCAGGTGCTGATGGACGGATGGCAGATAGCTGGTACGATAGTGTTGGAGAACAGCAATACCAACAATACGATAATACGTGGATGATTCAAGACAACTATTGCAATAGCACTTACAATGAAAGGAGCACAGTGTCTGCAGCAAGTTCAACAACAACAGAAACAAATGAAAAAGGATTTGGTGCGACTTCAACTTCAGGCCAACCAAGCTCAGCGCAAGAGCCAATACAGGTGGTGGAAGCAGCTCAAGCCGAGGTCCTGGTAAATCATCAGGGAAACATATGGGATAGCATACGTGACATCACTGTGGGACAGACAGAATGGGAGTGGCTGTTGGATGCCACTCTACAAGGCACCGGTGGTATAATTAAGAGAGAGACTCAGACCACAGAAACAGCGACACAGACAGAACCATCAATATTTTATAGTAAAGACGATGAATTTGTGCTGGATACATCAATCAGATTGGATGACATATTGATAGAAGAGTATTATAGCAGAAGACAAGTGACATCAAGGCTCTGTCACATTTGTGGCAGAACAACAGCAACAGCGGCAGGAGCGGCCAAACACCTGGAACAGGTACATGGGATAAAACATCTCATATAATGTCCACTAGTGAGGATGCGGGAAAGAGAGCACCATCTATAGTAAAGGCAGGGAGATATAGGGGACAACAGGTAGAAGACGCGCTGGATGCTATATATGGATTTGGATATTCATTGCCGAAGGTATTCAGATACAATGGGGCGACGTTACAGGATATAGTAATGCAGAAAATATCAAAACTGAAGTTGGACATCGCGAGATTGCCAAGATATCTGAGGGAACAAGTAAATAGACATCACTTTAAATATGGAGTAGGGAGTGTGACTAATGCATTCTTTTTCTCAAGAAAGTGTAGGAGGCATCGCAAGACTAGTAGAGGGAAACGATGCAGGCAGTGTAGACAAAGAGATGAAACTTGGGAAATGTTTAAACTGAAGCAAAAGGGAAAGCATATCACCCAAGGAGTATTAACATCCGGGGTTAAAGACAATGAGACGACCCTGGAGGAGGAGGATGTAACTGAAGACTTTGATAAATATAACTAGAAAGGATATGAGTTGATAGGAAAGAACAGAGGGACTGTACGGTTATAAAATACAATACCTGTTAAGGGAACGTTGTGAGGGGTTGAAGAAATGTACAAAATGGCAGGTATCAGTATAACGCCACCTACCTTTAGAGGAGCACCAGGAGAAAAGATAGAAGAATATTTCTACGACATGGATCTGATTAAGAGAATATATGATCTAGGGGAAATGGAATATGTGGCATTATTATTGTGGGGAATGAAAGGTGAAGTGAAAACTTGGGTTAGGAAGTTACCTGAGGAAAGTAAGAATACTGCATGGAAGATACAGCAAATAACCATGGCAGTATTTGCAGCTCCAGATGCCTGGAAGGAATGGGGTACAGGAGGAAAGAGACAGAAAAGACAGCGCGAGAATGACGGCGCGGAAACAGAGCCAGCGGGGGAATGAACACGTGAGTGAGAAAAGGGGGGGGGGGGGAAGTGTCGGACACTGAGACAGACATATGTATATTAACAGCCTAGTAACAGAAAAAGGGGGGGGGGAAGAGAGCAGACATGCGCAGGTAAAGAAAGAGATAAGATGCAATGACAAGCAAGACAGTTGGCAGTGTAGGAGTGGAACTCCAGCTGTACAGACATCGGCAAGCAACAGATACAGACTACACTCAAAAGTTTAACAAGATAGAACAACTAGCATGCTACGCGGACATAACCAAGACAAGACAACATAATCAGCAGTTTAGATAAGCTATAAACATGAGTTCTAGTGGAAAAGCCTGGATCATAGACAACGGAAGGTTCATAGCGGTTGAGATGAATTAATGGAGATCAGTAATAATTTACTGAAGGAAAGGAATCATCGCCCACTGTAGAGAGGGTAGAGATATTAAGGCTCAGATACACCCTACTCTATGGATAAGACTTAACTACTTAATACAGTTTGTGGAAAATTGTAAAAGGTCGGATCCATTTAGGATGCATTTAATATAAAACATATTAGAAATACATACCTGAAGTGAAGATTTAAGGACTAGTAGGAGTAGAGGCATCATCATCATCAGCAGATGAAGCGGGAGAAGAACTGAAGATAGTAAATAAAGCAGGTATATGAGATAAAGAGAAAGAAGTGCATCACATACAGGAGGCAACCGCTATGGGGCACCTTATAAGTTGTCTAAGGGTGAATGGAAACACTAGTCGGAACCAGCAGGACCACAGTCGCGACACACATAGAATGACTCCAGTAACAAGGTCCATAATTAAGAGGCCTAAATTTAAAGGATATATTTGTCCAGAAGTAAGGCATTCTGTTAAAGAACCAGAGCCTATAATGGTTTAATTATTTAGGAAGCCCAGACTCTGAGAAAGGAAATACGATGTCTATAGCTGTAGATATATATTCAAAAATAAGTGTGAGTGAAATTCTTTTCTAAGAAGGTATTAGGACACATAAAATTCAGCCATATGGGTGTATTAATGAGATCAGTTATACACCTAAGACTGTGAATGTGATCGCCACTACTCACAAATCAGAGGAGCTCAGCAACTTTATAGAGTTAGCTTATGCATATATTTTAAAAAGAAAATATGTGTATAGTATCTTATTACAAGAACGAAGTGAGCGTCTCTAGGAATCAAAGTATGAATCACTAGGGAAATATACTTACTTCTGCGAGAGGGTAGAAGCTGGGGAAGCCAATGTTGGAAGGATAGGACCTCCAAGATTAGAAGAACGGGAGGTTTGTGGTCTGGCAGGAAGCTGATAGGGATGATGTCGCGTAGTGGTAGCAGATGAAGATGTCAAGAGAGATATGATGGTAGAAGAACTGTGAGTCAGTCGTGAGGAAGAGGCCATGGTGCTGGACTGACAGGTTAATGGTGAGAAGGGTGGATGTCCAGGTGAGATAGCCAGAGTACTCCAGAACGAGGGCGACATTACTGGAAGGTGTGGAAGTGAAGCTGCAGTGGATGAAGATGAAGTAAACTGACCGGAAGTGGAAGAGGTCAGGGCCAGAGCGGGCGTATGTAGGCAGGAAGGCGGAGACCTAGAAGCCGAGGTGGCGCGGGCTTCTACAGCTGGAGCAGCTCGGATGGTGATGTGAGGCATCCTTAATGAAGATACAGCAGGAAACTGACCGGAAGTAGTGGCGCTGGTAGTAGAAAAGGGACGAGAAGCAGCGGCAGAATAGGTAAATGTGGATGTTAGGGTTGTTCTGGAAGTCAGAGGTGCAGTGGTGGCTAGCAAAGGTGTGTATGGTAAGGGCGAAACACAGGAAGTAGCAGGAAGGTGAGAAAACACATTGTAGTCTACATATGAAGAGTGATGCTGAGGTGGCAGTGGACGAGAAGTTGATGAAACAGCGAAGTTGGCAGGCAGAGAATATTGGTGGGAGGTGTCCACTCGTAGAGGAAGAGTCGCTGTGCAAGTTGGTAGCGCATTGGAGGTAAAGGTGGATGCGAGGCTTGGAGCAGAGGTAGCAGGCACTATGGCGCTATAGGTGGGACGAGCACCCAGGGGAGACATCTGTGTAGGATTCCAGGGTGGCACGAAAGAGGTGGTCAAGTTGACAGACGGAGGCGTGATGTTGACATAAGCAGGCCGATAAGCAGGTGCAGGAACAGGGGGTACAGCAGCAGTTGATTGCAGACGGTAACTAGGATCGGGCATCCCATCCAGGTGGATGACGCGCAGTGTCATGTCCGTCATGTTACAAGCTAAGCGTAGATGATCTCGAATGGTGGTGTGTGAGGGCATGGTCGCGCCTTGCGGTCCGGTGCATACTAACATGCACGGAGTAACGTTAGCATCTGTGGAGGACAGGTCTCTGCAGCCGACGATGTAGGTAAAACCGGGCTGGAGACGATCTATCGGGAGATAGACGAGTGCGCCATTGACAGAAACGCTGGAATAGCTAGCCATCTTTAGTGCGAACAGGGTGAAAGTCAAGCATTGACTGAGAATTTAATTCTAGGTATCTAACCAAGGGGATGGGAAGTTGAAATAAGAAAATAAAAATATAGTGAAAACTATAGTAAAAAAAAAATTGAGGGCACATTAGGAGGAGTCGCTGAGACAAAGACTCCAATCCAATAAATTGGTGTTATCAGATGGAAGAGACGTACAGCTAGATAGGAGAGGAAGGCACACGTGTTCAGATTGACGGGAAAATATATACAAGAAGGGGTAAAAGGGTCATGAACTGGTGAACTATCTGACACGATAGGGCTTATTAAGTGTTCAAGATCCATAAAAACTTCCGGGAGCGATCAGTTAGGAGTCGTAGTAACCCAACTCGAACTGTAACCGGAAGCCATAATAAGAAGAAAATGGCGTGGCTAACTATACTATGTGTCTTATGTTCCTTGTGGGGTGTGGTAGATGCTGGAAGGCACACTTTCGAGACTTTAGAGAGAGCCGAATTAGGTGTCATTTTGCAACCTGGTAGACGTATTTCTACGGCTGAGCACAATCATGTGTCACAAGTGTTTGTATTAGAGATACCAGATAGATTACCCGAGCCGGAAATGGAAAGTATTTATGAACAATGTGTGAAGAATATGCAGGTTATGTGTGATATTCAACATCACAACAGAACCTTATTATTTGAAGATACCTGTGACAACATCAAACAGAAAGAAGAATGGCTGAATCAAATTATTAGAAAATTAATACAGGCCAGAGAGGAGGAAGTGGAAAAGCTGATGGAAAACATACCTGAACAACAACAAGTCAAAAGGTCTAAGAGAGCAGGTATACCAGGTCTAAATATTATAGGAGAGTTGTCGTACTATATTTTTGGCACTGGGAGAGCTGATGATGTAGCCAGAAATGAAAAAGATATTCAATTACTGAAGACATCATATTATAAGATGCGTGATGTTATTAAAACATTGGCCACAAGTACTAGCAATGGCTTGGAGGACGTCATGGCGGAAGTGGGAGAGTTGGCTGATAGACAGTTACAATTGTATGAAATGGCTAAGATATCATTGAAGAGACGGAAGTTGCTGGAAAGAACTCAAACTATGCACAGTGTGGCATTATATGAACTATCCATTGTATACAACCATGAAAGCCTGCTGACAAGGGTCAAATGGGGGTATATTATACATTTATTAAATGAACTCATTGAGATAAAGGATATGGCAGCTGAGGTAAGATTGGCATCACGAAGAAAACTATCATCAAAATTGGTCACTAGAGAAGATTTGAAAGAAGCTATAATCAACACTGAAGTATATCTAAAGGCTACGTACCCACGATTTAGAGTCGCTTTTACTGATCCTGAATATTACTATGATAATAGTGTGGTGCGAGTATATCAGCACCAAGGTCGTGTGAAGATGCAGATAAGGATTCCGGTGGTGTCAGAGGAACACATATTTTGTGTATACTCTGTAAAGGTGTTTCCAGTACCAGTGCGGCTGGCCAATAAAGAAGCTGACGGGACGAGAATAGAGGGATTGCCATCAGAAGTAGCCATATCAAAGAATGGGCGGTATTATATATCAGAGCCAGTGGTGAATTGGGCGCGTTGCCATGGCAACTCAATAGCAGTATGCCCAGATATTCCACACATGAGAAAAATAGCCGAGCGAGGGTGCATGGCGGCACTAATAAGAAATGACAAGGTGGCCATAGCAGAAACATGTGAGATCAACTATATAGTGCAACCAAATTTTCCTTCATTTGCGATAGCACTGGGAAAGGGTCGTACTTTGGTATCGGGACCCGACATACAAGGTCAATTGATGTGTCAATCAAGCCCACCTGTTAAGGTGAACATGCACCATTACGCTATATTGAACATTGGGTGTGATTGCGCATTCATGACTGCCGGGGCGTGGATGCCTTACAGCTTGGCAGGATGTGGTCATGTGAACATGGAAACTAATGTGACTTTTGTAAATAACGATTTGCTACAAATGAACAGTGTTAAGAAATTGACATGGATAAAGGCCGTATTAAATGGTGAAACTGTGGAAGTATTGCAAGATGAAGTGTTGCCAAAATTAGTAAAGACCAAAATGAAGCACAAGGCTAGAATACAACAGTCACCAGCAGCTGTCAATCTTAAGAATTTGGTGAGTGCAATGGAAGACGGATCAGCATTGCCTGATTTGGATGGCATGAGTGGTGGAGGCCAGTTTCCTACTGAATCACTATGGGATTATTCACCAATAATGATTGCAGGGGTGATTGTCATGACTCTGATGGTGGTGCAATATTTTTGTCTAAAAAGACTATTAATGGCATACATATTAGCAAGAATGCCTATGAGAATAAGGAGTCTAGAAACTTGGGACTATGAAAAATACGGTGAGGATGTCGGAGGTAATTATGAGGAAGAAGATCCGGAACACAAAACGACAATAGCTATGTTATCATTGATATTGATAGTACTGATAATAATAATAGCGTTACTGGTGAGGAAGGTGCGACAACTAAAGAGGCTTCAACCAGTGGATGGACTGTATCTACAGGTGGCAACTAAAGAGATCACAGAAATAATACCATTGGGGGAGAGTCTAATGCCTTTGGACCAGGTATTTCAAAGACCAGCAGAACAGGCTCTTATTAGAGACGTAGCAATAAGCTATTCGTGCCCGAAGTACATAGCTACAGTGCAGTGGGGTCGAGTGTTATATTCCACTGAGATGGCAACGGCGGAAAACGCAGTGCCATTGCCATTACCGGCCACTGTGAAGGTGTCAAAGAAGTTAGCAGGGATACTGAACGGTGACTATGGATTTACGGTGATGACAAGATTGATTAGGTATAGTGGGGGCCTGGCGACAGGTGTACCACTAGAGATACCTATGATATCAGCGGCGGGCTGGACACCAATAAGGAACAGAGAGATAAATACACATCAATTATCTGACACGGGCCATGCCAGAGCCATGGCTCAGTTAAGAAGATCAAGACAGTTACCAGAAGTACCTGGAGAATCATATGGGGCTACGGCTGTATCATATTCAGTAAACAAGGGTCATAAAGAGTCGGCGAACGTGGCTTTGCGAGGTCAAGAGCCCAGGACGGGATCGTCATCGGTGTACGTGGACCTGAATGAAAGAGACTGAAGGTGATGAATAAAACGCCATCATGAGAGAGACGTGGCATAGACGGTGTCAGGACAAAAAAAAAAAGGGGGGGGGGGAAAGATATCGTGCAGCTGGCGTGAGACGAAAGGATGGAATAGACAATACAAAGACGATCTACAGATGAATTGATATAATGTCTGGGAATGGTGCCAGTGTATATTATTAAGTAAGATAATATAGCTAAAAGAAACTGTAATTTAAATGTAAGACCAACTAATGAGACACTAACTACGACGTAATGTGGCAAGTGGAAAGATTTCTGATGTATATACTCGTTGACAAGCTGTGCACGCGTGAGTTAAGTAAGAGGTTGCCTGGTGTAACCCAAGACGCGTTAGAGTGTGTTTTAGAGTGATGCTTGGGGCAAAGGTTAGATAGAGGGGAACGTTTCGGAACAAGGAGTTGACAGATGTAAGGAGATTTATTGGCTCGATTGGGTGTAACTGGTGTCGACTCCCGGGTAAGGATAGTAAAAAGAATATATAAACATAGAATGGGACAAAGTGCTTAGTAAAGGCGAGTGAATGAGTAAAATAAATAACAAAGGAAAGAAAAACAAATTGAGAATCAAGAAATGAGAGAATTGTAATAATAAAGTATATGTTAGAGGACAAGTTTGCGCTAAGAATAAGTCACCAATGCAGTGTGGAAAATATATATAGTAATAATGCATGGTATTATATAAGTGTGGTGTATATGTATGTACATAAATAACTATTGAAATGTATAATATGAAAAACGATGATTACCTCAGGTATTAGTGACAAAACAATACATAAGATGTATTCAGGCATAATTTATGCTTGACAATTGGTGTGACTCGCGTCACAAGAGGGGAGCGCCCGCACCTGTTTTGTCATCAATAGCCAATAATTATAATGAACGGGTATAACAGGGTACACTTGTGTAGGTATTTATTGTATGCTGTATTATGTGTGTATTTATTATATGCTATATGGGAGAGTGCTATGGGAGTCCTGTATAGGGTTTATGGTAGTATAGAGTTTATGGTAGGCTGTGGAATGTGTAGACGGAGGGGAGTCGACGAGATCTGGTCAGGTAGATTCTGTAGAGGGGGAGGGGGGAATACGGGTGAGCCAAACACCGGCGTCTGAAAGGTGTGAGGGGTTGGTAAGAGATAGGGAGGAGTTAGTATTGTGGGAGAAGCCGGGGAGGCAACACATACTCCTGGAGTAGACGAGGATGAAGCTGTTTAGTATTTAGTATTACACTTAGCCAATGTAAGAACGGATTGAACAGGATCTCTATGGCACTTATACCTCTCCAGTAGCATCGGATTGTTAAACATGAACTGCTTGTATGAATAGACTGATGTCGTTGAAGCTGTACAACCATGAGTGGACTCATCAACAACTGTAACTGTGAATAACCAATGAACAATAAATGGTGACTTGTATCGGCGTCTTGGTGTTGGTTAAAAGAATGGGCTAGGCCAACATCATACCACTAGAGTTAGTCTTCCCAAATACGTGAGAACAGCGGAGCGAGCTGATAATAACTACACAAGTTAGACTACATTAATATACATATAAACACAACCCACACAGCCCAATATCAGAAATTTTTAAACCTATACGCCTAGATATCTTTACACTTGTGCTAAGAACAATGTTTGGCTAAACATGTTTATAAACTTAATGTGGGAACAAAAAGATTGCAACGTTTAGAAATGTGTTTGGGATCTAAACATATTTTTTACAGTGTAGGTAAGTAACAGAGGTAGGTATCTTTAGACTGAGTGCACCTAAATCTTCCTTGAAATAACCAAAACCAAGTCCAACATTAACATCGCAGTGAGTGCGATTTTTGAAATTACCTCCGGGGCTATGGGCTCTTGTGCTGGTAGTCAGCTGTTGTTCTATTATACTGTGTGCATTGAGTGTTATTACACGATTTCTGTGACTCACAGTGCTTTTCCTGGATATCCCAGTTCTGATATTCCTGCATATTGTGCGACCCCTTATGAGCAGATCCCAGGTGGATATCAGCACTCTCTGAGGTGGATATCAGCACTCTCTGAGGTGGATATCAGCACTCCTTGTCCATGTCACATGTCACATGTTAAAACCCACGAAATTTTCCAGGCCAGGGTAGGGATCGAACCTGCAGCCTCAGATCCCTAATCCAACTCCCTATGCATTGCGCCACAGGGACTGACGAGATAAGCTCGGTTCGAACCAGGTTTGGATATGATACAAAGCCGTGTGCGCTGTCGCTGTCCGCTGCCGGGCGAGGAGGTGTATTATACACAAACATAACCGCGAGAAGAGGAGACGCGGTGGTCTAGCGGTTAGCACGTCGCGCTCAGCCGTGAGGGGTCCGCGGATCGAATCCCGGCCGAGACACATCTTTTTTTCGCCGTGTGCACTGTCGCTGTCCGCTGCCGGGCGAGGAGGTGTATGTTATACACAAACATAGCCGCGAGAAGCTTTTTCCGCCGTGTGCCCTGCCGCTGTCCGCTGCCGGGCGAGGAGGTGTATGTAGACTATTTTTCACCATGTGCCGCTGCCAAGGCTAGCCGAGACGGGGGCTGCCGCTGTCCGCTGCCGGGCGAGGAGGTGTATGTACCTATGGCAGGCTTCGCGTCCCGGGGAAGGATTTTTGTTTTCAACTTGTTTTTATTGATATTTTATTGATTATTTATTGATTTTTTATTGATTAATCGTGTAATAAACTTAGTAAGGTATGGGCTAACAGGCACCTCATGGCATGTATCGTAGGATATCAAACTCGTGGCCTGCGGCCACTCGTTCGATATCCTACGATACATGCCATTCGGTGCCTGTTAGCCCATACATTACTTAGTTAATACTTTATGCCATGGCTTAGGAAGGCTGTAGGGTTCTGTATATAGGTTTGTCCGGCATGTGGCTCTACACTAACCAGATGGTTATTGGACATGGATATGAGATATTCCGGCCTAGGGCAACGTTAAAGAGGCGTGCTTCAATTGACCTCTCGCTACAAAACCTCAGTTTTTATCATGTGCAGCATAGGTATTTCCCAAAACTTTGAAATCATTTTTTTTATTGTAATAACAACATTCCATAGCTATAATACTACAGTGCCGATCAGCATCCCCCTGTGGAATGAAATTCTTTGATCTGCATAATCAACATAAGATGAAATGAATACAGAATTGCACTCAGTACCGGTACAATATAATTATTCATATCAATTCACCCTCGGGGTACCTACCTCTCCTCTGGTGGAATGATGTAACCAGGGTTCTGCAGAGTTCTATGTATATAAATTGCTTGAGCCAAGGGGAGCACTTATATGTGTGCACAACAATCCAGCTAGTCAAAACCCCCTTGATCCCTAGTATATTGAGTGAGCACTTGGGATTTACGTGACAGGGCATTGCTCTGCTATGCACCTTGGTCAGGAGCGTGTTGCTCCTATGGTAAAAAGAGCTGTCAGTAGGTACGCTTCAGCATTCAACTTGCACTCACCACATAAGTCTAAAAAGTCACATGCCTTGTTAAAAAACAGAGAGAGCTGCACTATCAGGTACCTACTCATGTCACACACTCTATAGTATATTATACTCACTCACAACTAGGTACCTACTGAAATCCTTTTTTAGCACCATACTTGAATGGCCACATGTGAGCAACAAAAGGGACAAGTTATAGCTACATGAAAAGAAAGGACTGGAAACGAGGACATTTTTAGCCAGCTCTTCCTTTTACTATAGGAGCAACACCCTCCTGAGGTAATAGTGGCAGGACAGCCATTCCTGCTAGGGACTTGAACCCATTAGGTGATTGTTAAACTTGAGGGTGTTGACTATATGCCCCACATAAAGATTGTCTGCAGAATTAGCTTGTTATCATAGTAGTTGAAGGGTACTGTATTGAAATCATGTAGTATATGTGTAAGGGGAAACACCTAACAGAACACTCGTCACGGCCTGACTGCCACCCAATTAACGAGTTCTCTTGGTTAAGACTATGGACTGTTCGTCACTGACCAGCCTGCAAGGTAGTGACGATCGCCAGTCCAATAAAGCAGGGCGGTGACGAGTGTGAGGGCTCACATGACCATTCCTTTCTCCTGCTCCTTAATTTTTCATTGAGATGGTGATGAAGGAAATCTACAGCCCATGCTTCCCTCTAGTACTCATGAATATAAACACCTTTAAAAAGGATCAATATATTTACATGTTTATTTCATGAACCACTGGGTTATGGAACAATCAACTGGAACCTTGCAGAACTGGCTCTGTATCGGGGGGTTGACCTCATACCATTAAAGCGATCAATAGTTATAACTTAATTGGTTCCTGCATTATTTCCAGTGTATACAAACTCACTTAGTGCAGCTGCCATTTTCGCCCTATAAAAGCACTTATGGCACCATCTGTCACTTGGACGCTCAAGATAAAGATCATGGCTTAAGTTTCTTGCATCCATCCATAGCAATACCCGAGGAATATGTAATCATGACAACAGTTATTCTACCTCACTTGGGAATGTCTATTGAGATGTAGAAACCGGACTGAAAGAAGCTAGAGGAAAGGGCACTGAAATTAAAGCAGTGATTGCAAAGAAAGTCTGCCAAGCCAACAGTCTAAATAATCTTTGTAAGCTGACTCTGCTGCTCATGGCACGTCGCATTTTCACATGATATACCATAGGGGAAATTTCATTGGCTCTGGCCTTGAGCCAGATCGTGTTTCAATTCCACTTTGTTTGTCCCATGCGTGACCCGTGTTGCCATTACCCAAGGGTAATGGAAAGTAATTGCTAAAAAAAATAAGGTGCAAGCTAAAATAGGGAGATAGTATTTTCCTTGTATCTAATCTTGGGAATACTGAAAGGTGGGATTGGTCGATCAATAACTCAAAAACAAGAAAAAGATGTTGCACGACGGGATTCAAGTGTGATAATCACATTATGAGTATTACCAAAGCCATGTTAAGATTTAAAGTTGAGACGATATTTTCAACCATATTTGAATTCATTCATTCATAGATGTTTATTTTTGTATACCTGCTACACTGCAAGTCAAAATACTTGGGCAGGGGTAGCCACTAACTTGATTGGCGATAAGAAGTCACAAAACCAAAGGACAACGTCTGCTGGCATGTTAAAATAACCATACAACTATTTTACACCAGGAAATCTCATTACAACATTGTATCTCTGATGTTTTAATGCATGAATCCCTATAGTTTCTCTACCAGATATTAGACTTTAGCAGGGTGAGAGCCCACTATAGCCACCCAGGCTGGAAGGAAGGTTGCTTTTGGAAAAAGAAATCAATGGCCCGCACTCAAAAGTACTGGTCATTGTGTTAGCGTCTACCCCAGGCTGGGGTGATTAGTGGAATGCAATCTTTTTGGGGTTTGAGTATATCCTACATTGACACCATAGGAATCCAAATGCTGGTGAGAAAATGTTTAGTGTCAAGGAATAACTCGAGATCTGAACTTGTGTCATGACTTGTGATGGTACACGGTTTGCCCCAAGAATCCACTTGGTTAATTCCCGAGAATAACTCAAGACATCTACATGTGTCATGATCCCCACAAGAATCTACTGGTTCATGGGAACGTTCAATTCTCGAGTCGTGTTCAGATAGATTCTCCCTCTTTTCTCATGATATACCACAGTGTTGTTAAGAGACATGGAGCTACAAACATGTACCTGTTACTGAGACTAATTGTTGGAGTCTCAGTCTCAGAATAGTGGAGGGTACAACCAACCAGGACTAAATAGTGACAGACATTGGAAGACAGGAAGTGTGGCTCCATGTAGAGTATAATTTACATTGTTTTATCATGACAACGTTGGCAATCGATGTTTCATATTGACTCGTGATTCTTGCTTGGCAATGAAGGAATAATAATTAACGATTTAAATAAAATTGGAAGAGGTTTCATACCTTACCAAAAGTACTAATCGATAATCTATGATTCTCCATGTTCTATGCTGTAATTTACAGCACACACTGGACTTGATATATGGTGATAGGTGAGCTTCGTGCTGCTGGGATTGAGTAACTACTGCTGCTGGGCAGTGCAATTTATTATGTATGCTACAGGATAGCTAAGGCATAGTGGCTGTCCGAGAGGTAGGATCCTGTTATGCAGATTTATCATCCTATATCACCCATTATATATCAAATATGACTTAGATATGGAAGAATGATTCTAATATTGATTGTGCCAATTGGACCCTATAGAGAGAGAGAGAGAGAGAGAGAGAGAGAGAGAGAGAGAGAGAGAGAGAGAGAGTGAGTAGGCGATTACATTATAGTTGACGATTTCATATTGTACATATTTTGTCCTGATTACATTGTTTCTCCCCCTGACAAGAACTGCCTGATGTAATCATTCAATTCCTCTATTAACCCCAACCCTTCACTCCTGTTTGTTTTTCCCACTGCACGGTAAAATCTCATCTGTCGTTTATATATACACATTGTAATATGTATGAGGCACATTGGATGTAAAGGTCGAATCCCACATGGCGATTTAGGGCTTAAATATCTCTGCGATTTGTCCCTTGCGATTTTGGGGTCTTCTTGGGCTCTTAGATCGCAAGGATTGTTCAACTTGTACCGAATCCAACAATGAATTGAGACCAATTAAGCAGTTATCCTTGCGATAAAGGGGCTCAGGAAGGCTCCAAGAGTGCAAGGGACAAAATCGCAGAGATATTTGAGCCCTAAATCGCCATGTGAGATTCGACCTTAAACCTGGTTATGGACCACCTACAAGGCACACACTCGTCAGAACCTATGCTGTTCTGTCAGGGCTTGTGAACCAAATGGGGTGGGGACAAAGGATGGCTGCATACGGCTAAGCTCGGCTGTGTTTTGTTTATTTATCTTATATGACAGGGAAAGACTTTCCTGATGCAAAAGCAAGCCTCTCATTGTATTATGATAGAAGATTAATTCGATGTGAATTGTCTCAAGGTGATGTTTCTTGGTGGACCGTTAAATTTACACATGGTATACATTTCACTGTTATATACGAAGTATTGCAGGTTGGATAAACGAAGTAAAAGAAGATATAAAAAACTTATCTGCAGTGCATATGTCTGCTCCCCTAGGTGTTGGTCTACTACCTGTTTGAAGGTGATTGAGGACTCATCTTACCCCACCTCCATGCTACCGGCACAGAGCAGCTCAACCGTTTTTATCTGTAGAGAGCAGCTCCGAGGTCAATGGTAGTCTAAACCCGTGGTTATCAGAGGTGATCCATCTTATATAGCTGGCACGATAGACAGCGAGTTTGAAGAAAAAAATTTGCCAAGTCACAAAGGTGCATGCAAATGTGGTCGCCATTATATAAAAATATCCGTTGCCGTCCCTCAATGAAGCAGAACTAAAGCTAAACCGTGTTTTCTATTTGAATACATTTGATCTGCTTGAAATCACTTTTATCATCCTTACCCAGGTAGCAAGGATACATTTGGCCAATGACGGCTTATATTGGGCCAATGTCGGCTTATATTGGGCCAAGCATGGACAAGCATGGCCAAATGCTCTATTGCTGTTTGGCTAGGAACAGGCACACTGAATGTGCTATGCCTTTGCCTTTGCCATTGTAACATAGCATATTTAAATCGATCCTTACATACGGAGCTTAATGGAGAGTTATCATGTAGAACTATGAATGTACATTCCGAATGCCCATTAATTAGATTTTGACATTGATGAGATCAACAGCCATGCATCGATCAAAGTATATCAGCCACGTTACAGTAGATGCATTCAAGACGTTCGACGTAATAGTTCTTGGACAAGTCTATTTTCTCAAGAAAGATAAAGGTGTTATGCACTGACTATCTCATGATATCATAAGAACCATGCATATGTACTAGGATTATGTATGTTGTACTAATAATCAAAGGTTAATGCATAAACGGTCTTTACAAAACCGTGGATTTGAAGGATCCCAAGTTTAAGTCCAGCAGGGGTATAGATAGATATGGCTATCTTTTTTCTCTCTGTTCTTTTTTTGTCATGTCTAAAGGTTAGGTAAACTGGTGTAAAACGGTTCTCTGAACATATTGTAGCTGATGTAGATATCGGTTTCTTAAAGGTGCTACCGAATCGACCTAGTGGGCTGATTCTAGTTCTAGGATCCTCCCCCAGGCGAACTCCCGTGAATCTTGAGCCTCACTCTTAATTATATCATTGTGAGGTGAATTGATATCTACTCAGATTTACTCTGTAAAACTGTGAGGAGGCTGAGGAAATTGTCTTGTAAATCCCCTCTCCAGATTTATTCCTCTGATGATACTGAAACTGACAGCTGCTACAGTTCTGAATGATAATAAGATTTTTCTCAATTCAGGAACCATGGAGCTAATTTCTAAACACATCAATGTTGCTTACAGCTTTTCTCAGTAACTCCTGCTAGCCATTTCTCAAACGCTACGATCCTACCCCTCTACCTCCATTGTCAACCACCCCTACGATCCAGTCCAAACATAGTGATTGACCCTGGGTGATTATGTATTACCTATGATTGCCTATTCAGATGCATGCCCTTCACCTCTATTTCTTCACCAGTCATAGTGGTTGACCCTGCACAATCAAGAATTCCCTTCCGATCCAGGCCAGGTCAGTACGATGTGGGGGTGCTCAAAACTTAGCTTCTGAGAAATGACTTCCTGGTTACATAGACTACGATATATATGATGATGGGGCTGAAGAGAAAAGCCCATGTAAAGTTTAAGACCGGTCATACCAAGATGTGAGGTTTACAATAATAGTCAATTCGAAGAGGGAACCAGTTTACTCTATTGTATTTCTCTCCATGACTGGACTGGGAGAAGAATGGTTGTAACTTTACTACAATCTAATCCATGCTTTTGCATAAACTGTGTTACCTCCACTAGTTCTTAGATCCAATTGCATCCCTGTTTAATTTTTCACTGTAGAAAATATTGTCTACTAATTTCTGGTTTTACCCCCCCCCCCTGCAGAGACTGATGGCAACAATACACGACATGCAACAACCTATTCATCCTCCCACTCAACCTCCTACATTCTCTCCTGGGTGAGGTGGCCAAACTGCTATCATCAAATTAGACATCGGTTCCACGTGGCAAATCTACCAACAGGCCACTTGTGGATGAATATGGGATCGCCTTTACAATCTACAGTGCCTCGGTGGTCTGTGGGGTATATAGACCTTGATGGCTGGTGGGTGTGCAATAAATAGATTGTTATTGGATATTGGTGTGAGACTCTCCAGGTCGAGATCCATGGAGACCATGGTTTGGGAGGACACACTGGTTGATATTCCTACACAGGGCGTGCCATGAATATAAATTGAACTGTCAGGGCATCTCTCTACAGCACACATGTTGATATGGCCATAACTGTCGAAATGGCGTTTATTTAGACAAACAGTGCTGACTCAGTCATTCTACTCACTTACTCATTTTCTTGGTAGATCTATCCATCCACATTTTATCAACATGGTAAAAGAAATAGGGTAATAAAAACGACAGCGTTATATCAAAAACACAACAAAACAGTTGTGTGTTAGAAGAGTGATACTTTCTGCCACGTGATTTCGCCTTTGATCACACTATTTCAGGCGTTTGATCACACTAATTAGTTTAGGCTGACTAGACTAATAGATCTACATAGAATATAGTTCAGCATCATTCTCCTAGATGTCACTTTTGTTGTGGAGATAAAGTTCCCTTAGTTATTTGTGAGCCAGCAAGCAGAAAGGACAGTTACTGCGGGATTTAGTACCAGATTTAGCCACCAGGGGCCACCACTATGGACTAGAATAGGAAAAATATGACTAAAACTGTTATAGGCTACTTTTTTATGGAGAATTCAATGGTTTTTGATAAAACGTTCTATTTTGGGTGGAAAGGTTCCAAATTTGGCATGTAAAAAGAATGTTTTTGGGCCAAAATAGGCATTTTTGTTGATTTCTGTTGCCATGGAAACATGATTTTCATTCTAAATAGGAAAATCAATGATTCCATCTGAGGGAACATCCCACAAGGTTTACTATGGCGAAAACAGAATGAAAATACCATTTCTAGATCAAAAGTTATGGGCAAAAGAATAAAAATTTATACGAATATAGCTAATTAGCATAAATTATGCTAATTAGCTATATATCTCATGACCAATTAGACATAGAGCTTATTAACATTCTTGAAATTGTCACACCTACCCATATCTAGCAAGCCATTCCTCCAAAACTAACAGGAGTATCTTCTCATGCTATGTATCACTGTAAAGCTAATGATTTGAATTTTAAAGTTGACTTTTAGCACGGAGCACCCTTTCTCCTTGCCTCTACACATTTCTGATCGATTGGCTTATGCTGGTTTAGGCAGCGTATTATGTGTATTACGGCAGGTCAATATATATTTGCAACAGTATACCCGTATCTGGCATTTAATTACCGGTACATATCGGTAATAGAAGAGGACCACATAATTTTATTGAATTATTTGACGGTATTCACCATGCCATTATGAAGCACATGTATATATACATATGCGACACGATCTGCGAAAAGGGCCCTTAGTGCAGGGGGAAATAAGGGCCCCTTTCCCAGTACATGTCACATATGCAAATTATATCGTTTTACTTGTCACGTTTTTGACAACAATGCAGTGGCACCAATAAACCAATGGACGGTTTAGATGAATATTTTAAAACTACCAGCACAGTTAGATAGCAAACACCCGTTTTGTAAGGACACGTGTAGTGCATTTGAGGTGATTCTTCAGATGGTCTACAAAGAGCATCTAATCATGCTAAGTGTTAGGGCAAGGGGCTACGGAACGGTTTACATTGGGAGTAGGTTATGCTTAGGGTTAGCATTAGGGCTCGGGGCTCGGCCTAGAACCCTTATGTCGTGATCAAATTGATAAACACCCATATTCTGACTGTACTTGATAATAATTGAATATTAAACCTAACAATGTGTAGTTTAATGTGAATTATTCCTATGAGTTATGTCATTAAGCCATAGGGATAGCTATGGTATAGAACTCAGTATGGAGGCCTAGTGAAGCCGCCATTTTGAATTTCGCAGGTTGAGGTAAAACTAACTGATAACACATACCATGATGGGTACCTTGTCCCTGGTTAACACCCACTTCCAGGGACATGCTGGTCCCGTCTTATCAGTTTAATAGCAGTGTGTGTTGCTGGAACCAGCGCCAGACCAGCTAGTGGCCAATATAGCAGGACCTCCCTTGCAGGTTGTCATGTATTCGTCATAGCCGTTTTTGAGTTAGATTATCCTGTGAAATAGGGTGGGTATAGAGTATAGCGAATGGGTGGGCTACCCATATGGCTTAATGCCACAACTCTTAGGAATAGATCATATTAAACTACACATTGTTAGGTTTAATATTCAATTATTTCACAGAGTGGCATTTAAGCCAGGGGAAGCAATTTTGTCTTGTTCTATAATCTAACTCAGGGCAGATATCCTAGTTGAAGGACCACAAGTCATAGATTTATATTAAGTAGACAGATTTTATTTACACTTTGTAAGTTGTCTGCTTACACAGACCTGTATACATGTTTGTATTGCTTATGATCATGAATGCTTTATGCATTTTATGTAGATCTCATGCATAGTTTTCTATCTATGGTTGTGGGACACAGTCTTTCCACTGTTGATGTCTCTACCCCCCTTCTTCATGAAGAATCGTGGTTGGGGCCACCTTTTGCTGGTGGTTTTGCCCCTCCCCTTTCTATGTACATGCTAAATGGCATGTATCTGAGAAGGGTGTTAATGTGTCCATGTTTAGTTTAACATGTGTGTTCTAGCACTAGAGTGCATAAATATATATGTATTCTGGGATAAATATCTTGATAAATATATACATTATTATGTATGGTTAAGACTCTCATTGATAAGACTGCCACTCTCTAGGAATAATGAGTGTGTACTGTCTGGTTGGTGGTCTAAGAGTCTGTTTCAAGGGTGACGGAGCTGGCTGGGGTGGAAGGCATTTTGATGGTGGCAAACTCTCTGAGGTGTGCTCCCTTTGTGTCCTCCCTGTCCAGGTAGGCCTGCAGGTGTGAGTAGACACATATTCGTGTGTCTCCATGCTTATCAAACCTGAGCAGTAGTGGGTTCTTTTTAGGGTGGTTAGACTTCAGTTTCCTGGAGTATTTGATCCTGATGGTATCATCTGATAGTCCGAGGTCAGTTCTTAGTAGGGCATAGGCGCCCTGTATTCTCAGATCTGTTGCTAGCATGAAGAGTAGTAGCATTCTCCTTGTTAGCTTATCCAGATCTAGCTTTTTGGATATTTTCTGTTGGCTTTTTGGGCTCAGTGTCCATTATCCCTCTGTGGAGAAGGCTCTTGATGCCCTGTCTGCCTCAACATTGTTTTCTGAGGGAAAGTATGTGGTTTTGAATGTTATGGTCAATTCCCAGGCCAATCTGAATACACTTTCAGTGACTTTATTGCAGAGAATGGATTGGCTAGTTCCCCCTTTGTTGAGGCAGCTGATGGCTGTGGTGTTGTCTATGAACATGTGTATGTGTTTTCCAGTTAGGGATTTTCTGAAATCTAGGAGTGCCCTGTGGACTGCTAGGGTTTCTTTTATGTTTATGTGGAGGGGTTCTATCTCTTCACACCATTCTTCCCCATATTCAGAGTATGTTTCAGGAATGTAGGCACCCCAGCCTGTGTCTGAGGAGTCTGTGTATAGTGTTATCTGTGGGCACTTTTCTGTGTAAGTTTTCTTTGCGAGTGGCAGGTACTGTAGGTTTTCTCTCAAGGTTGGTTTTATAAACCCTCTGAGGGGATGAATTTGTCATAGTTACCCCTAGTTGTTATTAAGGCCTGTTTCTTTTGCAATGATGAGCTTTTTGGTAAGTACCTTGCTCTGTCATTCCCTGGTTCTGTGGCTGCTAGGGCTCCTAGAACCTGCGAGAATTTCCTTATGGTACATATTTGTACCTTAAGGATATCCTCCACCTTTTGTGAGATATTGGCCTGTTTTTTGTTTGGTATCGTGAGTGTTAGTGTGGGTGAGTGCAGTGTGAAACCCAGGTACTCAATTGTTTGTGTTGGTTCTAAGACTGATTTGTCAAAGTTTATCATAAAACCTGCATTCTGTAGCACCCTGAGTGTGTGTATTGTGGCTGTTCTGACTTCCTCTTTTTTTGTCAGCATAAATTAGTGTGTCGTCTATGTAAAAGACAAGGTTTACCCCGTGTTTTGTTCTCAGGTGTGCCATGAGTGCTTTCATGATTTTTGTAAAAATTCTAGGCTCTCAGGAGTAACCATTTGGGAGGCATGTGAATCTGTATCTCTTGCCATGGTGTATTAGTTGTCGTAGGTCCCTGTCCCTTAATTTTACCGGTAGTGAGAAGTAGGCCTTGGTTATTTCTATGCTGGTTAGGTAGCTGTCTTTTGGTACTGTATTCATGACTACTGACAGATGGTCCATCTTGGAATGCTTCTATGATGTGTATTCATTTAAGCTTGACAAGTTTAGTATGGACCTGTATGTTCCATTAGATTTTTCTTTTAGGAACATGTGTGAGACAAAGGCTCTAGGTGATGGGAAGGCAGGTTCTATTATGCCTTGTGACAGCAGTTTTTCAAGTTTTTCACTCATAACTCTGTCTTTCACTGGGTCCCATCACCTAGAGTCAGGTTGTCTCACCTGAGTAGGCAGGGGGCAGAGGCTTATGGGTAGTCCCTTTACCATGTCCAATACCCATCTGTCTGATGTGTATTGTGACCATGTGTCTGCTTCTCTGCCCAGGCCACCTGCCTGGAAGGTGGGGCTTGTATGTGTGTAAGACGTAGGTGAACTTACTTTTGCTTTTATTGCCTGTTGTTGGTGCTGCCTTCGTTGCTCTGGTGTTTGTCTTGCTTGTTTTTGTGTTGTTTGTTGTTGTTGTATTGGCCTCCCTTGGTGTGTTGTTTCCTATTGTTGTCGTATTTTCTTTGGTGGCTGTTGTTTCTTTGTGACTGTTGGTTGTTTTGGTGGTTCTTGTTGTTTTGTTGCTGTTGGTGCCCTTGCTGTTGACCCCGGCCCTTGGCTGGGCCCTTGCTGGAGTTTCCCTGGTTAGTAGGCTTCCTTTTGTCTTTGGGTGTGACGAAGACTTCCTTGAAGGTGTCATGTAGCTTACTGCTTGTGGTGACTTCCTCTTTTAGGTTGTCACTCAGTAGGTATTTGAAGCCTTAGTTATTGGTGTCTTTGGCCAGGTGTGAGGTGGGGCCTGCAACTGTGTTCTTAAGGAGTGATCTTCTCATGTTATTGAGTCTCCAGGAGGTTTTGGCGATCAGGGTTAGGGAGTCACGGCGGTTGCTGTAAGAATGACAACCTGCAAGTGAGGTCCTGCTATATACCATAGCTACCCCTGGTTTAAATGCCACTCTGTGAAATAATTGCCTGGGTATAGAAGTGATGTACGTGAGGAGGGGCTGTACCAATGGACTTTAGACATCAGCCACAGGGACACACAGGTACTAAGATAATAGCACAACTTTAATTCTGTATGACTTACAGGTTATAGTGGTTGACTGGTACCCATCTGATAGGTCTTATCAGTAGAACTCGCTGGGAACAAGCTCCAGCAATGGCGGCGCCAATGGGACAACATGCTCCCTCGTAATATATATGTACATGCTTGCTTCCCCCTCCATGCCACACGCACCTTACTGCATATATATAGATGTAATGATATCACCATGCAGCCACAGCGGTAGCAATAAATGAAAAAAAAAACATGAAAAACTAAAAAAAAAAACTTCCTGACATTTGGGGATTGATGCACTCTGGAACTAGATATCTTTCATGAACAAATTGTCATCTGACTAGCCTAACAGGGATACAGCATAGATAAATATACACCGATGAGTACTGAAATAACCTGGGTGTGGTTATTGGCTGTTGCCTAAGAACAAGCCCCTCATTAGGAACATGGAGTGGTTCAGATGCAATCCACCAATAGCATGTACTAGAGTAGTACTTATTGATAAACTAAGTCTAGACTGCCTCCCTCTACATCACTCTGTGGAATCCTCTAATACCCTCTGAATAATTGCACGCTATCGTAAGAGACAAACTAATTGCAAAGCGGGTGTGGGAATATCAAAAATATATTTTTGATAGTAAGCAATGTTGCATTAGGTGTAGCATATATACACTGAAGTTTGAAAGCAATTGCTTCATTCATATAAAGAGGCAATATATTCTTCGAGACATTTTACACATTATGTTCAAATTATTGTCCTCGACAACGAGGGTCAAACCCTGAACATTTGTAACGTTGATTTTAATTGCAAGGTGACATGAATAGGTTGCACACAATGCTGATATGTAACTATTATTACTTGGTAAAGTAAAGACAAACTTTTAACCTTGGGGCATCTTCTTCTTTTTTTTTAAATAAGAAAAGAAAACTTACGTGTTGATTGATGACATTGGAATCATCGTGCTGTTGAAAGTAGAAATGTACTATGACATTTGCCTCCTTTCACTAACTCAAACAGCAACAAGTACATGCCGTCAAAATTCAATAAGCATAATGCAATGCTCCAATACCTCAATGCAGTCCTGTCAGCGAAAATAGATTCATTTATATCTAAAAGACTTACTGTAGCTTTTAGTGTATTTAGCATGGGGACTAACCCATGAGACTGACGTCCGTAAGGTGTTTTTACTTTGCTGCATATTGCCTTGGGCAGATTAGGAGGATTAGAATATTGCTGAAGCTAGGCTTCGCTGCAGTAAATACACGGTGGAAAGAAGAGCTTGTCTGGGACATACCCACCTAGAGGCTGTTGCGAAAAGATTGAGTGTTGCTTTTCTGGGTAGGTACCTTACTTCCCATGTCCCTCCTCTACTTAACCACTCAGAATCACTTCCGACACTTTAGTCCAGAAGTAGTCACTTTCCCACAAATCAAACTGTGTTGCTAAAAGGGGTCCCACCTGAGTGCCTCCCAGACTGCCCACGCCTACATACTTATGTGACAGAGTGTAGGAAGCAACTTCCAGTTGAGGGATTGTTACTAACCACTTCTGGGCCACTTCTGTTGGGAAGTGCCATTTGGCAATACAACAGAGAAGAGACTACCAAAGATGAGTGCCTTCCATTTTTGGAAGTACACCTCCGACAGAAGTGACTTCCAATGGCTTAGCAACAGCCACCTGTGTCTGCAGGACCATCAATGTCTTTAACTCTTAAAGGGCAACTAAAACATTTTATTTGTCTTTTGTTAATAGTGTATTCTTTAGTGCTGCATTCATGCATCAAGGTGAGCCAGCAGTAGCAGTACACTACCGGTACATTTGGAGTGATGCGCCAATGGCGCGTCAGTGAACTTTTCTCAGGTACTGCGCAAGAGGACCTTCAAGAAAGGGTGGATAGACAATGGAGGGACAAGAGACAGGAAAGTTGAAACACGTATAGGGCAGCTGCTTTGCTAAGTGCCTGAGAGCTATATAGGGAACTATCATCTACTTTCCACTCACAAACTGGAGGGTCTTGCCAAAAGATGACGAAGAAGAACCTTTGTATTTTTTTTTCAGAGCGTTCTGAGGGAAACGTGCATGGCCTAACACTAGTCTTCACTCTATTACCAAAGAATCTGTTTCAGCAGTATCAGTTGAGCGAAACATTTGGTATTACAGAAACGTGCATGTTTTATTTTTGGTTCTTGTTTTGCTTTTGGCAAGACCCTCCTGTATACTGTACTAGTACACTAACATTAGAATCCGCACTACTGGTACATCTAGAAGCTACATTATGCATCCCGATGACCTGAAAGCGTTCACAATAATGGTTAATGATACTGGGCTAGATACAACTATGCCCTGCATTATGTCCTGTAAATAAAATGCCATTTATGTTTCTCAGCGATTGCCATGGCTCATGCTTATAGAGACATTTAACAAAGGTCACCTAACTCTTTATTATAAGATAACATGTATTTAGGTTCAAGTGTTTCAGTCAATAACGGTCACAATTTTAGGCGGACGTAGCACAAATATGTGTGTGTCCAAATGGCCACTGAACAAGCAACAAATCATATTTGGCTTCCTTCCTCACCAGTGACGTCACGCTGCCTATGATTGTTTTTCTTGAGTAAACATGGCTTCGTAAACATAGAAAAGTCTCTTGAACAGAATGTAAATATTATGGAGTCTCTGCCACCTGTGTGTCTAAAGATGTTACGAGTAGGCACCAACATCTTAGCATACTGGTCAAATATAAGCCTGAATGTGCATCTCCATCCATATTACACCCCTATGTAACACATATGTGGGGAACAACAACGGGGCCCTTGATGGGGGGTCCCCATGTCCCATGTCGATTTTAAGAAATGGCCATGTCACCATGTCGATTTTAAGAAATGGCCATGTCCATGTGTCGATTTTAAGGAATGGCCATGTCCCTGTGTCGATTTTAAGGAATTGGCCATGTGTCATGTCACTAAGCCAAAAAATGCTCATGTCGCCATGTCGATTTTAGGGGTCTAGAGCCATAACAACGACGACGATTGCCTTGAAACTTTGCTATATGTTAAAAATACATATATGATTATTGTACCTCTCTCGCCATCTTTAATACTATAGGGATATGCCCGGCCTACCAATATCCATAGAACTGAAGAAACATTTAGTGTAACATGCAGTGTCATGCAGATTTAAAAATATTCTGATTAGTTTGATTAACAGCACCAGGGTTGCTATGATTACTACGTGAGATCAGAGGTCAAATTTAATTTACGCTTATTGCTGGAGGAGCATGCATGATATCCAGTACGATATGAGGCCTTGAAGCTGCATTAACCTGTCTAGGCCGTGTGCTCTATGGTGGAGGGAATCCAATCAAGTTACCTATAACTCCTGTGTGATGCTGAGATGTGGCAATTTGGAGGAGTTATATTGGTTTGGTTTGGGAGATGATGTAGTGCAGAAAAGTGACCGAATCTCTCCTTGGGTACAGCATATCTCCTGTATAGTGCAAATGTATAGCGTCTTTGGGTTTGATCTCAAGCACCTGCAAAATTAAATGAGAGTTGGACAAACACTCACACCTCTCTTCTGAAATCCCCCAGGCGTGCTGGTGGTATTTGCACGCCAGTAGTTGTGGTAATCAATTTCTTATTGGCAAACCAGCTTGTGTGGGTAGGATTTTTTTTATTGGGACACATATATACTAGCTTGTGAGCATATATATACCTTTTTAAACACACCGATGTGCCCATAGGAACTCTTAATTGCACCTCCTGAGTGTGATGACGATATATCCCTGTTGTGGCAGGACACCACTGTCAGTAGTGTTTGGTGTCCCTTGCTTTCATCTGCCTGTCCTATTGCTCTGTGGGTGTGCATCACAAACGGAGATTGATCTTCTCATCTGATACCACTTTCTAACAGGAGTACCCGCCACAAACACAAAGACCCCCTCCATCACTGTTACTACCAAGCACTGGTGTGCTGATTACAAACACACCCATTCATCAATACAATAAGGCACCTGTTGTCCACAACCTTATCTCAAACACCAAATACTCCCCTTATCACCAGCCAGGTGAGTATTCCAAAATAGTTAAGAGGTGTAAAAATGTTTGATACTAATCTTTACAATGATCTTTATAACCAAAGATAATCGGAGAATCAGTACTGGAGGATCTAAGGGGAATTTCCAAAACAGTAGTCTGGTCCTGGAATTTTTTTTTACAAACATTTATCTTTATTGCTGACAGAGGTTAATATATATGAACATATATGTGTAGTAGACATGAAAAGCGATAATTGTGAGTGAACTGAGATTACATAAACACCACATGAGGATTTAGTTTATGTTAGCCGATTCTGACAAGGACATTACAGTGATGCTGCTGCTTAGCAGGCAGAAGTGCTGCAAAGAGCTGATCCATCATCACAATCACCCTCATCTCATCCATCATCATCAACACTATATTGGGATAGGCAACAGAATTAAGGTAGAGAGAGAGCTCTGTGTTATGATACTACCGGTACGCCAGCTCATGGTGAGTAGGACCTTCTCTATTCCTATCACTGGTGCTCTTTCATTGACAGGAGATTGACATTCATTGACATCAATTAGATATTGATGTTGCTACCTTGGCAACAAAACGTGGTTTTAAAATAGGTCATATGAATTGTTGCAACATGTACTATAAGCAAGTAGGTATACATGAGCTCCTAAGTAATCTACATGTTTGTTGTCTTGGAGAAACCTAGTTATCGGACCTTTACTCAGATAACATAGTCCCCTGGAAGGGTAAGCAATTTTATAGGCAGGCCAGAATATCTCACAAGGAAATAGGGGGAGGCCTAAAATACATATGTGGATTCCAACATATACTCCTTCACAACATTAATACCGGGTGCCACTTTACAAAATGACAACCTACAGTGTCTGGCTATTAAGAAAAACATAAACACATGGTTATTCTCAACATCTACAGACTGCCTGACGCCTGCCCTTATGGCTTCATAGAGGAGCTTTATGGACTGTTTAGTCATGTTGATTATGGCCATGCTGAAATCTGGATCCTGGGGGACCTCAACATAGACATACAAAGGGACTGGGATAAAGGGGGAAACTCATTGAATAAATTCATACTATAGCATGGACTATTGCAGCTAATTGACGAGATCACTTATCCGAAAGGTAGCAGCTGTCTAGATCACATACTGACAAACTGCCCAATAGTTTCACACTGCGGCGCACTTTCAGACTTGGTCAGTGACCATTATGCAGTTTCAGCTATAAGAAAGAAGATTAATATGAAGTTCCCCATGGCCAAGTTTAGAGGTAGATCCTACAAGAATTATTCAGCAACCACACTCTGTGATGATCTAGCACAGGATGTCTGGGACACTTTTTATTATGAACCTAACCCCTCATTCCAATAGGAGATAATAAGATCTAGAATAGCCGAGTGCCTGGATAAGGCATGCCCTGAAAAGGACATGAAGTATAGGGCTATCCCCAATGAATGCATGACCAAAGACCTTAGGGAGGAAAAAGCAGACATAAGATCAACAGTGGCTGAATACAGGTGAACGGGTGATCCTTCTCTATTCGATGAGGCCAGGCAGCGTAGCTGTGATACCAACAGATCATGCAAATCAGCTAAATCTGAACATGTGCAAACCATCTTAGATGACACCAAAGGTGACCCTACAGCTTTCTGGCATGCTTTAAACAACATCAAAGCCCCAAAGTCTAAGGTTAATTTTACCACTTTCCTGGTAGATGGCACCAGTTTAGCAGGTAAAGATGCAAGTGATTACTGTAATAACTATTATGCATTCATTGGGGAAGTCTTATATTACAAACTTAGAGAAAATGACCCTGAGCTCCCACGTCTATGACCAATTGATCACCTGGAAAGCATCCGAGCCCCCTTATCTCTCAATACCACCTCAGGCCCAGCCCCTCACCCATACCCAGCCCCCAACCCCCCTCCCTGAAGTAGACTATGATTCAGTTGCTAAGTTGGTTGAAAATATCAATATCAAGAAATCCTCAGGAATTGACGGCATCTCTGCCAGAGTTCTTAAAGAAGCCTTCCCGTGCCTTGTCCCCCACCTTTGTGATATGTTCAGCAAAAGCATACAACAGGGAATTTTCCCTGAGTCCTGGGCCAAGGACACAGTCATCCCCATACCGAAATCAGGTGCACTGAATCAAGTCTCAAACTGGAGGTCAGTAAGCCTACTTCCCACACCAGGTAGGATGATAGAGCGAGTCATGCACAACCACATTACCGAACTAGCCAACAAAATGGGTCTTATCACAGACAAACAATATGGGTTCATGAAAGGTAAAGGCACAGCCGAAGCTGTGAACTACCTAGTTAATAAACTATACAGGAACAGGGACGAGTCAAAAGTAACCTGTGCCTGTTATGTAGACTTTAGCAAAGCGTTCGACTCCATACACCACTCACTACTGATCGGGAAACTAGCAAAAACTGGGCTCTCGTTGGGTATCTTGAAATGGGTCGCGAGTTACTTACAAAATAGGAAACAGTCACTTTTACTTAACGGCATCAAAACTGAATGGCGGGATATACTCTTTGGGGTACCCCAAGGCTCACTATTAGGACCCTTTCTATTTATACTATGCATCAATGACATTACAGCCACCACGGTTCACTCAGATATGATATTATAGGCTGAAGACATTGTATTGACCTCAAGCCATAAATATGCTTGGGAGGCTAGAGCCATGCTGCAGCAGGACCTAAACAAGCTAGATACCTGGTGCACAAGTAACGGCATGACTATAAATGCTAAAAAGACACAGACGGTCTGGTATGGTGAGAAATTGGCAGTAGTGGCCTGTGACAATATGTCACTATACATAAAGGGCAATAAGCTTGAGTCTCCATCTGACTACACCTGGGTGAAAATCTGAGACCTGCACCAATTGCAGAACTATCGATTTAACGACATACATTGATCACCACATGAACCAGTCTAAAGAAAATGTAAGGAGACCTCATGTCATTTGTTATAGACATTGTTATCTAAACATAGATATGCAGTTTGTCAGGTTCATTGACATAAAAGGATTATTGGTGATTAATTGAACATTAAAAAAGTAGGCAAAATGACCCTGTCTTTTTCTAAAAAATAGAAGTAAATATGAGAAAGAATTAGAAGCTACATTGGTCCCCTTGCATTATCAGTTTCTTTTGGGAGGTAAGGTCATTATGTCTTACCTGAGCTAACTATGAACAATTCAGTGTAGAAATAAATTTGGGAAATTAATATACTTTTTAAGATACGTCCGTTACCATGTGTTCAAGGCTTTGAATTAAGGATAAAATATTTTCTAAATATCTAGTTACTCATTCAAGAATGTGCCTATACCATCCCTCTCTCTAAACTGTAGTTATTATTTCTCTATCTCTAATAGCTTTCATACAAGACCCACCCATTTAAAGGCATTTTGAGAAGTCCAAAATCATGGTTACGGATGTATTGCCCTCCTATCTCTCTACATAGGGATCATTTTTTATCCTTCTGCCATTTCTCAAATAACAATCTTATTACGGTCCCCTTTTGAAATAGTGTAGTCTATCAAACAAACTAAAAATTCCTAGAGTGAAAATTATACATTTCCAACCTTTGTTTTCTAACTCTTTTCCTACCCAATTGGTGCAGTTCTCAGATTTTCACCCACCTACCTGGGTGTTAAGTTAGATACAGAGCTGAAGTTGGACTCATTCATGAAGACCACAGAACTTAAAGTCAGACAAAAGATATTTAAATTGGGAAAAATAAGCTACCTCATTGATAAAGACACCGACCTCACAGTATACAAACAGACCATGCTCCCATACCTGGACTACTGCAGTTTTTTTTTAATGGATGGTGCAAAGAAAAACAGAGTAGATCAGCTACAAACCCTCCAGAATAGAGCACTCCGCATCTGTACTAAGAAATATAGTATACACTTCCATACTAACCAACTCCATGAGGAGTGTAAAATTGAAAAGCTCAATGCTAGAAGGGTCAAGCAACTTGCTTCCATAATGTATAAGCAATCCATCAGCTAAGGGCTTTGCCCTACCAGAAACGCAAGGACTAGAGGTGATCCCAAGGTAAGATTTTCATCCTATAAGCGCAAGAAACAAAAATTTAAAAAGTCAGCGCAATACCACAGTGTGAAGCTCTGGGATTGGCTCATGCCAGCCATTCAACAGGCCAAATCAGTGGCAAGCTTCAATAACCTCTTTAACAAATACAAGCTTCCCCAAGCACTACCAGACTTACCGCCTGGTAGTGTCTGTTGACTCTTGACTTACCTGACTCTTGACTCTCACCATACCTCACTGGTTCCCCTCACTGTTTTCCCCTCCCCCCGTCCTATTTGTATCCCATTGTATCATATTGCTCAGTATACCACCTGCAGAACATACAAGATGATATTCGAAACACTCTCTCTCTGTCCGCTGACTATTGCCGCATATAGATGATAAATTCACAAACTCATCTCACCTCATTCATCACACTGTATCACCAGTAGAATTGATCAGCAGTACCTGGCAAAAACTGCTATTTGCATGAATTATCATTTATGGTATATTTGGCAAGTACTAAGGGTAGTATGCATATTTATGTGTAATGACCATGTTTGATTTCTAAGGTCAATTCCAAATTCATATCTGTACATCTAAACACTGCTTAGCCACAGCGAATATCTAATGCGAGAACGTAATGTAATGAATATCATGAAAATGAATGTTATATTATTTGCAAATAAAAAAAATAATTGGAATGACGGAGGCTGTGGAGAAGCTTTGCAAAGAATGGCTTATCAAAGTTGCTATTCTAGCTAGATCGAGCAGATCTTACTTTATGAAACTATTGAAGAAATACTTCAACCAATCATTGTGCAATCATTTGACACCAGTCTTAAATGTGTCAACTACTTACATCTTACAACAGATGATATTCGGGCAGAAGGCAGTTTATCCATCTATTCATTCCTATTTTGTTGTGATTGGATATAACAGATAGCTGGCAGAAAAATGTCGCATGGGGTCATTGATGCATTACAACAAAGGTAACGACCTCCTAATCCTCATACATACCTAGAGGTATAATATATGACCTATAAAAACCTTATGATAAAGTTGAAAACCGAGAGACGATTAACCGGTAATTTATCTCTGAAACGTGTCCTCAACGTATCCTTATTTTTCTCATGTTCAGAATACTCTCATCTGTAAGCTGAATGTTGGTTATCCAATTTAGTTTGTCCAAACTTTCATAAAGTTTTCTAGTCCACAACATAAAGTCTTTTTACATAACATTTCAACTAGACCAAATGTCTTGCACGCAATCTTTCAAAAAGCCACAGGCAATATCTCATTTTCTACGCATCACCTGGTGAAACTAATTAGTTTATGAATCTCATTTGCCCTTGGTTAAAAATATTTTGCGCAGATATAAATCATCTGACCCAATCACCGACTTTTTGGTGAGATGCTTTGCTTTTGCGCAATGATTATTCTGTTCCAATATCTTGTATCTATTACTGTCACTTTTGTTCTGTGTTTATACTTACATAGGTATACTGTATTATAGTGCAGTACGATGGTCGGGGGGAAGGATAAATTTAGTGGTAGCAACCCCCCCCCCCCACCACCAAATAAAAACAACAACAAAACGTGCACGTTGAGTCGTTTGCACTGAATTGTGGGCATTGCATTCATGCATCAATCACATCGAACGGGGTTGATGCAGTAGAACTGCAAAAGGTAAATGTAAACAGCAGCATAGCAAGTATAGGTATGATACGTTAAGCACTATGCAATCTTTAGATCGCTAAAGCCAAAGGCAGTGTATCTGTTAGACAAATTTCCTTCTGCTCATCCACTCGCCTCCAACGACCTCTGTTAAGTACCCGACTTACATTTATTCAAGGCAGTCACAACCTTCCTCTGATACCATGACAGCCACCCGCTCCCCCTGGAGGCCCTTGATGCACTCACGTCCATTACCGGTGCCACTTATTTGCTGACCTCTTTAACAGCCATGAGACTCGTCCGCTGTGCATGCGCAGCAGCAACAATGAATTCACTTCCGTTCGCAGTTAAACAAAAGGAGTGAAGGGTATTGGAGAGACACTGGATGTGGGCGGCACTCAGGCTCTCTGAATCGTCCCCACACAATACTGCTGCTGCAGTGAAAGAGCCTGCAAATAAGGGAGAAACCAAATCTTAATGTACTGGGTAATTCGGTCCGAAATCACTGACAATCACCATTTCTTATTTCTCTCCGGTGTATCGTGTGCAGATCTATGATTTCTTAGGTTGGTTCTTGTCCATTGTTACATTTCAGCATGGCTTTATCCTTACCTAACACAGCTACGACTGCATAGGGTCAGAAAGTGTTACCGAGATAAGGGTGACATGAAAAGAAACACTGCACAAAAGGAGCATTGTTCGACTGTATCTGGTGGAAAGGAATGGAATTGCTAGTGGAAGAGATCTGGAGGTCATTTCAATAAAACATGCTCGAGAACCCTGATAAAACTTACCAACACACTTGGAGGGGTGCATTTATACAAATAGTCCACTGGGCATATTTGGCCGAATTTTGCGTAGGAAATCTATGGCTAAAGCCGGCTGAAGGGGCCAGTGGACTATTGGTCTTAGGAGTCATATGCTAGGTACCGGAGTACCTCAACGTTACACTGAACCCTAAATTCTGCAATCTAGGATGGTAATATTGAAGGCTTCCTGGTGTTAAGAGTTTGGATAAATGGTAGGTTATATTGAAATAGCATTCAGTGTGTATAGCAGCATGCTGTGGGTTTATTTGGTGTAATAACCCAATAGGCAGTGTGGAACTGGAACGTATAAGTGCAGTCGTACGTCTACATTTCAGCTCTCCCTGTCATGAATCGATGTCAGCCACTTCATATCAGCCAGATGGGCAATTGAACATTCAGATAGCAAACTTATCGATCAAATGTGTTATCAACCATTGGTTTCGACAATACGCGTTTTGAATTTTCCTGAATTTGAAGGATCGGTTCTTTTTGGCCCCCCCCCCCATGTTAACTAAATGGGCAATTCAAAATAACAGAGTACTGCTGTAATTGATTGTTTAGGTGTAGGGGATATAAGTTATCACAGGTCTTGTTCGAGAGCAGAGGGAGGACCCCTGAAACTCCGAAACAAATGATTTTATACTAGCAAGTTCTGTATCAGCACAGGGTCGAACAGGTAGGTGAAATATATGCAGCGATGGGTCTTGTCAAAAAGCAAACATAGATTACTCAGATCGTAGGGAACAGAATCATGTTTTTTTTAAGTTAGTCTAGTCCCCCCATACCTCATCACAAACTGAGGTTTGCACGTTTACATAGGGACAAATTGCATCGCCTTTGTTAAAACAAGTAGAGAAAGACACAGAAGGATTGTCTTCTATATGAGGTTATAAAATAAGAAATGTCCTGACCTGATGTTGATTTGCAGACGCTTTATACCCAACCAGAAAGCTGAGTAATGGGAGTGAGCAAATACTGCCTCATGTGGTATATTATTTACTCTGCTGTTATACATATTGGTATTAGTGTTCACGGAATATGGCAACTTATACACATAGGTCGAGTATAAATATATATTCTTTATCGTTTGTGATATGGCATTGGATGATATGCTCAGATTTGCATGATCTGAATTGATAATGATGATAACTCAAGTCCATATTCCAGGTAGCAAGGATACACCGGACCCATGTTGGCTATCATTGAATTTGAATATTGTGTGAAGAGTTTTTGATAGGACGACTCATGCCATGTCTTATCAATGAGTTATAAATGCAGTACACTGTGCACTCTACAGGTTATGAAGTCAAAAGGACTTCATTAATGACAGACATGACACAAAAAAGGATTAGCTTTCAGCATGAATTAGAAAGAATCTATCAGCTAGGAGTAACATGACGATACATCATTTGTGGTAAAGAAATATGGTTAAAGCGCTGGTTCCACAGACCTAAATCGGTCGGATTAGCACTAATCCGACCAATTTTTTTCTATACTTTTGATATATTATAAATCGTCGGATTAGGGCTATTCCGACTGATTGTATGGCTGTGGAACCAACGCTTAAGTCCTATTTCATAGTACAGCAGTTTGATTCATTTCATATCCTTTTAGGGCTAAGATTGAGATGACCTTCAAAGGCATAAATGCTGTTTCTAATCTCTATGATACACTGAAAAAAGTCTTCCTGTCATAATGACATGTATATCCATGTCAACTCGATTTGACACAGAGAGCACATGTCATTGGGACATGGCACATATGTCACCATGACAACTGTCTTCATTACGCATGTCAATTGGAGTTGACGAACCAAATGTGAGAGTGTCAACCTCATTCAACATGCCTTTCACACATGTCATGTGGGAGACAATCATGACCTGTGCAGTATGCATCAAAGCGATCACTCTTCTTTTCTCTGTGTACTTGACAGCCCTGGCTTTAGGACCTTTACAAGCATATAGGCTGTTGAAAGAGAGTTGCTACAAAGATGTCTACAAGGATCACTCTATGTATAAAAACTATACACATTGAACTCCAAATAACAATAAAGAAAACAACATTGGGTATTTACTATTATTTGCTATAGGCCTATTGAGCCATTATTTGAAAGTCAGACATTGGGCCAATATTGGACCAATATTATAACATAAAAATGATGGTTCAGCATCGTGCCAACGGAGTTAATATGAATATTTTCAAGCTTAGGCCAATTTTTTTTAAGAACAATTTCCTTTATTTGCAATAAAGTATTTGAATGATATTCAAGCACGTATTATTAATAACACATGCAAATCTCAGGTGGCCACCATTCACCTTTTCAGGTAGTCTCATAGGCAGCCATGATAATTTTAATTCTGGCTTTCGTGCATTTAGCAAAGGAATAAACAGTTTTATATATATTAAATAACAAATCACATATTATATTTTATGTTTCAGTATTGTTAAAAACACTGAGGTATGCACCATAACAAATACCTTCATAATAATATCATTTGTATTTACCATTGATATTAGTCGGAGGGGGAATGGGGGGGGGGGAAGAGTAACATTTTAAATGTATATTTGTTTACACAGTCGGCACCTTGTCAGACAACATTTTCTTAACTTTTGTCTTAAATATTTCTGGGTCAGGGATATTTCTTATTTCAGGTGTTAGATCATTCCATACTGTTTATGTCATATGGTACAAACTTGTTTTAACAGAAGTTAATCTTGTCATTATAACTCTTAATCTTCTTCCATCCCATTGTCTTGTATACAAAAATCTTTGGTCTATATAAAATGGATTCTGTGATCTCTTGAATGCCATAGTTGTTGTAAAATACCATTTTCTATCTTTTAAATAATTAACACCTATTAGAGCATGTACAAGAGTGGATGTTTTATTATCCATTCTTAATATAATTTTTAGACACCTGTTTTGCATTCTTTGTAGTTTATCGTTCAATGTTTTAGATACTGCTTGATATAGTACACAACCATAATCAAAAATTGGTAATAGAAAGGTTTTATATATCAAGGATAAAGTATCCTGGTCAAGGACATATGAGATTCTTCTTAATTGATAACTTCTAAATTCAAGTGTTTGTATTTGATTTTTGATGAAAACATCATACTTTAACTTAGAGTCTAAGGTTACTCCTAGATATTTGTATGATGGTACTTGGTGTATCTCTTGCTTATTCAATTTTAATACAATTCTATTTTTCGTATTAGGAAAGAAGATCATATATTTTGTCTTGGCTACATTGACTGTTAGCCAATTTTCTTTACACCATTTTGCATATTTATCTAGGTCACTTTGCATTTTTGCAGTAGTGGAAATCAAATCATTTCCTGAAGTATATATAACTGTATCATCAGCAAATAACTCAATTTTACAATGGTTACAACAAGATTCTACATTGTTAACATAAATTAAGAAGAACAATGGTCCCAGAACAGACCCTTGAGGGACTCCAAATGAAATTTTTTCTTCAGGTGAGGTAATGTTATTTGCAATTGTCAACTGAAATCTGTCTTCTAGGTAATTTCGTAATAGCTCTATGGTTTTTCCAGTTATTCCATAATATTTTAATTTGCCCAAGAGAACTGTATGATTCACTGTATCAAATGCTTTTTTTAAGTCAATAAAAGTTGCCAAAGTGAATTTTCCTTCATTTTTACTTAAATGTATAAAATCTGTGAGTTTTCCTATTGTTTCAATTGTAGAACTATTTTTCCTATATCCTCCTTGTGCATCTGTCAATATTTTGTGTCTCTCAATGTACTGTGATAGGTGGACATGAATAATATGTTCAAATATTTTTCCAGGCAGTGGTAGTAATGATATTGGTCTATAATTGTTTACTGAGAATTTGTCACCAGATTTAAAAATTGGAACCAGCGGTCTAGCCTTCCAGCAGCCAATATAAACATACCAACATTGGCCCATTCTACTGACTTATATTGGTCCATGCATGAGAATTTACTTTCACTTATTTCCTTAAAGAAGTCTAGTAAGAAGTGAAAGTTTACAGTCTGATGCTGTTAAACGAAGGCATATTTTGTCTGCCATACTCCATCGGGGGGCAAGAGCACTGCTGCAGTCATACTCCATGGCTACTGGCATATCCAATGACCCGTGACATCATCAAAATTGGTTGGTATTCTTAAGCCTCAATAGACACTAGGACTATGGCATTGGCATACAGACAAACATTAACCCTAAGTGCTATCCAACGAAGTATCATTACATCACTGTGCACTTGGTGGGTCTTGGCTTAAGATGGAGGGCGGCCTTCTCAAACAGGTTTACTGCGCAGATTTCTGAGCAGCTGCACATAGCTAGGTATGTAAAAAAGAGGTTTATGGACCCCTTTCACCACTAGATTCCATGGCTACTCTGGAAACTGTTTGACTTTTAATCAGTAGATTCGGGTATTGAATCCTGCCTTGGCATTCTGTACTGTTTGATATAAGTAAATGTTTTTGTCAATAGAAGTTGAGTGCACTAACCACTGCTTCATAAAGACTGGTCTAATGGAACACTCTTGAAGTCTGCAATTAGCTGCCCACTTGCAGTGTGTTGAAAGTTGATTTTCTATTTTCTTTCAATGCCCTACACCATCAGAAATATGCCTGGGACCATATTATCACTATCTAAGTGTTGAGGAGGTTAAGACCAAATTCCACTACACAAAAAATGGGTCTGAAATATTTGTGATTCTGGATATTGGCAACCTTGGACTCTTGCCAATTTCCTAAATCACAAAGGTTCTCACTGCACTTCTCCTCACTCAAAATCCCACTATAGCTGATAGTAGGAGGGGAATCTCTGTGATTTTCATTACTGCATGAACACATTGTATTATGATTCACAGGGATAGAGTATTTGATATCAAAAGCACAGTTGTCCCTGACTATTTTTTTCAGTTTGTAATGGTCTCCTGCATAGCATAAACAAATATAGCTCACATAAATCACAAGCAGAACCCCCCCCCCTTATAAGTGTAGTATGTGGAACTTGGCTCCTGATTTATCAAAGACATACCTATTGTGATTTTCTAGAAACTGTTGTTTTCTTCTAAATCACAGGGATTTTCAATTTATCACAGAGAAAATATCAAAAGCTTATGATGTATTTCACTCCCCAAATACCAGCACTTTGGTAAGGGTTATTAGCCGTTATAGGCCTTCCTTAGACAATATTACCACCCCAATATCGGCTAAGCAACCACATATCGTATATCACAATGATTTTCTGCCCATTTTCACTTTGTGGGATTTGGCCTTTAGGGAAAATTCTGACCACTTTTGGATATGAATTTGTGGATTTAAATGGGAAATTGCTCTATAGATAATCCTATATAAGATTAAAATTCTCTATTTCAGAAATATGCTTCGGACCCCAATGTTTTAAATGCAGAAATTGATTGTACATATAATTTTGTGACTCTGATGAGAATATGACGAAAATCTGACAATGTTTAGTCTATTCCCGCCATCCACCTTAAATATCCCACAAAGCCAAGGACCCAGGTCATGGAGATCAATGCAAAATATATTCCACTGTCATGACACCAAATCCAACAGGTTACCTGACTAGATATCACAGTACATGATGTATTTGTCGCAGTTATCAAAATGCTTTATCTAGATTCACCTCGTGCCACCGATATTTACCAGCGTTAGTCACATCATGCTACTGGCAAAATCACTACAACTAAACAGCTGACCTTAGGGTGTGCATTGTCTTCTTTGGGGCGCCCTTATTTTTTTTATTAATTGTGCCACAATGGAAGAAAAAGAACCTCTTTTGAAAAATATTCAACAAGCTAACCATGGAACCTCATTATATGGCAAGGCTGGTGACACTGAGAATGGACTAGAGGAACATCACAAAGGTAAGAATGTTTTTTATTCTATGAATCTAGACACATTGTGTGCTTACCTAATGATCTGAATAAATAAGGTGTTGAAAACAGAAAACATGCCTGACAGCAAGGTGAAAGTTTTATAATGAATTAGAACAAACACAACTATAGACTAAGCGTGTTTTCCACATAAACCAGAGTCTCTAAAGGTAAGCACTACTAAGAATTGTCTTAAACATGGAGTTAATTTCATATGGCTGTAGATTCATTAGCTGATCATGTCAGGTGGAAAATACATGTTGTCAGAATTAATGTGTTTCCTTTTCCATGTGTTAACAGTCAGTAATGCTCCTGTCAGTATATTCATGTCAGATGTAAAAGGTGTTGTAGATAACATAGCTTTTGTTGTATACGTTCACAGGATGCTATATTCCTCGCCGATACGTATTGATTCTTCTACTTTTCTTTGGAACCTTTAATTGTTTTGCTGTGCGTGTTAACTTCAACGTGGCCCTACTAGCCATGACCAATAGTACAGAAGAAGACAACACTAACGGTACAAGAAGCCAATGTCCAGGTGGTGGCAATATTATCAACCATCATAACTCTACATCCCACAAAGTAAGGTATATCTAGCTGCGCGGTTATAATGGGGGTGTATTTTACTTACTTCCACCCTCCATGGAGGCTTGAAGTGGTCCTGTGGGCATCTGGTGTCTATATGCACAGGCCCAGGCCTACATGCTAGTCTTTTGTCATGGGATTCCACCTCAGTGAACCACATCGAATTGGGGTTGTTTTGGATATATTGGACATGATAGGTCCTCAAGGATGGGCATTTTAAGTACATACTAGTATGTCCAATATAACCCTCAATTGAAGAAGGACAAATAACAACAATAATCATAATATACCTTCCTGTGGCGATTAATGCCTGTGTTCAACAGACTCCACAGGCATAAATCGGTTGGATTAGGACTAATCTGACTGATTTTCTTCTATACATTTGATGTAAAATAAATAGTCGGATTAGGGCTATTCCGACTGACTATATGTCTGTGGAACCAGCGCTTTTAATTGGCATTCGATTTTATAGCATAAGTGGTGTACACCAATTTATTATGTGAACCCCTTGCTTGAAAGAACAAGTTGTCACGAATTCAAGTTAGTGGGGGATAGGTGAAGCCAATGCTATATTTGCACATTATTATTTTAAATATACCGTAGTCATTTTGTTATCTGAGACAAGAGAAACAAGAGTGTCAAAAGGAATTGTCTGGCTGCAAAGGGTCTGAAATGGTCTTTATCTGTCCTTGACAGGGAGATGTTGAGTTTGACTGGTCTCCCAGTTTGCAGAGCTTCCTGCTCAGTGGCTTCTACTTTGGCTACACTGCAGGCCAGCTATTATCTGGCTTTCTGGCTGACAGATTTGGTGCACGGAGACTACTGGTTGTTGCAGGTGTTTTTGGTGGAGTGTTCAACGTCCTCACTCCAATCACAGCCAGGTGGAATGTCTATGCACTGATTGTAATGAGAATAGTAATTGGCTTTGGAATGGTATGTATAAATTGCATGTAGACCTGGTATATCAGAATGTGTTATTAATTCATTCGAAGTATACTATTTTCAATACCATACAAATCTTCACCAGCACCTTAAATATTGTATGACCTAATACAAGTTGTTAGTGTAGATGAGTGGTCCAGACTATTGCAGCTTTACAAACATAACACCTACACATGTATTCTAGTTCTAGGCACCAAAAAATATTATATTGAATGAGGTGTAAAATACAATACATTACACAATTCATTTACCGTACCCTCTCAGGACCTGTCTAGATTATCGAAAAAGTCTACTTGGAACGGTGTGTATGGGTATAGACAGATTAATATCAAGATAGTAGGTATATAGCTTGGAGCTACTCGTGACATTGGCAGACATTACTTGTTATTCTAGGGTCCTGTGTGGCCTGGCATGACCAGCATGATACCATGGTGGACGCTTACAACTGAACGAACCAAGTTATTTGGAATTGCCAACTCAGGTTGGGAATCAAACTCACATCACTCAATAGATCATAATTATAATGTTTGATATGTTCAATCAAGCAAAGGCTGAAATGTCTCCCCATTAGGTTGCCTAAAGCTAGACTACCTACCGCCTAGGTTGATCATGTTCCATTTCTTACATTTCCCGGTCCTAGCACGTTTCTTAGAGACCCAGGTTTTGTCATGTTTCTTAGAGACCCTGGTGTTGTCATGTTTCTTACATAATCTTTGTGCGAATAAATCCCTTTAATATTCGGACACGATCCTCGTCCAGATAACATCGGCCGCCCAAGATTTGACTACATCTCCACAATTCACCATACAAAGATATCCCATTAATCTTTTATGCATTATCCAGGCATATATATAGGCACTGTTTTGTCACAGTCTGTGTCAGGGGTTCTGTGTGACTCAAACTTTCTTGGAGGATGGCCAGCTACATTTTACTTATTTGGTAAGTGAGATTCAGACAGTTGTCTATTATCAACCTATGAATTGACCGAACTGCTGCTACTAGTAACTATTTCACCTTTTTCTTTTAAAATGATATCAAAATGAACTAACATTCTAGAATAAAAATGATAACATATGTGACAGGATCTGCGAAAAAGGCCCTTAGTGCAGGGTGCATTAAGGTCCCTATTCCCAGTATATATCACATATATTTGGGAGCCTGTTTATATGAGATGTATAATCAGGCTGATTTCCTCATGTTCAAGGTGCCCTGAGTCTGGTGTACAGTGGGTGTTTCTGGTTACTTACCGCTGACACACCTGCCCAACACAAGTCTATTAGTAAACAGGAACGTGACATGATTGAGGCAAACACGGGAGACAACACGGTAGAAATATTGAGTCTTGACTAACCCTGGAGATATGGACATAGCAATTTATACACGCACGTAAAATCTCATTGCAGGATATTGAATTCTCTCACAGATATTGCAATTACCCTAATTTCCAATTTGGAGGCTCCAAAATTGCAATGCATCAAATTAGTAGCGGGTTCTGGGCCATAGAATGCATACTGGTTCGATATACACATGTACCACGAGGAGACCCTGGGTGCCGCATATTATATTTTATTGCAGCATAGAAATTCAAACATGACGTAGAGTCATTGAGAACAACTGTGTCATTATTCTCTTGCATAACTACACTTCTATCACACAATGAATAAAATGTGTGAATTTGGGGGCCTTTACCTGCATATGATCTAAAATATCATTCAGATAACTTTTAATAATTATGGAAAATTATAATCAATACTTACATGTGATACTTGATGATATTTCCTCACGATTTTGCAGTACCATCGACCACCAGTAATGAAGATACTTGGCTCACGACCTCTATGGTGTCTACTCATCATGCTTTTCATGGACATCACCTGCTACGACATCATCTTTACATACCTGCCACTCTACATGAAGCGGGTTCTCAAGTTTGATATTGCAGCGGTGAGTTTCTTTTAATGCTAGACACTGTTGAGCAAAGGCCATTTAAAGCTGTCAGAATATAGGTGTTTCTTTCAATATTCTACATGGCAAGAGCTCTTCCGCTAAGATACCCGTTATTTATTTTGCTGCATTTATCTTTCAGATATTGAACAAGTAACCAATGGATAACTCATGACGCGTGTGGGTTAGTGAAGGATAATGACACGAGGCCGTAGTCTGAGTGTTATTAGCCTTCGCTAACCCACACAAGTCATGAGTTATCCATTGACTACTTATTTTATACCACGAAACCAATAAATAATCAATATTATACCAATAAATTCAAGTTGAAAACAAAAATTATTCCCCCTCCCCGGGACTCGATGCCAGCCATTGCGTGTGTACACAGGTACATACACCTCGGTGCCCGGCAGTGGACAGCGACAGCGCCCGTCTTGGCTAGGCTTGGCAGCGGCACACGGCGAAGAAAAGATGCTTCTCGCGGTTATGTTTGTGTATAATACACCTCCTTGCCCGGCAGCGGACAGCGACAGCGCACACGGCGAAAAAAGATGCTTCTCGCTGTTATGTTTGTGTATAATACACCTCCTCGCCCGGCAGCGGACAGCGACAGCGCACACGGCGAAAAAAGATGCGTCCGGACCGGGAATCGATCCGCGGTCCTCTCACGGCTGAGCGCTACGTGCTAACCGCTAGACCACCGCGTCTCCTCCTTCTGCGCCCGGCAGGGGACAGCGACACCACACACGGCGAAAAAAGCTGCGTCTCGCTGTTATGTTTGTGTATAATACACGATCAGTACACACACCTCGGCGCCCAGCTAGGATTCCTTTGTTTGGTTTAGTTCTAGCCAACCACCTCTCGTCAGTCCCTGTGGCGCACTGCATAGGGAGTTGGACTAGGGATCTGAGGTTGCAGGTTCGAGCCCTGTCCTGGTCAAGGTTATCAAGGGTTTTAACATGTAACATATGACATGGGAGGACATGAGAGGCGTGCGGTTATCCTGGATAACCGCACGCCTTACCTGGATAACCGCACGCCTTACCTGGATAACCGCACGCCTTCCAAAATTGATGTTACAGCCTATAGGGTGTGCAATATCGACAGATATGTGGATGGGAATAGACACCAAAAAGCACTGTGTAACCCACAAATCGTGGTATAAAAGGTTATAACCTTTCGTTCAGCACGATATGATCAATGTACAGATTATCTATACAGCTTTCAATAGACCATTTTATTTTTATTTTATCATACTAGATATTGAAGAAGCCCACAGCATCATAACACATGTCTGTTTCGCGTTGCTTTTTCTTGTCTATGCCAACCTTAGAAAATATTTTCAACACCTATCAAATTGACTCTAAAATATTGGCCAAAGAGTTTGCTACTATAATTTTGATGGTTCATCAATTTGTATATTCGTGTGCAGCACTTGAGTCAAAGCGTGTGTTTCTACCTTAGGGACTTGTTACATATGATATATTTAATCATCACTTCAACTCCATGTGAAAATGACACCATGTCTCGTCTGCTGCACACACGACCTTTGAGAGCGAACGATGATTTCATAAACGTATCAGGAGAGTCTTGCCAAAAACAAAAAGGAAACCAAATGTATTCTTGTCAACTCATAGAGATGGAAGATGCACAATGGTATGAGGGTTTTCACCGAAAATATAGTACGTTTAAATGCATTCCGTTGAGAGTTATCTTATGGCTATAATTATGTAGCAAAAATGAGATGTCGTATAAGCCGTTATAGGGTATACCGGTACATGAAAGAATTTGTACAAGTCTTTCCTCGTTTTATTTTGGCAAGACTCTCCTGTATTGCCCTTTCAGCATTTATAAGTTCACATGTTATGATTTAAGACAGGACAGGTTGACTAAGCCTGTTCTAATCAATTGGTAAATGAGAAATCTCTACTGGTGCATATACCGGCTTTATCACATGATTTCTTTTTATACATTCTAACTACAAGAGCGGTGGCTTGGCATCTTTACCTTACATAACGAGTATGATTAGTTGCGTCTTAATGTGCTCCTTAGCAGACTACATGAAGAACCGTGCCTGGATGAATACTATGAATATACGTCGTCTCTTCACCATGATAGGTGAGAATAACCCTTTAATGCCATTTGCAAAACAAACAACAAAATTCAACGCTCAACTGGAACCGGGCCCTCATGGTCAAAAGAAAGTGAAGCATAACCTATATATGGGGATTTGACCTTGATCCGTGTTTGAATTTCAAATTTGAACAAATTTGTAGACAGCCTTACAAAAGTCCCCTTGCTTTACTTATTTGCTTAGGCCTAAAAATGTGTTGTGTTCAGGTAACGCTACCTACCCTAATTTTGTAGCCCTATACCCAATTTCCTTTATGGGGCTTTGAGAGAAAAATCTAATTTTCTTGGCACTTATTGAGACAGTTATTTTTTGTACGATCCCACATGTCAAATTCGCCATTAGCTTACTGGCAAACGTGCGAAAACTTACAGCCGGCCTTAAAAAATTCTGCCCCCCCCCCTAAAAAAAAATTCCTATGTACTTACCCTAACTTTTTTCGAACCCGTTACCTAACACAGCATTTTTTACGCATTATTACTGTATGCACACTAATTCTTTCACCCCCTACTGTTTGTCAGCTGAGATTGGAAGTGCCTCTTGCATCGTGGTTATCACTTTTCTCAACTGTGATAAAACAGCGGTGGTTATATTTTTTGTAATCTGTCTGATTTTCAACGGCTTCACCAATGGGGGCTTCGGTGTGAATGTGTTTGATCTTGCTCCCAGGTATGCAGGTACGTAGACCAGCGATTTCAAGTACTATGCCACAGTTGACCTTTGAAAGTCATGAATGGACCTATTCTGTGCTATCGAGTGCAAGTTAGTACGGTCAATAATTGGCACCCAAAACGAAGTTTTAATCACGTTTTAAAAGATTTGTAACAGCTTAGATAGGAACAGGAGAGGCATTTTAGAATCCATCTAATAATTCTGATGTCAGAATATCTGTTTGTCCATGCAAGCCATGGTCCAAATGAGTTTTTCTGGTGGTCTCAAGTTACCTAGAAGCTGAGAAAATCAAATTGGAAATATTGGATATGGGTGTTTGGGAACACTAGTTTGTAGTGTGAATGGTGTCTGAAACTTGATCTGGGAGTTGGTGTCAGCAGGCAGTCTGACAAGACCAGCTCAGGCTGAGTAACAACTGGGCCTGCACACTCCAGCTAAGAGTAGGTAGGGTTGTTAGCACACTAGGGTCTGTAAATAGATGTGACAAAACCTGGGAAAACCTAACATTACAGGGATTTAAAGCTATTTAGAGCCTCTAGGTGGCCCAGCCAAAAAGAACAAGAAGGTATATTTACTGTAACCTATCAGAATACCTTCTATTGGTCTTCCCACATATTTGGACAATCACAGACCCTAAATACTGGGCCAAGGCCTCTTTCACAACACAGATAAACATGTCATCATGCCCAATATGGATATTATCTGTGCAGGTTGACAGAAATTGGGATTTTCTTAGTTTAGGTATATCTATCTGGTTTGAGTAAGCAGTTGACCATGGTATATCAAATGAACAAATTAAACCATACATTGAAATGGGAAGGTCTCAAGGATAATTTTTTTTATATCGATCATTGAAATCTGACAAGGGGAAGTGGGAGAAAGTTTCATGACAATGTGTTAGATTATACCATGTTCAGCACTGGTTGTGCACCCTGGTGGCAATAAACAGCACTAAATCCTCATAATGTTAGGTTTTCCCACATTTTGTCACTGATCATGTCCTGAAAGAGCAATCTGTACAGGTGAAGAGGGTTGTCTGGTCACACTGTAAATAGCACCAATTAAGACACATGTTTGAGTTTGCCTGTACCAAAATACACCATAGAAAGGGACCCCTGGGAGGCCCCTCACATATGTCCCTTTTTCTGTGCTGATCCACATATGCACATTAAATCCTCATTAGCTTGTAGGGGCTTGCATCAAATAGCTTCTCCATAAGATATGTGTTGTAGGTCATACTTAGGTACACCCTCTTATGCGAATAATATTGGAGGGTGAATATTGGGTTAAGTATGCACCATGAAAGGTATACCAATTGATAAATCACATTCAATAGACTAGATAGCTCAGCTTGATCTTTTTACGGATAGTTTGTTTTTGGCATCCAGTTCATTGTCCTTCAAATAAGCCAGATAACACTCTGTAATCTAGTAAGTTAAGGTCACTGTTAGACCAAAATCAGAGGGTGTGTGCGAACTCCTCTGTGCACAAAATATGGAGGCCTTACCTGTTAGCCTCCCACCTAGTGCCCTCTCCTGTACTTAGCTTAGACCCTTAGGTCTGGCTTATGTGAGCTCTCAATTCTCAGTGACTGCATTCTATCATAACTTTGGTTGTTAAAGAGAGATTCAATTTTCGATGAAACAAGAAGATTGGTGCATGATTACTTTTCAGGTTCGATATATGGAATAATAAATGGACTTTCCAATATTGGGGGATTCGCAGGACCGCTTATAGTTGGAGCCATAACACATAATTCGGTATGTACTGTAAAATATCTTGGTTGACCGGCAGAAGTAATGTATAGGGAAGCTTGAAAGAGGAAAATGTGTGTTAAATATATTCTTGTGAGCCTCTTCTTGTGAGTCTCTTCTAGGCCTTGGCTCCTATCGATGCATTGCATTGAGTATATATAGGAAATGGGGGTATATCAGGCATACACCCTGCTTCCATAGGCAAATTATGTAGATTAAGCTGATTGCAAGTCTCTTACTCTCAGGTAGCCTGAAGAGGATATCTGATCATCAAACATTCCCTGTGTTCCGTCTGTGGAGAGTAATTGAATGAGAGCCCATCAATCTAGACTATACAAAGATGCCAAATGAGGGTCTAGGCCCCGATTACTTGAGGTACCAGGATCTGCTAGTCCTGTATAATTACTATCACAAATTCCCGTCCGAGTGGCCTATATATACTGTTACCAAGGACCCAAGCTTCTTGCCTCCTAGCCTCCAAGTTCTCAGGTTGTGGGAACAAATCTTGCAAGGGGCACTGGGTACTGGTAGCTAACATAGAAAGTAATCCCCATATCTACAACCTCCTCCACACCTCAAATGTGAGAAGAATAGACAGCTGATTCATTTTCCCTTCATTTATGCGGGTCTTATCACTTTCATGAAAGATTTTCCGATAAACTGAAAATACGATGAATGTCAACTGTTCTGTTCTTAACTACAGTCATAAAGACGATGATGTAATTCTTATCATGTTTCTGAAATAAATAAATAGATAAATAATTTTTTTTGCAGGGGAAAATGGCCTTATGGCACACCGTGTTCTACATCGTTGCGGCCCTGTACTGTGTAGGGGTGTTCATCTTCTGTGTCTTTGGGTCTGCTGATCTACAGCCATGGGCCAAAACACAACATGATCATTTAGAGGAAACCTCGGACTCCACACAAAGGAAGAATGGCATTGCCTCTAAACCAAAGGCAGTTTAATAATTTGATATGTGAAATACTCGGGTCTGTAATAAGACCAACTGATAAATGATATTAGCAATGATAGGGAGAGTGCAATACTTGGAACAAAATATGCTCAGGTTGTGCAATGGGAAATTCAATAAAGCTACCACTACGCATGTCCGTCTTAATGTTTTTATATCAGGTATGGTACTAATGGTACATCAGAAATTGTTGCGAATATTTTTAAAGTTATGAATCAATGCACGAAAGATTAAACGGTGTTTTTTCATGTTATCTAATATACCAGTGTTCAGCAGCTCTATATATAGTCTGGGTAGTGGCTACTGTGGAAAGTTCATCCCACTCCAGCCTATTCCGCGTTAGCGGATTCTTTAGTGGGCCGACCCCTGCTGAAGCTAATACCTTGCGAGATAAGGACTGATGTCAGCGAGCTGATGGGTACCAGGTGTTACGTAATGCACCCTGAAAAGTCTGCAGTGAATGAGAGGAATATTCTCATTGGTTAATAATGTATCATGCTAGGTCGGGTATTGCATGGTCAGGACGCCCTGGCTGGACCATATAACTCCAGACTATATCTCATGTGTTTGCTCTGAAGCGACAGAAAAGACAATCAAAGTTGATTATGTTGGCTATAACCTTAGTGCAAGTGGTCCTAGCAGTATTCATCTCTCTGTTTACATGGCTCAGGAGATTCAATCTGGCTCGGGGTAGGTAAGCCACAGAGTCGATTTGGGGCGTAGAGGGTTGGCAAGAGAGTCAACCTGATGCACATATTCAAACAAAAGAGAGACAAATTGAAATAGAGAACTAAAGATAGCAGATTGAATTTTGGGTAGCCTGATCGTACGCCTGATCGTACGACTGATCGTACGCCTGATCGTACGCCTGATCGTACGCCTGATCGTACGCCTGATCGTACGCCTGATCGTACGCCTGATCGTACGCCTGATCGTACGCCTGATCGTACGCCTGATCGTACGCCTGATCGTACGCCTGATCGTACGCCTGATCGTACGCCTGATCGTACGCCTGATCGTACGCCTGTGGAACCAGCGCCTGACAGAATGCATAGAAGGCAATCCGATTCTTAAATTATCGGAAGCTGGAGTGAAGATTCTGAGTTGAATGCTGAAAGCAGGAGAATAGATTTAAGTTTGACTAAGGAAGCTTGAGTGTCATTTAGGCTGATTAAGATTGTTTACCAAGGTGTAGGTTACAGCAACAGTGTACATATCGAGTACACATTATACTTGTGTCCACATACAGATGCAGAATAAACTCCTTCACCGTCGTCGACCCCGTACGTCACCAGTCTCGGACATGCCCAGACTGTATTGTACAATCTGGGCGAGTTGTTATGGATCCACTGACGTTGCAACAGGTTGAAGCAGGTGTTAAAGATTACGTCATCTTAATCCCAGTAAACACATGATATTATTCCTTTATGGATGTGAAAGGTATATATCTACATAGGATTTAGGTAACATTTTATAGGGATGTCATGGATATTCATAGTATCTAAATATCGTCAAACTGATATGTTGAATATCGTATCGACATTGCTCTTATATCGATACATTATGACCTACTTACTTATTTTATTTTGGAAAATCTTAATCCAAAATGTACATGGAAAAGTAGGAAAATATGGGCTTGTTTGGTATCAAAATAAAGCTTATAACATCGGAAATATAATGGACCAGGGTACGAAAGTCATCCTAACAATGTCGATATATTTTTGGATGAGTAAAAAATATCATCTTAAAAGATTAGCCTTACATTTTTTTTTTATTTCACTATGTGCCCCACCTCCTCCCATACTGCACGGTGTATATGTTAAGAGTTAAGTAACATCCATACATTCTCCTTTGATTTTTTTTTCTCTGTAAAGCTTGCATCATAAACTTAGAATAGTAGTTGTTTCTTAATACTCAAAGTTTGTGAAAGTGTGGTTTTGAATAGTCTAAAATATACCAAAGGTGGGGGTGGGGGTGGGGAGGGGGTCCTTCCTTGGGCCATAATACTTATTGATCAGCTGGTAATTTACACAGTAAAATGAGATTATATTTTTAGCCACAAAAACTTGAGAAAAGGAAGAATTAATATTACCAGAAGGAAAAGATCTCTCTCGGATTATCTTTATTCCTGTGGACAACAGGACTGATACTCGTAGATGATGCACCTCTTCCCATCCAAGTAAATTTCCAGCTTTAAGTTGGCCTAACCTGCTGTAAATGACAACATTTGCCATCATTCTATCCCCTACTAAATATCACTAAAATTGCAATAAATCGTGATATTGAGACCAAAAATCGTGATAATCGTCATCGAAAAAAAGTGGATGTCAATGACATCCCTAGGTGACAACTGCATAGATTTACACCACTGTACTGCAGATTCTGATGTAGATTGTTTTGTTAAAAGGCCATCATGTCATTTTCAGTACAGGGTACCTTCTATTACTTCTACAGCCAAGCTAATAGGTCATTCCCTTTGCTGTTTGTGAATTGATTGCCTAGTTATAGCTCAGTTAGGAGAGCAGGGGTTTTCAAATGCAGGGGTCATGAGGTACCCCAGCCCCAGCTCGGTTTTATAGTTGCATTGAGCCTGTTGGTTCTAGTGATGAAGTTGCCACTGGTGCAGTCACAGGGGACAAGCTCCATTCATAAATATTCATTTTCTTTTGCACACGGGGAAATGCAATAATAAATGAGGCCACTACCTTATCAGAAAATGATCCAAGATTCTGGATCGCTTTTACGAAGGTATTGCAGTGGATTAATAAGGAATGGTCCAGTCCCACTGTAGGGACTGGATGATCGAGGCTGCAACGTCACCTACCTTGATGTCTAAAACTAAACACACTCCTTATCCTGCAGTTTGTTCGGGCTTCTTAATGCCTCACAGGTTTTGGAAGCTAAATGTGTCATCCCTTATGAACACAATTTTGGGTCAATACAGTGCTACAGTGGTAGGGCTAATCACCCTTTCTAGAGATAATATGTATGTGGATTTACATTGCACCATGTATAAGTTGACGAACTAGAAGTAACAGACATAAAAACCATCATTGTAAATAAATTGTCCTGCACCAAAGCCCTATAGTTATTCCTTAGATTTTCCTTCTTGATATTTCCTTTATATTTTGTTGCCGTATTTCCTCTAGGAAATTCGGCAATAGTATGTCTATACAGGAAGGTGGACATTCTAGCGCATTTAGAATTGCATTATCTTTTATTGGTCTCCAAAAAGAAAATATTTTTTATTACCCATAGTAATCCTATGACCGTATGCACCTTTTCGTAGGCTTTGGTAAAAATAGAATAATTGTCAATACTATGCAAGTCTACTGTCAGTGGCCCAGTCAGACGGCCTGCACCTCCCTTACCCGTCATCAAGTATACTCCAATAAGGGAACACCCCCCCTCTTGAGCGTGTTTTAATTGTGTTTTTACACCTCCAATAGCCCACATTACCTGTAGTGGCGTCCACAGCCGTGAAAACGCGGCCGTAACACGTCTAAAAGCAATACAAACACTCCCATAGCCCACATTACCTGCACCTATGGTTAGTGAAGTGCATTTACATGTATTTGCCAATAGAGGCTGCACTGCTAGCTCGAGATACAACTGTTTCTTACTCACTGCAAATTTACTCAGTGCACCATGCTTAGACACCTGTAAGTAGTGCCTTGAATTGGAATAGTCAATTGTATAGGAGAATAGGGAGGGGGTATGGTACACTCCCTATTAGATAATAGTCAAAAGCTAATCACAGAGGTCATTCTGATCTACCTCATAGAATAGGCACCCAGAGGGTTGAGGAATGATCTTGGATGGAGTTGCTATTAACATAAGAGTCTAGAGCTAGGACTGCCTGGTGGCTGGGTGGTAGATTGGTTTGGTAGAGTGTACCAGGGGAAGGGGGTTGTCCTATTTATGCTACCCAATGATTTCTGCATCTAATAAGGGTCCTGCGGAGTTCTATTTGGGGCTGAGTGGTTATAACTACCCTACCTGATTGGGGATCAAACACTGCTGGTTTGGGGTGGTGCATGCAGGTAGAAGGGTAGATTCAGGTAAACTGCAACACTCTATGCACTGTGCATTGTTCATATACTTTAGGTCTATCTTTGTACAAACATGTGGACCTCCCAGTCTCACACTGCTCCAGCATCATGGAGTTCCATTCGAAGGTCAGGAACCCTAAAAAATGTCTGTCCGAATAACTGATAATGTTTTTGTGTTTGAATTTATGGCCAAATTATGGGTGGATCATATACTAGCAGTATGCCCCATAAAAAAAGCTTGTCCCCTCAAGGTCACATTAGGTTCTATGAGTTTGACAACAAAAATCATCTACAAAACACCTTTTCACAAGAGGGAGTGATAACTTTTTTAACAATGGGGGGGGGGGGTGAGTTTTGGGGCCAGAGTGCAAAAAGACAACAAAAATGACCCCTCCTCGCATGGGCCAATTTTTCTTTGGAGGGCAGTGGCCCTTTTGAACTATAGTTCCTGAAAACAGGTGAAATTATCATGCCCCCCTTCAGAGGAGTTGAAAAAATGTTGACCCCAACCTTCTGAAACCCACCAGTCCCCCCCCCCTCTTGTTATAAAAAAATTGTCACTCCCTAAAGTAAGATTTGTTAAGTGTGTGGTGGTCGCGAGTCGTCCTTGAGGAACATTCAATGTCCATCGATGCTCCTCATTGGTGACGTCGAGAGCACCTCTGTTACGCGACGCCTGGGTGAGCCGGAGTCCAGTGCCATGTGACCGCATGCTCATGTGGCCCTCGACTTTGGTGTATATAAGGCTGTTTCACAGCCTTCCTCAGGGTCAGTCCAGTCGTGACCGACCATCCTGAGTGATGGTTAGCGGCTGCCCGACTACCATGTTTTAGATACTTCTCTGTGCTGCTGTACAGAGAAGGTTTATGTTGTTGGCTTTTCTAGAGACTAGAAGACTGTGCTAGTCGACTAGTGTCGCAGTTATTTAGTGGTTAAACACTACTACTTGTAAACTGTCATTGAGGACGGCTGGTGCCTATGCGTTATTGACAAAGTTTTAACTGGAACCTGATTTAGTTGTTCTTCGTTGTCTATCGAAAGTTTCCATTAGGATTGAGGGGTAGAACACTATACATGTTTGCTTCATGCTGAATCTACCCTACCAGGAACAAAGTGTATAGAAACATTAGCCAAAGTCACAATCCAACTCACCTTAGAGCAAATATGAAGATATCTTGTGTTTTTTCTGTAATCCTCTGCAACCCGATTTAGATTTAGTCTATCATCCGGTTTACTACAGGCTTTGATCCATTCAAGACATTGCTTGGTTACTGGATCCATGGGGTCAAAAGACAAGTTTGTTTTGGTAAATCTAAAAAACTCCACACCTATCATGTGCTCTTTAGACCAGTATCTTGAATCACTCTTGCATGTGTTCCATGCACAACATTTTTCTAGCATTTTGGAATGCTTACGTGTATAGATCTGTTTAAGTATGCTATATAGGTGGCTGTTTGATCCCTTCCATGCAGTGAGCCTGCAGTCTCAGTTGTATGGTGTTAAAATACCAAAAATTCGGACACTATTCATGTCTGCACTCTCTTGTGCCTACTATTAGTGATGGAGCACATGCCTCATTATGGCCTATATTATGTGTAATTGATACAGGCATCCACCTATACCATTTTGAGATATAGCACTGACTTCTTAAATGAGGTAAATTGCTTAATGGCCTAAGTAAAAACCAGAAAGTGTCCCATTACAAGACTGTTTACTCATAGGGTGACTCAGGTAGAGTTCAAACCTCCATGATCCCCATGAGTGCATGTGTGTGTGTGGGGGGCTATAGGGCACCTTGTCTATAGAAAGATTTACCAGTAGAACTGCGTGACAACCCTATTAACTGCTACCAGTTAGCTTCCTATGATGCACTGAGTAAATAGTAAGTGATTGGAAACAGAAAGTTTTCAACCACTTGTAAGTATGCATAGAAGCCGCAACTACATTTGTGTAGAAACACCCAAGTGAGTATAGATTGTGCTACAAAGGTAAAAAAACAAACAATTGTTGATTGTTTCTTTTTATATGCATCTACGGGGAAACAACCATATGAACTACATCTGTACATTGACCATGGGTGTTTTTAGGGTTATATGAAAAGGTCTGCCCCACTTACAATTTATACAGATATGGGAATAGGGGTTCTGATAATAGGTCCCTTTATATAGGTAATAACAAAAATGTTGAAGCCTTATTTTTTCCATGTAATATAACTGATTTAGATTTAGGTACCGGATGTTATAAATTACAGATTTCCATTTTCAAAGACATATGATGAAAAATTCTCATTCAATAACATGTCCAAACCTCATGGAAATGATACCTATGGTCATATACAATATAAAAAATAACTTTGGGATACTCTAGATGTTCTTTATTCAATACAGGACACTTGTAAAAAATACAAAAAGTAAAAAAAGAACACATTTGGCCATTTTTTTCACTTTGGCAGGCTACAAGTCTGAGAGTTTTTGATGCATGACCACAAGTCAACATCTTTCTGATAGCCCTAAATGTCCTCTATCAAATGAGTCTATGTAAGACAAGATTGGTTCAAAACTTCTTTCTCCAGAGCCATAAGAGTCCAAAATGACCCCAAATACACAAAATCTACTGCTTTCTGGCGACCTGACCCATGTATGCATCATACAGCTGTCATAGTGTCACTGCTACTGAATTATTTGATTACCACAAGTATGATAGTATACAATTATCTGATAGTACTTCATTCATAGAGGAATCTGGTGTATGACATGGAATGAAATTATCCCTGCCGTCCATAGGGTTCCTGGGACCATGGGGTTATGGTCAGCTGATGGGAGAGGGTAGCCTAGGGTATGTTGTTTGATTCCCATGTAAGCTGATGGTCTGGCCAGAAATAGTTTGGCTCTAGTACAACTGCGACACAGGTCTATTGCATCAAAGTTGGGCACTGTTCTGAGCTAGATGATAGACCTGACTACGGGTGCGCAAAGTCTGCCTGCAACTAACCACCCTGTGAAGTGATAAGGGGGTTACTGTACAACAGTGTATTGGCAGTATTGCACCCATGAGGGACAGGTGTATATATTCACCCACAAAGGCCTATAAATTGAGACACACACTTCCACGTGATGTAATTCATAATACCCTCTACAGTGAAGCGACCAGTCAAGGAACTATGAATAACCATCCTCAAGTAGATCTGGAGGAATATTTACGACATGACCAGTGGATATATATCTATCACCGTATCTTTATGGATTTGAAGAGTTGTACAAAGGGATAAGTGCCGGGAAATACATGTATGGTGATTTTGGAGAACCATGATCAACATAGAAGGACACGACAAGGTAAGACCTTCCAGCCATATAGAGAAAGATCACTATCCGGGTCACTTAATATACTTGTCCTTGTCAATATTCCATGCATGACCAGGGAGGTGTCCGTTATTTGTGAAAGTAGTGCTTAAAGGTGAGCACAGAATACGGATTTACTGTGAGGTCAGTCCCTAGCTGTCTGCAGTTCTGTGGCCGTTATACATAGGGGAAGATCTAAAGAGGTACAGAAATAATTTATACTGTCTCATTTCATCGCTTTTGGTGTGTTGATCTGAGGTAATTTAGTACCCAGCTAACTGGGCCCTAGATATGTTCATTCAGAGGCCCAGCAATTGATGTCCACTGAAACCAAGTCCCATGGGTTTGAGGGCAGTTTGTGGCCAAATGATGCCTGTGTGCATTAATTAAAGTAGTCCCCTGTCTTGTTTTGACCTCTATGAAGCTGTTCTACTTACTGTGATAATTTATGATTGTCAATATATCCTCCCTGTGTGTTCGAATTGATCACACTTGTCTCAAATGTCAACAAAACATCTCATCCAACAATTTGGGCTTGAACTTCCTGTCCCTAGGCAGTCACTAGGTGGCAGGCCTTTACAGTTCATATTTTACTCACCAGAGGGACCTTGTGTCCCTCCCACCTGTACTACCACAAAGACAACAGTCAGACTGACCAGGAACCAGCACTTGCCACCTTGCCTAACATGTCTGACTGAGTTTTAGATATCAGGTTACAAAAAAAAACAAAGGCATGGATATGATTTCACATTTCAAAACAATACACAACAAGTAGGTAGGTCCTAGAGTTAAGATATCAAAGACCAACCCCAGTTAAGACTAGGGACCCAGTTTTCATTGGGGGCTTGGGAAACTACTCTGAAAGTTCCACCACCACAACACCAGTGTTACTGCTTACCATCGCTCCTTAAGCGATGGTTCCGTCTAGTAATTTAGATGATAGTCTCATCCCAAGTAATTAGTAGCTCAGAAATAGCAACATGAACGAGAGAACGTGAATAGGTGGAGAACGAGGTGAACCTAACCCCAGACCATAATGAAGTGGGGTAATGGTGTGGTGGGACCACTGGTCTGCAGGGGCTTCCTACACTCCCCGTGCTCGTGCTTATGGGCCTATTTTAACCTCGGGGATCAGGGGCAAATTAGACCTGACTCTGACCCCCTAGTCAGCAGTATTTACAGCCTGCCTACTATATTGGCTGTTTTGTGGGTTTCTACTTCGGTCGTCAATAATTTGTGCAATCGATCCGTGCTGAGGTAATTACTGTCGTATCCGTGAAAGGAAAAGATGGTTGTTTGTGCCTCTCACGGTGTAGTGTGAGTGTTTCAGCCGCGTGGGTGTAGATCCGGCACGGTATTCATTAGCCGCACGCCAGCCACGCGGCGGGCGCCACAGGCGCACCTCCTCTCTAGCTGGAGTGCGAGCACGTTCAGGTCCGGGCGCGCGCCGATGGCTGGGCGTGCCGCCTATTGAATTCCCTCGGGTGAACTGATCTTAGAAAGATGGTGACCAGGCAAGTTTTCCCCCTCCTCTACATTGCCAATAGCACTCCGTGCACAATCTTTCAGAGAGTATTACGCCTCAAATAGGCTGACTTTAATTTTTAACAAGTCATAGATTGAAGCTATGTAGTCTTCACGACCCAACTTTAATTCTTCATCCATTACCATACCTATTTACTCCCTGCTTAGGAAACTGCAGTGTATCTGGGTATGAATTTATGAGGAGGCAATGATGAATTAATTTGCATAAGTTTCAGTTTTTGAATTGGCTGTACTTGACACATACCAGGTTTTTTTTCTGAATGTTAATTAGACCCAGAGTCTAACAATTTGTATGGCTCAAATGACTAGTAGTAGTAGAGCCTAGTGAACTTTGGGTTTTAGCCTACATGTATGCCAAGGGATTATAGCGTTTACCCTGATGCCTCATTGTCTGTCAAATCGACCCTCGTGTCACTTCTCCCTACGTGGAGTCGAGGCCAGTGAATCCTACTGATTCAATGAAGGCCAGTCAAACCTATAATCTGAAGAAAAAAGAAGTGAGGCAGACCGTAGTGCATTTTCTAGTCGGCATGCCAGAACACCGCCTTATAGCCCACAGGGGGACGTTTCTCAAGTCTGTCGATATTGTTATCGACAGTCAGTCGGTGTGATAAGACACAGAAGGGGTAGGAAGGAGTGCCTTGTTTGGAACATCTTGAGAATGGCGCTGCTTGTTGGAGGGCTGGCAATATGACATGTATCGAAGAAATTCAATGTTCGGGGTGGTAGGGGTTGTAGACAAAGTTTGGTCCTCCCAAACACAGTTGCGTTTGGCTGGACAAGGGAGCGGTGAGCTGCTCACTGCCAAAGACAATCTATGCTGTGCCAACTGCATGGAGCTGCATGACACCCACTAGGACTCTCACACATACATTGGACACTTACAGGTCCCATACAACATAACCTTTGGACATTTAATATTTACTGTGTGACTATGTGAACATTGATATCTACAGATTGGAGGTGTACTTTAAGTTGTTGTCATCACACATTGGATTCTTTTAAAGCTCTACTTAAAATCATACAGCCTTTATTCTTCCTTATAACACGGTTAGAGAGTTTTCAGTGCCGAAAATGGATAATATGAGTTCAAATATCTCGCGATAAAAGCACTCAAAATTCACGGCGAGCGGACAGCGGGGCAGACATCTTGAAACCTACCTTGACACGAAAGTAAATTCTCCATTTTTGCAGCTTATGTACCAAATATAGCGAAATGCTTTGGACATAACATAGTTGAAACCATATTCTACCTATCTGTCGACTAGATTCCTTGATATTATGGCTGTATTTGATATAAAAAATTATTAAACTTTCGAATCAAGCGACTTGCCGTGCGTCTTCACCATTCTGTCAACACTACAGGTGCCGCCGCCTGGTGTGTACAGAATGGATTATATTTTAGACTGGCGCAGCTCTGTCTCGACGTGTTCGCAGTAGTAGGCCTATGAGAGTGGGACTTTGAGGAGCTCGCCAGCTTAACCATACAACAACATGAAACCAATATGCCGGAGGGCCGTCTTGCCGACTTGCATAAGAAATGAATGGATTCTAGCATTTTTAAAGGTAAATACTTAGAATTAATGGTGGAAACCGTGTTATAAGGGCAATATATAATGAATAGACTTGCACTCGTTGGCTTCAGGCTTTAATAGAAGCATTCGCCTACGGCTCATGCTTCTATCACCCCCTGAAGCCAACTCGTGCAAGTCTATTCATTATATATTACTTCCTTATGATAGGGCACAGCACTACCCGTATCATATATATACATTTGCAGCCAACCAGTGTGTAGTCTAACGACAGTGTAGACGTCCCCAACGGGGAGGTCACGGTCTGTTGCCCCCCGCCCTACCCCCTGCCCCACCTTCACACCAGGTGGGTGTAGTGGGGCTCTATACCTTTAGTAAGGTGGGTCCGTTTTTTGTTGTTTTTCTGTCAGTAATTACTCACAATTCGTCATTTATTCGTCAATAGTGAGCAATTACTAACATATATTGACTAAATGCTGATAAAATGTAAGTAACTACTATCATGTATTGACTAATTGCTGACAAAATTAATAGTGAATAGTTACTAGCATATATTAACTTATTGCTGACAAATAGTCCATAGATACTGACATACTAATTTTGACAAATACCAGTCAAGGTAGGATGCACAGGAGGAGGAATCAATGGCTATTTCTCTGTTATATATTGACTAATTGTTGACAGATTGTGACATGTATTGATAATTACTGACATAGAGTGACTAAGTACTGACATATATTGACTAATTGCTGACAAATTGTGAGTAAATACTGACATATTTTGACTTATTGCTAACAAATGGTGAGTAATTACTAACATATATTGACTAATTGCTGATAAATGGCGAGTAATTACTGACATATATTGACTAACATCTGCTAAATTGTGAGTAATTACTGACAAATGTGGACTAAGTGTTGTTATATAATGACTAAGAACTGGCATATATTGACTGAGTGCTGACAAATAGTGAGTAATATATATTGAATAGTTGGTCACTAACATCCATCTGATAACTTTTGAAGATCAAAATTCACTATATATGGCCTGGATCCCTGTGTTTCCAAAAACCAAGATGGCCGACACTCATGGAAAACAATAGAATTGGGTAGTTGAGGTGTCCCTCCAGTCACTAACATCCATCTCATAACTTTTGAAGATCAAAATTCACCATACATGTATATGGCCTGGATCCCTGTGTTTCCGAAAACCAAAATGGCAGACACACATGGAAAACAAAAGAATTAGGGTAGTTGAGGTTTCCTAATGGTCACTAATATCCCAGCTAGCACAACTTGTGCAATTTACATCATTCTTACGTGAAAACTCGTGTGATTTAGGAAGACATTATTTGGATGAGTAGTGCTAGCAGGGATCAATCTGATAACTTTTAAAGATCAAAATTCACCATATATGGCCTGGATCCCTGTGTTACTTATAATGACTAAGTACTGACGTATATTGACTAATTGCTAACAAATGGTGATTAATTACTAACATATGTTGATTAACCACTGACAAATAGTGAGTAATTACTATCATACCATAGCACTAATACTAACCTGTTATAGCCAATACTCAATACATGTACCATAAAAACACAGATTAAAACACAAATTAAAACACAGAATGGCGTCAACATTTTTCAATCAAACACCAGAGAATGGAGAAATGGAAGGACATCCACTATGTCATTATTTATCAGCAGTTAGTCAATATAATTATTAATTATGCTAGTAATTACTCACTATTTGTCAGTAATTAGTCAAAATATGGCAGCAATTATGCACTATTTGTCAGCATTTAGTTATGGCATAGTTTAGCATAGCACATAGAACACAGTTGACCATAGGTATCTTAGAGCTGTGCCCTAGCCTTAACCATTTTTAATGCGGGCATGCATTACCATGCTAGGGTCCCTTTAAGATAAATCCATACTGGGTAACCCAGTGGCCACTAGTAGGGAGCCCCAATGCAGGTATCAAGAAGCTCTTATCTTTTCTTATCTCAGATGTAGGTGCTGGGTGGACCGGCGACCCTATCATAGCTCTGCGTTAGACTACACACTGCAACGGCATTGATCAAAATATACGGTCTACCCCACCCCTAGAGCCCGCGGCTTATACTAATTCAGAACCTGGTGGGGAGGGGCGGGGATGGGATTATAATATCTATAACATCCCTCCAGTTTCGTCCCAACCCCACCATGGGTATAGGAGGAGAGGGGAGGTCCCTTGCTCTTCCTGTGACTTTTAAGTTTATTTTGATACTTGACAACGGCTCGTATCTAAGTCTACTGAATCTAGTAAAGAGAGCGATGGCACTATGCATTGCATGGGATAAATTTCAGACATTTTTCTCTATAGGAGAACGGGTCTCAGATATTTATGGTCCCACGGACAACAAGGGGGCAAACAACCTGGGAATTTGAATGGGAACATTAATGATTAATTTTTCTGGCAATATCACACGGGACTTAACCAATCATTAGATTGGATACACATACAAGGTCTCCATGATATGGAATATCATTGAAGAAACCAGACCTAGAGCATTCCTGATGATGATTCTAGCAGGTTATAGTACCCAGAATCCTTAGTTGCTGGGGGTCTATGTTCTATGGCATAATGTGCCCATGCTGTCAGTCACCGATAACACGGACCCGTACCAAGAGGGATAACACCATGATGTAATGTCATCCCTTTATCAGTGGTAATGAAAATCCAATAAACAACTTTACGAAGTCTTGCTCGAAACATTGCAGCTCTGTCGCATATGGCAGGCACCAGGGTGGACAAACAAAGCTATGCAAACAACAGGTATCGATTAGTTTGGTTATTGCTACTATCACGTTGGGGATGGTACACAGTAGGATCCTTATTACTGTAACGTTTGAGCATGAAGCCAGATGCTCCTCAAGTTATGGGCGTCATTAAGGAAACGTATTTATTGCATTCCTAGGATGACCTCCAGGCAAAGCAGGATTCATTTTAATGAGACTTATGGCGGTATGTTTTGGTAGAAAGCGAAAATAATTGCGTATATCATAGGAATTAAGTGGCTGCACGTTGGCATTTACTATAGTATACCTATTATAAGCTTTTATAAACTTATCAATATCCTAGTCGCTAGTATAATATGACCCATGAATGTGTTTACGTGGGGACAGACATATAAAACCTTATCTATCATGACATTATGGCCTTTAGGATAACATGGGGACAATGTACTACTGATATCAACATTGTTCCCGCACTTTGGACTGACATAATAGACACCCACCTTAAACGGATAACACTAACTTTGTGATTGTTTTGTACTTCATGACTGAGGTCATTTCTAAGGTTTGAGTTTTTTTTTATTATTCTAGTAGAGTAGGCTTCAGGAAATAGCGCACAGGGGTATTAAGACCAGGAAGCCTCTTCACCCAAACATGCCATTCTCAGACCTTTTTGAAACACCGTCATGCTCATGGAGTAGGTCCACATGGCAGGCTATCCCTTAACGCCAAGCATGAATTATAGATGTACTGTTTGCAATCAGCTCGTGTTCGAACCCACCATCATGGCTGAACATACACAATCAAGGTTTACTTTCACGGCAGCTATACTACAGTCTCCAAAACTTGGCACAGTCGAGTTCTGAGGAATTAGAAGGTGAAAATGCAAATTCTGACTTGGGCAAATTTTGATTTGGGCCACCCCGCTCGTCAATACATGGACAAAAACTGTTCTCCAAACAGATGCTTAGTCATGTTAGCTATGGAATATTCCACTCAGAGTATATTACTATTGGCCATCTTGTTCCTTCTATCATCTCACTGATATGTTATGAACTAGTTTTATGCCCACTTTACAAGTGATACTTCTTGTAAATCGAACTGGCTGGCATTATTCATTTGAGACTGAAGGGGATACATTGGAATTTAGTTCACAAAATTCAGATTTTTACTATTGCGTTGTGGCAGGTGCCCATAACAATAATCTTGTATAAATTAGCCATTTGTTTTCAAGCAATACCTATTTCAGAGGAATGAGGGGACTTTCTCCAAAATGTTTAGAAGGGGTTATAGGGTAGCTTCACCATAAAATGTCCGTTCCTGTGCAGCTTTTCAAATAGAGATTTGTGGTAGCTAATACCTCTGTGACTTTTGGATCTTCAAGCTCCCCGAAAGTACTAAATCAGAGATGATTGTTTGGGCATTTGTACCTACTACAAGAAATCTACATGCCTATACTTTGTTTCCAGTTTTCACCATTTCTAAGAACATCCCAGCTAGTCCATTGTCAGCTTGAGCCGGCCACCTCACCCCTTGATCCTTCCACTTGACACACACCTATTTAATGGAGCTATTTTGGATAAACTATCATTCCAAAAATGAATAAGTGTCTTACATTAATATGCAATGTAATTGTATTATTGATGGTACCATACTGTTATGAAAATATGTGTTTTATAGTAGATAAAGTGGGAGAAGTAATTGTAGCAAACTTTATGCCACACGTACTTGTAATTTACATCCCCATAGAGGGGATAATCATCACACAACAATATAGGGGGTTTGTTTTAGCTGCAATTTAATCATCTTTCAACATACACAGAAGTAACTTTTGGCTAGCCATATAAATCATGATCTTATAACAATAGAACAATAGAAGGATAACAGTACAGGTGGACATGTATTTATCACAGTATCATCCAGTGAAACGCAGTATTCTAAATCATTGTGGCCATAGATCTTTGGATATCATATTACATTATCTGTAATTTCAACTCAATCAAAGGCATACATAACTCTGTAATGGGTGAATAGCTCAAGGTGAAATAGTGGATGGCTCATGGTGAAATTAACATTACATTTTGACAGGAAATAATTTGTAAACTGAAAGTATCTAACATTTCTGTACTTTTGTTTATGCCGTCATTTAGTAATGATATATCTATGCCTGGGAAAAAAACCACATAATATATGTGGGCAGTTTTGATGTTCAGAATGTTAGACAATGTTAGCTACTTAATTTATCACAGGAGGGCATACCACAGGGTACTATAAAACCTTTATTTCAAACATTTGGGGCCCAGACCCATAGAATACATGTAAAGGTGAGAAAAAAACATGGTTACAGATATATGACTCATGGTATGTGAACGTCTTTAGGTTAAGCTATCCTACTGCACATTTGCGTTGAGAGCGTCCCCGCATATGAGTGTGACTTAGGCAGTTGCATCTATGATGACAATACTATAGTTAAATAGCAATAGGTGGGAGCCAATTAGTGGGCACTCATCTATAGTGCTAGTCACGCCAGGTCCTGATAGCAGCATGTTCACCTGCTGATAGGAGTTAATACAGATGGGGAATGGGGCTGGTGCTGAATCCCAGAGCAGGCAATGTAAATGGGATACGCTGCTAATGAGTGGATTTATGTCCAGTCTGGCGGTCCACGAGGACAGGCTGGGGACGTTCAACCTACCTGATTTCACTGAGTCTGAATAAAAAACAAGCCGTGCTAAGAGCTATTTATCTCATGGACAGTTTTGGGTTCTGAAAAAGGTACTCTTTATGTAGTGTCACAAACTGGTGGAGCTTGAAATGAAGCTTGCTCCACGGTTCAGTTGAGAAGTCTAGAGTAGTTATGGTATTACCGGCACACGGAGGGCTTTGTCCTCTTGGTATTTGATTTGTGTCTTTTCATACAGCTAAAGGAAGGTGTTTACACATTTCATTTGAAAGTCGATACGACGACCACATGGGTTTAATCAAAGAGTTTTTAGAGGGGGGGGGGCGGGATACTTAAGAGTTTAATTACATATTTTGGACCCCAAGATTTGCTAACAAGTAGAGGGTGCGCCCCCTCCTTTTTGGCCGCGCCCCCTCCTTTTCCAAATCCTGGATCCGCCACTGGAATCCGTGTCACATGGGGCCATGGGATATAGAACCCTTGTACTCCATGCTATATTCCACACTCATGCCACGTAAAATTTACACAGCTATTACACTCCAGAAAAAAAGTAAATAATTAAGGGACTTCTTTTAGAATAGTATGGCCCTTGACGGTTGGACCAGTGTTAATATATGTCTAAATGATAGGCTTTGATGTCCCTATGTCAAAATGCAAATAATATACCATCCAGGGATGAGTCCCTGGTGTCAAGCTAATTTCATATCAACGTATTGTCTTCATGGCTGTGGGTACACGTGTATACATATTATAGTGATATAACAACAAAGCTTTGTGGACGTCAATATTAATATCACACTGTGGACAGTCAACAGTGATAAGTGACCTCGTGCTAGCAGAAACTCTAATAGCACATTGTCCTACAAATTATCAAACATGTGACTGCACTTGAGAGGTGTTAAGGTTACACATATTTAGGTTTATTGGACCACCCACATACATGTGCATGTTGTATCAGCCCTTTCACCTAAACTTCGCCATGCAGCAGTGTAACGGACTGCAGGCCTGTTAGATCCCCTCTAGGAGTATCGCACCAGTATTCTAATACACCTACCGGTATGTTGAATTATTGATGACCTGCATGCAATGAGCTTGTGTTCTAAGCCAACAATATGCCAGTAATCTACGTGTATAAAGATCCATTATGGCTGTCATTATTCATTTTTCACTGAATGTAAATACAACAAATGATGAGCTGTGGATAGAAGGGTGTAGAGTGTACATTTTCTTCGGATAATTATTATTAGCGTGGCGACTAGTGAGTACTACTCGTGAGATGAGTAGACTAGTGTATGGTTCACAGTCGCCACGGTGTAAGGGATAGGGAGGCCTTGCAATCTATTTTTGTTTGTGGCTCCTCTGCTATGGACTATTCCTGCTCACTATTCTAATGTAATAACAACAGTGTGTGTACTTTATTTATCAGTGAAGGAATTTTCAAAATATATCTCATACTTTTGATTTTATTCACTGATAAGACATTTCATCATATGGAGCCCTATGGCAGATTAGCATTAGAGCATTTTAAGATTCAGAAATGAATCTCTGTAGCCTTTGTTTTAGAATTGTTCGTTCTGAAACTACTATATATATGTAGTACAGGTTTCATATCAGTGGGTTATGGTACAATTGCATCATATTTTCTGTATTTGAACAAAGTATTCACTGTTAAAGATCTCTATGGAGAAATCAGTGCTAAAGTGTGTGTTGCCATATACATGTGCATTTTTGTAAATCAGAGGAGGTTGAAGTGTAAGGGCACCTTGTGGAACTGCTACATTCTTTTCTGTGTAAACTGTTTAGTTTACATTGAAATAATGCTTTCTCAGAATATGTATCTGCTATTGGTGATGAAACATTAATTTAATTACTCCTTTCATTATATAAAAGATTTTGAGAAACACTGAAAACATGTATGTACACAGAGGTACTTACACTGTGCTCCCCCTCTACAGAGAGGTGGAGTGATCTGGCCGGTTTGCAGACCACTGGCCCGTGATGAGGTACAGACTATTACAAGGTGATTGGCAGTTGGGAGTGTGTGGGGCGGGGGGAGACAGAGCAGGTTTCTGGTGATCTGAGACAGTGTTCACTCATAATGACACACCTGTTGACTATGGCATTGAACATTGAATAAGACAGGTCCCTGTGACAGCTGAGTGAGGTGCATGCAGTCTACAGGCTATTAGTACTTAGCTACAGTGGGTAGTTAAGGTTGAATTTGTGCCCTATACTACCAAAAGACCAGATGATAGTATGCCCTATTTATCAGTCTCACCAACTGACACTAGACACAACATTACAAGTCGCCGCGCCATGTCTCACAGGACTATTCTCTACTATTGTAGTAAAATCTACAACACTATGGTTTTATTATTTAGGAAGTTTATACCACTCACCAAGTGCAGGTACATTCAGGTTCGGGATTCAGGTATTTTTCCCTCTTCTCCACCTAAATCATGATTCACTGTCACTTAGCCACAATAAAGGTAGACCATATATGCACACCAATATGATGCTATGTTTACATTTTATACATACATATCTATACATGTAGGTTTTTCTGTGTTTTGTGAACTGTAAGTGGTACTTTTGTTTGAAGGAGTAATGGGAAGTGGGTGAACAATGCTGCCTGTGTAGGCACTCAATTATGTTACTCGCTCTATGAAGTGCCCTTATACAATGTAACTACTCTGGAGGCTGTTTCAGCGCATTTATTCAATAAAAACGGACGTCCGTCTCTACAACATGGACGCCTGTCTTTGCAAATATGGACGTACGTATTTGGGTTTTAGGGTCCATATTTTAAATACGGAGGGGGTATGGGGCAGGTGGTATTCAAATAGGGAACATAAAACCCAAATACTGGACGTCCCTATTTGCAAAGACCAACGTTTATGTTCTAAAGACAGATGTCCGTTTTTATTGAATAAATGCAGTGAAACGGCCTCCTGTAAAAATATAGAAAACAGGCAGGAGGCCGTTTCACCGTGTTTATTAAATAAACATGGTCTTTGCAACATGGTCCATATTTGAGTTTTGGGGCTATATTTCAAATAAGGAGGGGGCATAGGGCAGGTAGTGTTTGAATATAGACATAAAATTGGAATTCATATGGATGTACTTGCAAAGGCAGACGTCCATATTTATTGAGTGAACGCGGTGAAAAAGGAGGCCGTTTCACTGTATTTAATGAATAAATACGGACATCTGTCTTTGCAACATGGACGTCCATATTTGCTATGGACGTCCATATTTGAGTTTTTGGGTCCATATATCAAATACGGAGGGGGTATAGGGTAGGTGGTGGTGGACCCTAAAATTGAAATATGGACCTCCATGTTTACAAATACGGACATCCGTGTTTATTGAATGCGGTGAATCGGCCTCCAGAGGCCACCAGGGCAATTGATTCAGAATTGATTGCTTTGGATTCCTATGATATGGGCCTACATTTAGACATCCCATATTCTGAGCGGACACCTAGAACCAGAGCAAGAGCAAAAACTGACAGAAAATAGAATGGATCATGTTCAAGGGTGAAGAAATTGGGGGTATGGAGCAGTGCATTAAAAGTCTCTATTTCTATTTTAAGGATGTGAAATGGCCACGGAAAACCGTTCCTTTGGAACGAGTCAGTCTCAATAAAAATCAATCAATCAATTTCTTTACTATCTACGGTATCAAAATATCGAAATATATTGACAAAAATAAGTGAGCTTTTTGGAGACACGTTTTAGCCAAAACTCCCAATAAATTCAGAAAAGTAGGCATACACTCATCCTTTAGGGTCTCCATGTCGATGCAGTGAATGTTGAGAGATCACCCATTAATACACGTGGGTGGTTAAATGAAGGGGGGTGGAGTTACCAAAAGGCAAATGGAATATCACTCAGTGCAGTGGCGGATTTATCCCTTATCCAAAAAGGCGGCGCCCGGTGCAAAGAGGTCACTTTTACTCTCCATTTGAAAGATTAAATGATTTTCTATCGCACGGTGACATTCAAAAAGAAAGCAGCAAAATAGAATGTTGTGGAAAATTTGAAAAGGGCATAAAAATAGTCAGGATGGTATATATCATGCATTTGTATATTTAGCTCAATTATGGCCAGTTATTTAGTATAACGTAAAATAATATGAGGGTCTCTAGTATCCTTAAATGTATAGATACTATTCAGAATTATCAGGCTCTACTTGTCCCTCACACTTTTGGGCTGCCCTGGAACTACTGTCGATATTATAGAGGATGCATGGGTTTTCTTTATATGGAATGTGATATTTTCAAAACAAAACCCATTGCTATTACGACTGGTCTCTCTTGTCGACGTTTGTTATGCCTAAATTGTAGGCTGTAGCATTCCTACGCTAAACAATAGTCCATGTAGCAGCCAGCCCTGTCCTACTGTGACGATAGGTGATGTAACAGGTGATATGGTTGAATGGTGAAGTGAATTGATGATGTGGGCTCGATGTCATCACACTATATATGACCCTCTCAGATATGATCCATTACATACACACTGTATAGCCTATCTACATGTCTCTGGTCCGGTTAATCACGTTCTGGCTATAGGTCTCATTAATTCATATCCTCGTAAATAAAGGGAAAGAAATCCGTTTAATAACTTTTAGGAATAGATTGTTCCAGAAAGGGGATATCCATTAGTTATGTACGCACATTTCTGCCAAAAATTGACCCCCATATCGCATCATGCATACAACTACATGTACGCATTTGGACCAACCCCTCCCCTATGCGTGCATACTCAAACCATATGGACCCCCCCCCCCCCATCTTCAATGTGTGCGGGGGGGATAAGTTCATCAAATGTTATTCTGAGTTTCATTTTCAAGCCTCCCCAGGGAGATTTCTACTTGCTCAGAAAAGCTGGTCCATTATATGTAGATTTTTCGCATCCAGAAAACACTCGTCTTCCTATAAAACGTACCCTGTAGATTAGACTAGGGTGTTGACCTCAAAACTGTGTCTATGAATATAATCATTATGGACAGTTAGACCAAGCCTCTGGTGCATCGGTCTATTGTATGTCAGGTGCATGTCCTCTTTTCCTGTACTAAATGAGATTGAGCTCTTCTTGCATGGTGACCTTTAAATGAAAATGAGGTAAATTAGACGAGCTGTAGTAACAGGGGGGGGGGGGTTCACCACAGAGAAAATGACTTCTTACACTGTGCTAGGACGAAGGATGTATAATTGTAAGGAAAAGACAATTGTGTGTGGAACAGGTGTTCCATTGCATTCTTATTGTGGTGTAGAAACTTGACTTCAGATTGAGCAGACCTGGTATTTACTGACAAATTAAATCCAAATCATAAACTTGTAGTGCTTAAACCATGGTCAAGTTTTTACTCTTTCTCAATGGGTTTGTTGCTCAATTAATTCTTCTCATGACAATTTAACTGGTATCTAAATGACGTAGTTAAACAATTAATTCTACTCGCGAGACCCTTCTATAATGGAAAAAATAAAAACATGGGACGAAAGTTTTCTTTTGCTTTTTGTTTTATAAGTCGTTATCACTTAAACATCCATTACAACTCTGAACATACTAGCCAATATCGATAACAATAACAGCAGCCTATGACATCCATACTTATCTTTGGTAACATCAAAATAGTTCAAGTTAAATGCATGACATTGAGATATGTAGTAGACAATAGTCTTACACATATATATTTCCACTGAATGTCCATATTGGAATCTAGTAGGATTTTCCTCCTGATCTACTAGATGCGCCATGGTGGACTTTTTTCAAGGAAAAATCTGACAGAAGGATATTGATTATAATAATGTTCATGGGTTTCTTGAAACTTTCAAAATGGAAATTCCGTGTTAATGCTGCTTAAGGACCAAGGTGACCTATTGCAGATTGGCGATACTTCTTACATTACCTCTCACCACATGTAGTATAGTCTAATCCCCATTGATCAAAGACAACACTCACACACCCCACGTGTATATGTTGTATTAGGTTGGGAGGTAGGTCGTGGTTGGGTTTCATTATTCAGCAGTTTGGCATCCATCACCCTGCCTAGAGTCTATAGAGCATACACATCACATTCACTGTCTGTTGTTCATTTTATATGCAAGGCAATACTTATGGATATTCTCTGAAAATAATACCATTTGAACTTAGGGCACCTTTAGAGACTGCATGATGCCTCCAGGAAGGCATTTCTCAAGATGGTACGACTAGACCCCCTTCAAGTCGTAATGGGATCCCTCATTCTAAGTCCATTAGAGCCCTACATTTAGTGGTCAGTAATGATTACACTGGTACCAAACCCTATGTAATAACTGCATTAAGTGCTGATCATACAGAGCAGTCGTAATGCATTACCTACGAACACCAACTCTAATTTTGGGGGTTTCAAATCGTAGTGGCTGTGTTCAGTCGTATCATTTTGAGAAATGCCTTCCAGGTCCATGGTCCCTGGTCGTTATGATGCACCAATGGAATGGGTGCCATACAGAATACACCATGCGGCCCTTCAGGGGAGAAGGAATCTGGAACACGTAATCCATGTGCACACATACACAGATACACCCAAAGACTTCCCTTACACGGTATATTATGGGGCTATTTGGCACAACATTAAAAGTATCAATTGATACCAGCTCCATGGTGGTCTGTGTAATCCCACGATCCCCTGTAATCTCACCGGAACACCTCTGGTGCCCCCTGGTGGTGCCCCACCTAGTGTCTGAGTGCTGGTAACGAGCCTTGGGGAGCGTGGCCAGTACCCAGATTATTGTTTGTCTCTGTGGGGGGCTTCATTCTGTAGACTGAGTCTCTCCATTAAGGCTACACCTAGGCTGCTGTCCCCGCTGGTACCATTCCCATGAGTGCCATTCTGCACCTGTCTGGTTTGTGTTTGGTCACCAGACACAGGCGACTCTCCTGTCCCCGCACTTTCGGCCACGTCGTCGGCCTGGTCCTGGTCCTCGCGGAGGTCGCTGAGGTCACTCCGTCGGGTGAGGTGAGTTGGAGTCAATGTCACCAGGGCCCCGGCCACGTTCCGACTCGTCTCCCCTAAGGATCCTCTCGGTGAGCTGTTCCGACTTCCGGAACCACCGAGTGGCGGCGGGGTGGGTGGGCGGTTGGCGACCGCCGCTTTCCGCCTGCGCCATGCTCGGTTTTCTGGACAGGTGCTGGACCGCTGCCGCTGGAATGGCCGGAAGTGGAAGCTGTCGGCTTCCTCCCCAGCCTCTTCCGCACTGCCATGCTTATCTGATAGGTCGGAGATTGATCCCTTAGACGGTTGGTGAGCGTCACGCGGCAGTCGCGCTGGTGACCGTGGAGGTGATAAGAATGAATGAAGGTCGCCGCGTATGAGACCGGAACCGGAAAAAGTGTTTGACCGTTGTCTGCTATGGGGGCCAGGGGAGAGGCTGCGCACTGACAGGGTCGGCGATGGTGTCCGACTGTAGCGCGACCCGGGCAGGGGCAGTGAGTCTACTACTGTCGTGTGCAGTGTTGGGTTACTTATGGCGCCACGTGTTGGCGAGATCGGCCGGAAGCCGTGCTCCGCGGCCGTCGACGACGAGGATGACAAACTGGTCGCCGCGCCGTAAACAGTCTCTAGTGGCTCCATAGTGCGAGGTGATACCGGAATGGGCGACAGGCGCACAAGCTCGCGCCTGCGCGGTGTATAGTGACCTCCATGGGGACTGAACGCTGATGGTATTCTGACCGGAAGAGGTACATCGCAGTCTTCCGGTGGAGTAAGTCCTACTTCCGGTGCATTGCTTTGTTGAGGCAGAGTTCCAAGCCGCAGTGCGGCATTACTTTGGGAGACCGGGAATGTGCGCACCCCGCCCGCTGACCCGTCTAGTGGGCACGTGGACGGCCGGGCGTCTATACAACCCTGTGCCAACTGGGCATGTTCCCTATTAGTGTCACTCGATGAAGCAGGGGCCGAGGCTGCTCCCACGATGGTAGTAGGAGCTCCTCCCGGCATGTTAACTGTCCCTGCCTCCCTTGGTCCTGTTTCACTGAGTCGGGTAGTGACAGAGGTTTGGAGGAGTCCGAGGTCGCGCTGGCGGAAGGTGTGGTCTGGTACAGAGGAAGATCGATATCTGCTAAACATGGCAGGGGTCTGCCCACCACAGCCGCCTCTCCTACCATCCACCGTCAGGGGACGCTCTCCACTGATTACACTCCCATACTCAGCATATACACAAGTACCTATGTGTCCTACTAACTTCTGATTACAGCTATCTCCTAACTCCCCTAAGGAGTGAGGGCTTCCGTCCGTATTCGGACCACTGAGAGGGACGGGTTCATCAGGTTCAAAGTCGTCAGTATCGCTGGTCTCTTCTATACAGAGATCCTGTATGGTAATATCCCTACTGTGCAAAGTATGTGGTTCTGTTTCCTCGGTTGGTAAGGTCCCTATAGCCGCCCACCGTCCAGGGTGGTTTTGTGCTGCAAGTTCAGTAACACTGTGCCCGTTAGTCAGACACGTGCTGGAGGGGACTGAAGTACCGCCTACAGCAAAGTCCAATTGCACTGCACTACTTACAACTGTCTCTGCTGGAGAAATTGTCACTTTGTAACACGCACCAGTTCCATTCAAAGAGACACTGTTGACTGGCCTGTTATCCACTACGCGATCCACTAGAGGTTTATTGCTAACAGTTTGAGTCCTAGATATATCAACTTCCCTGTTCTCCCACACAGCAGTGGTCAGTGGACGGGATACTTGAGCAGTTCCGGTGTTTTCACTCTCATAATAACAGGCTATGTCCACAGGGTTGTGATCCTCCCTTAAATCCTTCTGTGGCTTGTGGGTGTCCACAGCGTTGTGATCCTCCCTTAAATCCTCCTGTGGCTTGTGGGTGTGCTTCTTCTGGTGGTACTGGACCCTGGAGGAGTGGCTTCTTTGATGGTAAGAGTCTGATGTTGTGTGAGAGGCGTGAGAGTGAGGCGAGTGTGGAGTCAGGCACCGCTGCACACAGGAGGAGGAGCTGGCAGTACTAGATGTAAGGTGCTGGAGGAGCTGGCGCCGTTTGTGGTTCTGGTAGAGGTAGGTTGCGCATACACTAGAAGAGGAGCGGAGCGTGCGTCCGTCCCAGCGCAACGTGGTGGTGTTTGGCTGCTCCTGCTGTGGTGCTCCAGTGTTAGCACCACTTCTGGCACCACCGCTACCACCACTAGCACCACCACTACCAGCGGAAGAGGCGTCCTCCTCGTCAATGCCGCTCAGCGCCCCACCTGGCGTGAGGTGGCGGAACCCATGAGAGGACCCCCTGTGACCGCGGGACACAGTCGTTCGGGTATTGATTTTCATTGCAGTGCAGGGGAATATGTCGGGTGGGGGCTGTATTGGCGGGTTTATAGGTGTGTGGAGTGTTATTTTATCACCCTTTTCACTGGTTTACAACATCATGGTGCCAGTGTGAGACGATTTTATCATTAACAACCGTAAAGTGGCAGATGGAGTCTGTTTTGTGATGGATACTGAGGTCGTTTTAGGAGCATTCACAATCTGACTTTAGCATTTTCCCCTTTGCCTCTTGAAACATAACCATGCAAATCCAAGGTAATTAATGCTGCTAATTTAAGGTCGTTTTATGGTACATGCCTTCGCTCCGTATTGTGTGACCATCAAATGTAGCGACAGGACACCGTTCCTGAACATCAAATCAGAAAGGTTATTCAGCAATTAAATAGGTCCATATTTCTTTGATGAAGATGCGTCTCTGAGAGATAAACTGTCTACTCAGTCTACGACAACAACAACAATGAAACAGATGCTACGTCTAGACACGGATAGTGTCTTATTCCTACAGCTGTGGGCATTAATAGGCAGCTGTTAGTTTGACCAAACAGGACCTGGTATATGAGCTACAGCCTGCTATACCCGACAGTGCTTAACCCTGAATGGCTCCAGTACTACAGCACTCCTCCCTCCACCGCCAACAGCGGGTCAAAGGTCTCCAGCTACCGTTCTGTCTCCTCCAGGGTAGATTAACTTGGCCGTGGTGCGGGTTAGTGACGCGTCATAAATCTGAAAAAATAGATGAGATGAGCAATTTAAGAAAAAAAAAAGAAGAACAAGCTCCTGCACCAGAATAATATAAAGCACATAATCCCAGACTGGGCACCCTGAGCCGGGACCCTGAGGATGAGACGCACCCTGGAGGTGAATTCAAAACAGCACCTCCCCCCCCCCAGCGATGGTAGTATTGGCCAATCTTGTATTCCCTTGTAAAAGGGAATTTATTACAAAATGTGCTATACCCTCACTACCGCTGGGTAAATGACTAGTGCAGGCTTTTTCCATACCTGCAAGTCACAGACTACCATCACCTAAAGTTATAGGCATGGATTTTGCTATACCGCGTATCCTTAGGTATTACTCATCTCACTAATAGTATACATCATAATGGAGTGGCAGTTCTGATCATTACTTTTGGCATATTGGGCAAGTTAGTAATCAGGTGAACGAGACACCATTCTGTAGTTGTATTGATACTAACAACCACACCCAAAACGATGTCATCCAATGCAGTAGGCCCCAATGTCAGAGAGGAAGTAATGCCACTGAGGAATCCCAATAACTATAGCCTTCTATTTGGTCCTAGTCAATGCCAACATTATTCCTATTATATTATAGTCAATCGGCTGTGGCTTCCTGTGAGGCTTCATGTGGAGCAGCAGCTACAGGTATGTTATAAGGTATGTGCCATGCAGATACATAAAATGTAGATGACTGTTCTCAGAGCAAACGTGTAGGGTTCTCATCGCGAGAGGTTTCTCCTTTCTAAAAATAAAATGATACGTAAACAACAAAACAGCAAGGAAAAATAATAATTATATGGTTTACAAGAATAAGGCATGTGGTACATGGTAATTGCTCTTCTAGATTTGTCACTTCAGATGCGAGGTGTGTGGAAGGTTACGTGCTCCTTTCTACTTTCCAAAATCAGAAAAAAGGCCATGCAAGGCATAAAAAAAGGTTTGTTTCCAGTTACCCGACCGACCCTAGCAAAAGAGGGTAACATTCTTTTTTTTTTATTCTGAGAATTTTTGGTAATTTTTCAATATTTTTTGCGTACTTTTCGTGATTTTTTATCCATTTTTCATGAAGATCATCTCTGTGTGTACAGTTGAGGGCTTAGATTTGTATATCTTTTGCATATTTTTCACTTGTTGTCTCATAAGTATTTCATATCATATTATGATTTCAAAGAATCTGACATATTTGCCCATACATTTCTATACAAATTAAAAAAAAAATCCGACCTACCGACCCTAGGTCTTGGAGGTATGTAACTGGAAACACAGGATATTTTTGTTGGCCCAACTAATTTCCGTTGGGAGCCGGCCATCATGGGCCTAGTACTCTACTTTTCTATAGGAGTGATGATCTACTTGGAAGAAAATGCCAGTTTTGACACCCTCCAATTAGCATTTTCTATTCACAGATTGTGCTGAAAAATAAAATGTTGCTTTGTTGACCAAAACGCGGTTCTTGCTAATAGCAATGTCTCTTTTGCCAGTTCACACATTCTCCTGTCAGCAGGAGGATAGAGTATCAGCTGTTAAAAGAAGTATTATTTTTAGGGATAGACCTTATATCTTCATGTGAGCAAAAGTTAGAATGGTTACCATAGCCTTAAATACCGGATCGTAGTCCACATGTTAGACAAGGAAAAGTATTAGGGTGAAGGGTGAATCATAAATGTTATATACTGCCCCCTACTCTCCACATTTGGTCCCTTGAATAAGTTGGCCATGATATGCACAGCATGATAATGTGATCTCTATGGATCCTGATCATTCCACAGATATTGTATGCCACCAGGAGATACATTTCTAATATCAAGAGAAATGTCTTATATCTTTGATATCATCACTGCCAATAGCAATCTGTGTATAGGGGTAAACATTTCTCACCACTGGTTAGGTAGCATGGTCATCACGCTGTGCATGTACAATATATATATATATATATATATATATATATATATATATATATATATATATATATATATATATATACCTCTGAAGCGGACACCAAACGTCCCTCCCCGGGGTTCCTTATACCACTCCTTACAGTTTCCATGTAAATGATAGATATACTATCACAATATTCTTAGGTCATTTAGCAGAGTAAAAATACTTACCTTGCATACAGAGTTTCTTAATGGCCTACTGATGTTGGAAGAAGTATAATCTGGGATCATTGGAATAGCACTATAGAAGATATCTAGCCTAACTCGTTCAGAACTGATTACTAAATAATATTCCCAATCTTCCTCATTATATATGCCATACCACGATGAAATTGCAATGTAATTTCCCAACCAGGCCATTATGTGAAAGGTTAAATTCAGAAGTGGAATTACAAAAATGTACCATGGCAATGTATTATATAATAAGGTGAGGAGTCAATAGCCTTCGCTATCGTTATGTCGATGTTACTGAAACATGCTAGGGGAGTTTTGATGATGATATGCCTGGAATTCATTTCTCAAACGCTAAGTTTTGAGTGCCCCCAGATTGTACCACCCTGACCTGGATCGTAAGAGTATTCTAGTGTTGACAGGATCAATCACTACGATTGATGCAAATATAGTGGGGAAAGGCATGCACCTGGATAGGCAATCGTAGGTAATACATGATCACCAAGGGTCAATCACTACGACTGGACTGGATCGTTGGGGTGGTTGGAATCGGAGGGAGAGGGGTAGGATTGTAGTGTTTGAGAAATGGCTAGCAGAGGTAATCACGTCCATACATATGTATGGAGACATCAGCTTTACTAGTATAAACCACTCCGTATATTAGAGTGTATTGTAAGGTACACTCCTTATTTGGGTTGAATTTTCAATAAACCCTGCCTTTGAAACTGTATACCAATTTCTTGTAATTTTAAATATATTGGTTGATTAGTACAAAAGGATAGCGCCTTTAATGGAATGATAACACACACCATTATGTCAAATGTGTTGTGGAATTTCGCCAATAGCTATAAGTATACATGTATGAGTAAGAAGCACTTATATGATTAGGTATATGGAGATCTCAAACAGATAAGTAGATCGTATACTATGTATATTCTGGGAAGGGTCGTTCAGAGGCAAAAGTCTACGGTAAAATGAAATGAGATACTATCTAGCATAGATACAAATTTTACCCAATTTATATCCATACATGTAAGATGCAAATAAGACACAAAAATATACATCAACGTTTAAGTTCACACTGGTCTAAAGGTCATAATGTTTGCAATTCCTCGGGTAAATTTGGGACGTGTTGTACAACCACTATCTTTGTAAATGACCGCTATCTGTAGTGCTGCAGATAGAGCCTGACAATCCAACCTCTATATGTGTAAAACTGAAGTTATCTATACCAAATTAAGTGTAGAAAATAGCCGTTATCAGCATCAAGGGCAAATCACATTTCCCCTTACACTAACTGAAAAAAACATACACTAACTGCTGTATTGGCCTCAAAACATGTCTCATTTAACTCTTCCTTTGCCGCAGCCTATTTCAGAGCAAATTTTGGGTTGTAGTAGTTGGCATAAGCTTTCAGAATCTGTTGAAATTATGCAAATATTCCTATTAGAAGGGAAATAGTGATTAAATTTGATAGTTCAGATAAACTTCAAATTGTAATATTTCAGTATTCCCTGTTTCAATGTTGATGAAATAAAGTGCATCTTATAGGAAATACACAATTCTTTTGAAGTTTTGGTTCAGGTTTTATGTAAGAAAACCTTCTTTCAGGTTACCATAGCAACCAAAACTAGGCAAAATCAATGCTTTTAGCATAACCTGACATATCTGTTGCCATGGTAACCACCCTAAATGGCCAAAAATGTACAAAGTCGATTTTCATCCAAAAAATTATATCATTTGATTTTTTTTTTTAATGAATTTAAGCCTAAATACTGATAAAATCTATGGAAAACTTTTAGGGTATGTCAAAATTCCCTCTTCAGTTGGCAAGACTACCATGTCAAAAGTATCAGAGGTAGAGACTTATTCTTTGGAGTCTGCAGAGAACACAACTCATCCTACGACCATGCAAGGTATTCCAAATCGGTCAAAAATCGGCCAAAATCGGTCCAAACTACGCATTAATGTGTAATTTGTAAAGGAAGAGTTAAATGGAATGAGTGGAGAGAGGGAGTGAGTGAGTGAAGTGACCGACTGATTTTTGGCAAACCGACCAACTGACCATTTGGCTGACTGACCAACCGAGCAACCAATTTTTGGCGGACTGACTGACTTTCTGCCAACCGACCAATTTTGGCCAACCGACTGCATCTGATTTTTGACCTATTTTACCTATTTTACCCACTTTGACCTAATTTGACGTATTTGACCTATCTATACTCATTTTGACCTAATTTGATGCAATTGACCTATTTTGGACTGATTTGATATAATTTGTCCTATTTCAACTCAATTTGACCTCATTTCATCTAATTGACCTACTTTCAACCATTTCAACCTTATTTGTCTCAGTCTGATATTTTGACCTCATTATTTAATGCGATTTGCCCACTTTTAACCTATTTGACCTAATTTGTCCTATTTTGACCTCATTTGATGCAAGTAACCCATTTTCAACCTATTTCATGCATTTGATCTACTTTTTGTGAATCTGACCTTATTTGTCACATTTTGACCTATTTTGACCTCGTCTAATGATAAATTGACCCACTAATCTGACCTATTTGAACCAATTTGACCCATTTTGACTTATGTTCTATCTTGAGTCCTTATGGCATAATTTCACCCAATTTGACAAAATTCGTCCATTTTCAACCAATATGACTTTTTATCCAGAATTGATCCAGATTACCCTTTAGCTATTCGGTGTGGGAACCAGTAGCTATTTTATATGGGAACCAGCAGCTGCAGGAACAGGCAACTAATGGGTGTGGGAACCAGCAGCTACTGGAAATGGGAACCAGTAGCTGCAGGTACTGGGTGCAGGAACCAGCAACTAATGTATATGTGAACCAGTAGATGCTGGGTGTGGGAACCAGCAGCTACTTGGTATGGGATCCAGTTCTAGTAGCTTATTTGGGTGGAACCACCAGTTACAGTGCATGGGAACCACCGGTTACCTCTTTGCATGATATATTATAGGGAATACACTGTACTGTGGACGCATTTCGCTAATGGCACAATGGCGCCATCTGCAGTATTGGACAAACAACATTTCTTGATAGAAGGCTGAGACTTTGGTATGTGTGTATGCGCACTGGGCTTCACCTCTATGTGACGTGTTTTGAGAGAGATTCAGAGAGAGAGATAGATAGATAGATAGATAGATAGATAGATAGATAGATAGATAGATAGATAGATAGATAGATAGATAGATAGATACAAAGAAAAATGAAAACAATGAAACAATGTTCAGTCATTGATGTATGCGTACATGTACCTATATACAAAAGTGAACTACAATCATGTGCACGTAGGCCAAAACTATGATGAGATGACTTTGGTTCCACATTCATCAATTATACTACTACATTTGTACACCTATCGTGGAGAATACATTGTAGACTAGTGTATGATGGAATTGAAGATCCAGTGGCACAATGGCCACTAAACGCACATGGCTGTATAGATGTAGAAGTGTTTTAACAATCCTGACACCAGTGTGATAAAGATTAGGGAGAGGAGTTACATTTCCTGACAGAAGGACAAAAGAAAAAAAATTCAGAAAAACCATCATTCATACGACCAGAGAGCATGATAATGACATTTTCATGTTGCAGCACACAGCATATAGTCTACTGTAAACGAGACACCCAGTGGACCCAAGCCCCATTGTGTGGCCTCATTTTACATTACTTCTAAATCACAAAGAATAGCCTTTCGGACCCTGGAATATACACACAGAATAGAGCTGACGCTGTATATAAAGTGATTTGAAAGGGTGACAAGAAAATTAATAATCTTTGGCTAAGACGAGAGAAAAGGGAATAATATTATGTGTTCAAGGGTCCCTGACCCTACCTTGTAAAATATGAGAAAACTTACTAGTTTTGGCTTTCTCATCACCGCGTGTAACAGAAAGAACGAGTATTTCTTTTTCTTTTGAGAAGTTTTCACATTTCGTATCTTGTTTTCACCAAAGCACTTAGGTAGGCATTAGAAAGGCTAGTCATGTTCGGTATCAAATTAGAGCTTACAGTGTCAAAAATCCCTCAGATGTGGTACCATCACTGATCCCAGACATGTGGTATTCGAATTAACATTCAAGGGTAGCAAGACCGATTTCTTTTTCAGCACCTGGTCAAGAGAAACTATTCTTTAGTGGTTGTAGGGTAAGGTGATCTAAAACACACATTGCTTTGGCTGAATGTTGACTTAAATAATGTTTGGGTTGCCCAAAGTATAAAGTGTGTTTAATATTAACTATATGCACATGTGGTCAATTTATCACTCATGTGATCGATAACATATATCTTTCCCATGTCTACGTAACGTGATTGAGACAACTTTATAATGTATCACTTCTTTTGTAATCAATAATATAAATTCATACGTATATCATTACCTTTGTGTGATTGGATCAACTGATGGGATTTCCAGGGGAGATTTCTAATCTGGAGTAGGAAAAGGATGGCCTGGAAGTTGGAGTCAAACCCCCCAGCAATGAGAGGGCTTTCTGTGTAAAGAAACAAAAGAATTTATACAAAATCTAAATTTCTACACCCCCCATCATAAAAATATAATGAGTATGTCTCCTGATCCAAATCTTCGGGGGGGGGGGGGGGGGTCCTTGCACATTGAAGATGGCTATACAATGTTTATCACCCAGGTCCCCATAATGCCACTGTTATGTCAGATGGTCCTTGGTGTTGCAGAATCCATTAGCACACAATATAAAAGCTCTATAAGTACGTGATAGAGCCCCTATTAGCTTAAGCCTATCGCTGTTTATACTTCATAGACTACTGGGTAATGGGTCAAACACGGTCGCTATATACCATGGGTTATCAGCTTAATAATGCCTGTTTAATGATATAAGGTAGTGGGATCGGATTAGGCCATAAATACAGTGTATGATATATACTTTTATTATGTACACGTGCATTGCATATTTCCAATAATGTTATTATACTCCCTATGAGTAAGTTCATTCCTTCAACAAACATTTACTGTCATTGTCAACACAAGGTTAAAATATAGGACATTCTAAGTATACATGTATAGACGTTTTCTCACACATGATATCAAACATTATTGTGATCAGCTGTGAAATTTGAAATTCTATAAAATGATTTATTTTAATAGATAAATTAATGGGTATCGATGGCATACTTACATCTTTTGTCGATAGCAATAAAGGTAGCAAGTAGATCATTCCTGTGTGAATATGCACACAACGAGCATGGCACGGAGTTTCAGCTGTTGAAACTCCCACGCCAGTTTGATTCTATCCATCGAGTTCTATCAACATCAATATCAGATTGTGTTGTCTTCCCAGACCCTGTAGGTACACAAATCAGTGGCACACATATATACATAGACCTGAGTTTTGTATACCCCCGGTAAGTGAATATTCGCAGACTCTCACAGAAGTAGGCCTATAAGCATGTCGTTAGTGTTGTGACACAGTCTACTGCTACAGGGAGTGTGGAGGAGGTCGGTGACCGACTACCCCAAATGTACCAACCAACAGCCTCTATATATATGTAATCTCTAACCCTGGGTTGGGCCGATAAGGCATCCACCTATGATTCATATTCAAATTTAGTATTACTCAAGTCAGGGGGAAATGCACCGGAAATTGTTTTGCTATTCTACGAATACCAAGTCCAAAATCTTAGTCAGATGTTAGTCAAAAAGGCTAACCTTCTAACAATACCTAGTCAAAAGCATGTGCCTAAGTGTCCAAGTTTTTCTTAGTCAAATACGACTAACCATTAGTCGAAGTGCCCAACTTGCATTGACTTGCCTGATTTTGACTAAGATTCCTTGGTGGTTTTGGCTAAGTATGCAATGTATTACTTTTTGGTTTAATTCAAACGGTGAGTGTAAGCTCTGTGTAGGATCCACATCCCCCAAATCAGTCTCATCATTTAGGAAGCATGTGAAATGCCTCACATCATTTTCATTAGAACCCCTGAGTCAAGTTACTCTGGGTTTCCCTCAGAGAAGCAGAGACATCTGTGGATATTTTACTCATCTAGACTGCCACAGAAAATGTGTTAGTATCTGCCATCTGCTTACCTAGTTTATTTAACAAATCATCAACCTATTTGATATATTTCGCCAACCTTGATGTTATATTGAATTGTGAAAGCCTCAAATGTATACAGTGCCTGAAAATCACCATCATTTTGACATCCTTCAAACAACTTATGGTACCAAGGCACCAGAAAAATCCTGTTTCAAACCATGCTGCCACCTGGTGTGTAAAGGTAACATTATGCCAACATACCTTAGTCAAAGAGACAAAGGGATCTTAGTCAAAGTGTCTAAGATCCCTTAGTGACAGTGGCTAAGTTAAGTTAGCTTGCCTGAAACTCCCAGCAGATATCCTATTAAAGATTGTGCTTGGAGAGGGAAAATGATTTGGATAGTCAATGTGACTAACATGAGCTAGACTGCTAGACATTGTTAGTCACACATCAGTCATATGCACTAACTAAGATTATTTGGCTGTTTTGACTAAGTTAAGTTAGACCGACTAACTTCGATGTTTTTTTTCTGTGCAGCACGTTCAAGTTGATCGGGATCATGCCCAGGATCATACTATTACTGATACGAATACACGTACTAAATAATCACATGGCTTCAATTCAAAAATATTTTACATGAACCATTGTAAACACTACAGCCCTCTGAACTGGTCTATTTGTTTTGCATTATGATCATATCTGCTCAAATGAGTACATCTACAATGAATATAACTACTTATGTATTTAGTACTTAATAGATTAGCTCCTAACATTCAGTAGTCACTTTCACTTTTGTGTGTGTGTATAAATCTCATATTTTGTGTCTCGTAGCATGGTCTTTCATTTTTTCTCTTCTTAAATTGTTATTCTTTCGTCCAATTTTTTTGTAACCATCATTATGCTTCTACCTTATTGTATTCTTGGTAGGGGCCGGCATCGTTGTATATATATTAGTGCCGTTCATCCGAGAGACGTGTTCATGTGGTGCTTGTTCCTTCTATGCCAGCTAGGTGTCGCTTTGCGATACCCCGTTGGTACAAGAGGGGGCAGCACCATACCTCGCGTCCAGCTTCTTCTAAGAAGCCGGACGAGCGGCAGAAGGGGACTGGACATGGTCCAGTCAAGAGGCTAAGTTATTATCTACTAAGAAACTTGAATAAAGTCCTACCCGAGAGGTAGGGGTATCCGGGGCTTTGCCCAACCCGAACTACTCGTGTTGTGTTGGTATCTCTAGTGATAAGCGAGCCAACGAGCCACCCAACATATAAGTCGATACGAACCATTACACTGGTGCCATGACCAGTTGGTTCGGGGGTGGAGCGCGGCCAAATTGGCCAAAAGCCTCGGGAAACCCGATGCGGATCCCCCCAGCCCTGGGCTAGAGGGATTCGAAGAGGATGGCTTTACATCCCAGCATTTGTTGTTAGACTGGAAGCCCGGTCAACAACAAATGTTCAACCCAGAGGGTGTCCAGACTGTTTTCTCGACACCCGGGTTAATGGACGGTGCCACTAGTAATGGAGGTGGCATCATAAGATTGTACCCGGGTACACCTCAAACGGTGGCACGGGACACAGGACTGTTTAGGGGGGTATTAAGACCCCCAACTTTGGACTTAAGCGATTGGTCCCAAGTTATAACTAGCAGGCGCCAGCTGGGTCCTATTAAACCAGCAGGCTCGGCTAGCAGCTTGGGTACCCCAATGGCACAAAGCCCTATGCAGCGTACCGCGACCCCCCCGGGAGCGGTACCAGAGTGGGCAAACGGAGTAGCCCCATTAATGACATCGTCGGATCATGATAGCGACGATGGTAAAGCTATAAAGGACCCGTCGGTCCCTAAAGCAACCCCGAAGACTAAGCCTCGGGATGCCGAACCGAGAAACTCGGAAAAGCATTACCTAGGCCTATCTTTGGACGAAGGCTTGTCTGACTCCATGTTCAACCCTGCAGGCAGCCGCAAGTCGATATACGGACGTCGGATGGGCCCCGGGTATAAAACTACCTCGGCCTATTTGAAAGCCAAGGAGCAGGTAGAGTTACAAGCTAAGAGGCAACATGAACAATTCATGGCAGCCCAAATGAAAATAGAAGAGGAGACTAAATCTCGGATCGGCAAATTACGATCCGTTGAACAGGAGGCGATTCTAAAAGAATCAGACCTAAAATATCGTCTGACTTCCGTAGCCCACCGATTGGAGCGAAAGGAGAAAGACGAACTGGAAAAAGAGAGAAGATTGGCTGAGTTGGAGCTCGAAGAAGCCAATAAACTCAGAGCAATCGAAAAGGCTAGAGCCGAGGAGGTTGCTAAGGCCCGGGATGTAAACAAACTACAATCCGAGTTGCATGCCATGGAGGAGAAGTTAAAGAAACTTCAACTCCGAAAGGCAGAGACAGAGGCCAAGTTGGTCTCGGAATAATCCGAGATCAGAAGAGAGACCAACGAATATCAGCGGTCTCAGAAGGAGAAAGGTGAAAAGTACCGTCTATTGAAGGATACTTTTAAGCCGGAGGCATTGGCCGCCCCAGAGGAGCGTCACCGAGCTGTTGCAGAAAACGAGAAGATTCGATCCGAGATCTTATCGGAAAATGCACAGCTAAGAGAGGAGCAGCGAAATCTCACTACGGATGTAGCTACCCTCACAATAAATAAGTCTGCTATGGAGAGTTATTTACAGGAGCAAGAGCAGGCGAATGTTCCTCCTGCGAGTAAGGACCTAAACCCGAACTCGACGTTTGTTAAACAGGGTGACCCCGTTTCCTGTTCTACACCTAAGCATCCGCAATACAATCCTTTTGTCAATGACAATGCGACGCGGAATGTAGATCAAGGGGGAGTTTATATCAGAACCCAAGATAAGCACGGCCGAACTAGTAGAGTCCGGATAAGCGAAGTCCCTATAGTCCACAACCTAGACCCGGATTATGCACCTCGGGATGCCTCCGACAGTAGCGCGGAAACTAGTGGTTTCCACATACATGTGGATCAGACAGAAAGTGTTGGGTTGGGAGCTGGTAATGACAGCGGCCAACAAACTCCATCAAGCGATGGTAGTCAACTGACGGGGAACCAGCCATCCGATGGCAGCCACCAAGGTGCACAAGGGGGGGGGCGGTGCTACGGGTACTACAGGTAGCTCTAGTACCTCGGGTACCGGCCCTAACCAGGGTGGTGGAGGCTATACGAATCACAGTGGTTCACAGTGGACGTATACCCAGCCGCCACCACCGCCTCCACCGCCTCCACTGGGCAACACAAGCTTTGGTGGAACAGGGGGCAATCGAACCTTGAACGAAACCAAGGCGATTGAGTGGAGCAAACAACAATGCACTAGATTGATGTATGCTCATAATTCCGCCCGAAGGGTAGCCGTGATTCCTAGGGAATACGACGGTACTCGACCATGGAAAGAATGGTTCGAAGATTTCATCGATGTGATGAATTGTAATGGTTGGACCCCATACGAGGCCAAGCCGCATCTGGTAAGATGCTTGAAAGGCGGGCCGGGTCGCATGGCTGTAGAGCAATGGCGGACCTGGTACGGTCTCGTAGGTAGTTGAAGTTAGTGGAATCTGCTAGTGGACTGTTGTGTAACATGGTCAAGGAGGATCCGATGGTCCGCTTTAAAAAACGCACACAGAAGCCTAACGAAGCTTTCAGAGCATACGGTATGGAGCTCCATGCCCTGCTAAGCAAGGCCAGGCCCGGTACTGAAAACCAGGACTGGTACATGGACGATTTAATTACACAATTCGTCAAGGGTCTGAGAGACCGAGACGAGCAGATTGCTGCGAGAGATGCCTGGAAAGAAGGCATAACATTGCACGGCATATTTAATGGTATAGATATGGCCGTGAAGAAGTGAACCATGTTAGCCGGGGACATACCGAATGCCAGTGGTTCGGCTCCCCTAGCATCAGTAGCTCAGCAGTCTGAGGTAAATAGTACCTCAGACGACTTTGAACTGATTGAAATCGAACAGGAGGATGGCACGTTCTGTTCGATGCAGCTAAGGAAAAATGCTTCAGGTAGGAAGTATATACCGAGGAAGGCGTTTAATAAGCCAAGGGATTCTAGACCATCATCCGAGGTCAAGCATGACCCGAAAGTTGGTGAGAAGGCAGCCAAGCCTCTTGTAAGCACTGATAAAGCAAAGGGTCAGTCTCCGGACATGACCAAACTTATGGAGGATATGTGTAAGAAAATTACAGATGCCCTCCAAGCCAGCCGGCAAAGACCCCGAGTGGATCGCCGGACGGTTAAGTGTTTCAGGTGCCAGTGCATGGGACACTACTCTTCTGAATGTACCGCTGCTAAGCCGGTAATGGCTGCCTTCTATGAAGCCGAAGCCAACGGCGAAGGAAGGGAGAACGCTACAGATTCCACTGATGTGGAAAACTAGTGGGGGTTGTACCCACGGCATTGGGTATAACCCCTGAGAGGAACAAATGCCAAAATGCTACAGGGGGTGACCCGGTGGAAGATTTCGAATCAATTTCACCTGGAGGCCGGGTGGCTGTGGGTGCGCACCCCTGCACCTTGGCCGGGGCCAGGGACCCTAGTGCTTATGTGTACGGTGGTGAACATATGGAGGCGAGTGGCCGCACTGGGGGAGAGGAAGGATGGATCAAAGAGTTGATCCGAGTGTGTGGGACACGCCTTCCCCCAAGTCATCCGTGTCTGGAATTTTTGAGAGGACTCGGATTGAATCTTGGTGATTCGGGAGACTTTCACCAGTTTACCAGTAACCCCTCTCCTTTAGGGGGGAGACGGTGGTATGTACCAATATCTGTGGAAGGCCGGGTGGGTGAATTCTTGGTGGATACTGGAGCCAGCCACTCCTGTGTGTCCAAAAGATTCTACGACTCGGTGGCCGGCAGCCATGAGAACCTCAAAACGGGGGTAAATGCTTGCACAGCCGACGGAAGCAGTATGCATACTTTTGGTAGGACGTTTATGCCTATCCGTATAGGAGGCAAAGAATTTGTTCTTTCGCCAACTATAGCAGAGGTTAGTGATGACAGAATCCTCGGATTGGATTTTGCAAGCTTATATGGGGCCGTCTTGGACCCCAGGGATGGTATGATGAGTATACGGAACCCGTATGGCTTGCATGTCCAGTGCGTATTGAGACAGGTGTCTTCGGTCACATCAGTGATACATACGGTGAAGATCCCACCGGGTACCACTTGCGATGTCCTCTGTGGCGGATCGATGTCCCAGAAGAATGAAACTGGAGTCTATGAACCCGACACGGTGTATTTATCAAGTATCGGGTTGGACTCAGTGGATACATTAGTGGCTAATGCAGCTTGGACTGTATTACCCATGACTAACCGAAGCGGTTCAGTGGTTTACTTGAAGCTGTTTCAATGCTGTACTGAAGACATTGTTGGTTTAACTTGTAGTTTTATTCAGTAGAGGTGAACTGTAGTAAGGAGTGGTGTGCTGTGTGCCTTGCCTGATCTCAGAGTGAAGCAGGTGGAGGGCACTAGTAATATGCTTACTCACTGTGAGAGCTTTCTAGGTCAAGTTGACACACTTACATACATACAGGGCTAGGCACTGCTTTGGGCCTAGGACCTTAGTTTACACAGGGCTCACCAGAGGGCATCATATTATAACATTGTAACATCCCCAACACAAAAAAAGAAAAGATGATCATATATGAAACAAGTTCAAACATAGTCTTTCAAATAATGGGGTTTGACTGATGTTCTCGCAGAACGACGCAGTTTTTTCGGAGTAGGGGATTTTGCTGGAACTACTGGCTCTTTCTGAGGTGTTGTTGGTGCAGAAGTTACCGGAACAGACACATTTGCTGGTGGAGGTGTGCTTGGTTGATCAGGCAGATTGTCTGGCATTGGTGCAACTGGTGCATCATCAGGTATTTCATCAGGAGTGATGTTGATGTTCTCCGAACCATATGATGGTCTTAGATGTAGACGATTTCTTCTAAGTGAGTGTCCAGAATCTGTCTGAATTTCATATGATCTGTCATCTATTCTCTTTGATACAGTTGCGCCTTTCCAGGACTTATCACCAACGCGGTATGGTTTAGCACTTACTCTGTCACCTTCATCAAGAGTCTCGAGAGGTTTGGCGTTTCTATCGTAGTAGAACTTCTGTTTTGCTTGTTGGAATTTGAGCTTATCCATCACATTGGTGTGTTGAGTAGGACTCAGCAGCAAAGATGTGGTAGGCAGTAATGTCTTTGTCCTACGACCCAGGAGCCTTTGGGCAGGGCTCAGGTCAATACCTTGCTGTGGAGTATTCCGAATGTTCAAGATAGCAAGATAAGGATCTTCACCAGATTTGTTCGTCCTCTTCAACAATCTCTTAGGCGATTTTACAGCCGATTCTGCTTTTCCATTCGATTGAGCATAGTGTGGAGAGCTAGTAACATGCTTGATCCGCCATTTCTTCACAAAACATTTAAAGCGTGCACCAGTAAACTGAGGGCCATTGTCTGTTACTATCTCCTCAGGAATACCGTAGCTGGAACATCGGGCTTTAATCTTCTGAGTCACATCTTTTGATCTTACATTGTACAGTCTATCGATTTCCCAGAAGTTTGAATAGTAGTCAACTGTGACTAAATAGTCTTTTCCATTGAGGGAGAACAGATCAGCTCCGATCCTCTGCCAAGGTCTTGATGGCATATCATAGCTCTTCAATGGTTCCTTTTGTTGTGACTGACTGTACTCCTGACATACATCACATTTTCTTGTGTTTCTCCTGACATCTTCGGTCATCCCTGGCCAATACACTGATTCTCTTGCTCGTCTCAGTGACCCTTCCACGCCGGTATGGCCTGCATGGAGTTCAGATGTTATCTCTCCCCTTAGATCTTTAGGAATCACTAACCTTTCTCCTCGAAATATCAGTCCATCTGAGACTGCAAGTTCATCTCTGAAACCATAATATTCTCCGATGGCAGTTGGAATCATGGCTTTCTCGGGCCAGCCTTCTTGTATCGTAGATTTCAAGAGAGATAGAACCTTGTCTTTGGACGTAGCGTCACGGACTCTCGTGATTTGATCTTCTTTCATTGCCAGGTGAGTAACAGCATTCACGGTTTCAAACTCAGACTCTTTGTTGTTCTTTCTGTCCTTTAGGTGTGCTCTGCTGAGTGTGTCCGCTATTAACATCTTTTTCCCCTCGAGGTACTTAATGTCAATGTCATACGCAAGTGCTCGAATAAGCATTGTCTGTAACCTTTTCGGAGCTCTGTCCAAAGGTTTTCTTGCGATTGAGAATAATGGTTTATGATCAGAATATACTATGACGTGACGTCCGAATGTGAACTGATGCCACTTTTCTAACGAAAAGACTATCGCAAGCATCTCCTTTTCTATTGTTGCATACCTGGTCTCGGTGGGAGTGAGTGCTCGACTAGCATAGGCTAGTGGCTTGCCATTCTGCATTAATGCAGCACCAAGTCCAGTACCAATCGCGTCACATTGAATGATTAATTCTGAGTCTTTGTCATAGTAGGCTAGAACTGGGGCTTCAGTGAGCAGTTTTTTCAGCATCTTGAAAGCTTCTTCTTGAGGGTTACCCCAGTGCCATTCAGTGTCTTTATGCGTGAGAATCGTGATAGGCTTCATCACATCCGCAAGATTAGGTACATACCTAGCAAGGTACGTTACAGTTCCTTTGAGTCGTTCAACAGCTGCTACATCAGTAGGTCTTTCCATCTTGAGGATTGCCTCAACCTTATCTGGATCGACTTTCAGTCCAGTTGCTGACACAATATGTCCAAGAAACTTGATTTCGGGAACATTGAGTTGACATTTGTCCTTGTTCAGTTTTATGCCATGCTTTTGGCATCGAGATAAGAGTCCACGAAGATTCTTGTCATGCTCTTCTTGATCTCTTCCATAGATGATGACATCATCTGCAACACACTGGATGCCATCTAGCCCCTCAAGAGCTAAACATAGTCTTTTTTGGAATATCTCAGAGCTAACATTCAGTCCAAATGGCAGTCTCAGCCATCTGTAGCGTCCAAATGGAGTAGCAAACGTAGTTAGATAACTTGACTCTTCATCGAGTTCTACGTGGTGGTATCCTTGCTTCAGATCACAGATGGAAAACACAGTTACACCAGCTAATCTTGGAAGCACATCGTCCAAGACAGGAAGTCTATAGTGTTCTCGTTTCAGGGAAGCATTCAGAGTACGTGGATCTACACACACGCGTATAGTACCAGATTTCTTCCTTACGACAGACATCTGATTCACCCATTCAGTAGGTCGATCAACTTTGCACATGGTACCTTCAGCAATATGCCTGTCCAGCTCCTTGAGCACATCGTCTTTAAGAGCCTCAGGAAGTGTACGTGCAGGACGCACTACAGGATCAGTATTCTCTTTCAGAGTCAAATGAACAGGACCTCCGGGTAGAGTACCCAGACCATCATCAAACACACTAGTAAACTCAGACCTAATGTCAGATTTGACATTACACACTTTGAATGTATCATAGTTGACTGTAATCAGTCCCATATTTTCAGCTGCTTTTCTACTTAGTAATGGCATGAACTTTTCATTTTCGACTACGACATAATCAACATTCCATTTCTTGTTAGTTTTCGGATTTCTTACTTTGATCTTTACTTTACCCAGTGCGCATTCACTACTTCCATTCCACATTTTCAGTGAGACAGGTTCATCACGCACTGTTCGAGTACCAATATACTTCACAGGAAGTATACACAAAGTAGCACCCGGATCTATCTGATGTATGACTTCTGTCGAATCAATGACCATTTTACAGTAGATAGCTTTAGTGTTGCTAACAGATGATACATCTGCAATGACACTTACCGAACCTTCAGTAGATGATTCATCAGAGTCTCGGACTTGATGAACCTTCTTCCTACTATACCTCTTTTTAGGTTTACCTTTGTTTGTAGGATTTTTACATTCTTTAGAGCCTGAGAAATGATTTTCTCTTTTGCATGTATTACAGGTTTTCCCCCAAGCAGGACAGTGAGATTTACCCATAACGTGAGTTTTAGCACAATAGTTACAGAGTTTTTCACCCTTATCACCCTTCTCCCCTTTCTTTGAAGAGTGAGAGTGATGAGACACCTTTGAGACCTCATAGTCATTTTCATGGTTAACAACCTTTTTCGTTTCATCATTAAGCTTCATAGATCTACAGATAATCAGAGCAGCAGGGAGATCTAGTTTTGTTTTAGACATCAGTTTGTCTTTCACCTTTTGGTCTTTATGACCAGCAATTTTGCGATCCATAATTCTAGCATCTCTACACTTTACATCACAGAAATTACAAGTACTAGCTAGAAAACGCAACGCAGAGAGAAACTGTTCGAAGGTTTCATTCGGTTCTTGTTCACGGCGAGAGAATACCAGTCGCTCGATAAAGTCACGCGTTTCGCTAACAAAGTACTCGTCGTATTTCTTCATGAGAACTTTAGGGTCGTTCTTGTCCTCAGTTTCAGCATACACAAAACCTTTGTAAATTTTCCGCGCCTCGAAACCAATGGCTTGCAGCAGGACAGACGACTGAAATACATTATCTTGCTGGCTTGCGCCAGACAAGAGAAGATATCTCTCTAAGTTCTCCCTCCAATCCAGCCATCGCTCTCGCTTCCCTGGAGATTCGACATCGAGTTCAGGGGGAAGTCTAATGTTGGGCAGAATTGGGGCAGGAGCAGGAGCTTGATTTTGATTGTCAGGCATTGTTCATGAAAAGGAATTCACTTCTGAGGAAAGAATCCAATAAGTTGGGGTGAGTCAGCAGAATTTTTTTTTTTTTTTTTTTTTCAGAACTTTACAGAAATGGGTGTGAGTGTCAGTTTGTTGACCAGCAGTATCAACAAATAAGCCTAGGTATTGACAATCAGTGTCAGTATAGGCCTACAGGTGCTTCAGGTAAGCAGGTTGACTCTTAGACCAGACTAAGTCCCAACAACAAAAATGCGAAAACTGCCAGAAATTAATTTGACAATTTCAGAGTTCAGAGTTCTTGTTGTTGATAGCAGATAAGCACACAGGTTACAGTTCATGGGTTCAGGACACTGATAGTTCACTAGCAGACTTTCAGTGGTGAGGTGCTAGGTAGTAGTAGTAGTACTTTAGCATGGTACAGGTGGAGTATGACTTGGCAGTTCAGTGCACAGGATCCAGGTAGCACCAACTCCAGTCAAAATGTAGTCTCCAGAATATAAAGTCAAAATTGCCAATACTCACAGTCTATGCAGTGTATAACCTGTAGCTGCCACCATGTTTCAATAGGTAATGCTGTACTGAAGACATTGTTGGTTTAACTTGTAGTTTTATTCAGTAGAGGTGAACTGTAGTAAGGAGTGGTGTGCTGTGTGCCTTGCCTGATCTCAGAGTGAAGCAGGTGGAGGGCACTAGTAATATGCTTACTCACTGTGAGAGCTTTCTAGGTCAAGTTGACACACTTACATACATACAGGGCTAGGCACTGCTTTGGACCTAGGACCTTAGTTTACACAGGGCTCACCAGAGGGCATCATATTATAACATTGTAACAGAAGCGAGGCGACAATGTGGGTAGGATGAGTTCGGTTGAACACGTCGCCGAAGCCAGGTTCAATAAACCACTAAACCCTGTTAGTAAGCATCCATTGGATGAAGAATTTCAAAAACTGATTGAGCAATCAGATTTGCAGAATACGGAGGATAAGGAGTGCCTAGCGAGACTCCTACAAAAGTACGAGAATGCTTTTGGTAGGGAAGGGGGGCCGGTAGGCAGATCTGACAAGGTGTTGCACACCATAGATGTGGGCAACGAGAAACCTTTTAAAATCCCGTATCGCAGACTTCCTCTTAAGAAGAAGTTAATTTGCGAACAGGAAATACAAAAACAGTTGGACCTAGGGGTCATCGTGCCGAGCTCGAGTCCCTGGTCCAGTCCTGTTTGTATGACCACTAAGAAAGACGGTACAATCTGCTTTTGTGTCGACTACCGAAAACTGAACGGTATGACAAAGAAGAACTCGTATCCTTTACCAAGGATAGACGAGACATTAGATAGCTTGGGTGGGAACCAATGGTTCTGTACCTTGGACTTACAATCCGGGTATTGGCAGATACCGATGCACCCTGATGACATGGAGAAAACAGCGTTCTCCAGTCATATGGGGCTATTCGAGTATAATGTCTTACCCTTTGGATTGTGTAACGCCCCCGCTACATTCGAGGCTATGATGGAATCCTTGTTGAGTGATCTTTTGTGGAAGAAATGTTTGGTCTACTTGGACGACGTTGTCGTGTTCGGCAAGTCGTTTAGGGAATGCCATGCAAATCTGCAATTGGTACTCGACCGGATACTATCAAACGGTCTAAAACTCAAACCCAAGAAATATAACCTGTTTAAGAAATCAATTACATACTTGGGAAGGATCATCACCCCCAACGGAGTGAGCGCAGATCCGGAGAAATTAGAAGCTGTAGAGAATTGGGAAAGACCCACGAGTGCTAAGGAGGTGAGATCATTTCTAGGATTTTGTTCCTACTACCGTGATTACATACCGAATTATTCTCGTGTCAGCTTTCCCATGCAGTGCTTAGCTCACTGGACCCCGGGTAGGGCACGGGACCCATTCCCATGGACCAGCGAGCAAGAAGAATCTTTTAATAATATAAAAGATTTGTTTAGAAACACACCCGTGTTGAAATATCCCACTCCCGAGGGACATTTCATCTTAGACACAGATGCGAGCAACGATGCAATAGGGGCGGCTCTCTCTCAGGTCCAGGACGGAGTCGAAGTCCCAATAGCATTCGCTAGCAACACGCTAAGCAAGACCCAGCGTAATTATTGTACCACCAAACGAGAACTCCTCGTGGTAGTGGTGTATACGAAGAAGTTTAAGCATTTTCTCTGGGGAGGTGACTTCACTTTAAGAACCGACCATTTGTCTCTTAGGTGGCTCCTTAACTTTAAGGATGCTGAGGGGATGATTGGACGATGGTTAGCTCATCTATCCGAGTTTGGATTAGAGCATAAACAAATAGAGCACCGACCCGGTGCTAAACATATCAATGCGGATGCCTTGTCGAGGCGACCTATCCGAAAGTGCCAAAATGCCACTTGTGAAGACTGCGGGGCCCACAATGCTGTGGTAGCTGGGTTGGTATTTAATTATACCACCCCCCGTATCCCCTGGGAGGAGGCTGTATGTAGCTACCTCGATTGGTCCCCGGAGACCATCAAGAAGTTCCAACAGTCGGATCCCACCACTACACGCATAATGGAATACCTACGGACAGGTATTAAACCGGCAAGGCCACTAGTATCCCTAGAAGATAGGGAGGCGAGGCGATTGCTAGCTCAATGGACCGAGCTAGAGATCCGAGACGGCATACTATGTAGGTGGAAGACAACTCCCACCAATGGTAGGCTGTTACAAATAGTGATCCCCACCCCGATGAGGAGGGATATCATGTATTATTGCCATGGTCACCAAACTAGTGGCCATTTCGGTAAGAAGAGGTCAATAGAGCGCCTACAAAGGCGTTACTACTGGCCTGGAATGAGAGGCGACCTGCTCCGGTGGATCGCCACTTGCCCGGATTGTTGTAAAAACAAGCCGGGACCCGGCCGGGGAAAGCAACCCTTATCCCAGGAATTGTTTGGTGTCAGGTTCGCTCGAGTGGCGATAGACATCATCAGCGGGATCAAGACGACGCCCCGGGACAATACTTGCATGATGGTCGTAACCGACTATTACACCAAGTACACCCCGGTGTTCCCTCTTCCTAATCACAAAGCCGCCACATGCGCGGAAGCGTTTGTGAAAGGCTGGGTGCTGCATTTGGGTGTTCCCTCTTATGATGCACAGTGACCAAGGAAGAGAGTTTGAGTCAGAGCTGTGGCAGGAAATGTGTCATTACCTAGCTATTTGCAAGACCCGAACAAACCCATACCGACCACAGTCGGATGGGCAGGTAGAGCGGTTCAACAGAACCCTGATACAAGTGCTAAAGCCTCTGGTTAATAGCCACCAGGACGACTGGGATGAACAGTGTGAGTTTGTAGTGCATGCTTACAACAACACTGTCCATTCATCTACTAATTGCACTCCAAACATGCTAGTGTTCGGCGAGGACATCATAATGCCCGCCGACTTAGTGTATGGAGTGGTTAGGATAGACCCGGAGGCGCCCTGCACCGTGTTGTTTGTGGAGTCGTTAAGGGATAGGTTCAAACAGGCATACGAGGCCGTTCGGAAAGAGCTGCTGAAGAGTGCGAAGTGGCAAAAGGTGGGTTATGACACCAATGCCAAACGAATTCGTTTTGATGTTGGGGACAAAGTACTAAGGTACTACGAGCCGCTAGAACGGCTGAAGCTCGTAACGCCCTGGGAAGGTCCATTTAAAATTATTCACATCATCTCCGAATCCACGGTGATGATGGAGGACTGCCTAACTGGTAGGAAATGGAAGACAAATGTCAGAAAACTTCGGCCCTGGAAGGGACGCGAAGAGGCGGAGAGGGAGTTCGGTTACCAACCACCTGAGTCTGTCCCTAACGGACCTAGTGTGGTAGTACCGGTGAAACGCCCTAGGGGCCGGCCGAGAAAAATGCCGGAAGACGAGGTAATAGTCAAAAAGAAGACGAAGGCCAGGAAACGACCTAATCGTAAGAAAAGGAAGAATGTCTCGCTGAGTGAAGGCATTACGTATGGGAAGGTCTCGCCATGGCTAAGCGGAACCCAGAAAAGGCCGTATGTAAAGCCGGGAAGAATAAGAGGCTAACCGAAGGCGTTAGACGCAGTCCCCGGTTGAGGTCTGCTGTAACCTAACTCAGTACACAACGAGCTGCTGCGTGTTGTCCGCCGTAGGCGGTTAACATACGTTCCACGGCTAGAGATGCCGAACGCGCCCCCCAGGGTAGCTGTATCCCGTGAGTGGCGGACGGATTAACCGGTACATTCGCTTTGAAGCGTTGTATACACCGCCAAGCTCCAGACGATAGCATTCGGGTAGTAGGCCGCGTCTCGCATGTCGAGTCGAATGTTAGTTCGGATCTAGTTCCCTAGGTGGCGCCGCGGGTGCAGCGGGAAAGCGCAGAACTAGGTCACCGGATAGCCTTTGCGGATTCTCGCGAGACGAGAGGTCTGACGTCATATTGTTCATAACTAGAGCGGACTCGTGGTGGTAAGACGCCACCCGTTTCGCTCTGGTTATTGTTGGCGGTAGGCAGCCTCTAGCTGTTGAGTTAGCTTGCCCTAACTGATACCCTTTTGTTGGACGAATCCTTCGGGAGGAGTCCAACACATTTGCCAATTTACAAATTGGAAGTCGCCCTCAGTGCCATGGCACAGGGGACGATTGACGCTGCGCGTCAAACCGCCAACGTCCAGTTAGAGGAAGGCGAGGACCCGAAGGTCCCGTCTCGGGTTGAGGAGTCTATGGACTCGTCAACTGAGGAGGCAGCCCTGACGCTCTCCGCGATGGCCGAAGCTACCGACCGGGAGAGGATGCCACCTCCACCACCACCGCGCCCGGAGCCCGCGTCCACGGCGGCAACTTCGGGTGAGAGAATTGATGTCCTGGACATCCCAATGTATCCTCCGGGATACAAGACTCGCATCGAGCGTATGGCTCACGTCGATGACGAGGCGGGTGTCGTGTACACCTCTTGGGGGACCTATATCCCCATGCCATACCAGACGACTTCAAGACTCTGGTCATGGACTCGTGCAGCGACGAGTTGGCTGACAATATGCCAGTCTCTTGGCTCCGTAACTATCGAAAGTTAGCGGAGAAGATGGCGGTCAACGAGAGCTTGGCCCGAGCAGTACTGATCTCCGAGGGCATTACCCGGAAGGCCGCGGAGTTAAGAGAGTCTGAGTCCGACATGGATACAGACTCTACAGTCACTCTTTCGTCGGTGGAAACCGACCGGGTCAAGCGGTTGACCCGCAAGCCTGCGCCAAAGGGTCCTCTCACCAAGAGTGACCTGGAGGTTGAAGACCTGAGGATCGCCATCGAGAGGTCCACATCCGAGTGGAAACCGGGTGCCGACATACCGGAGGCGCCTGGCGAGATCTCGGAAGAGGACATCTCGCGTCAGCAGGCTGCTGTTGAGGCCAAGCGAGCCGAGCTCACCAAACAACAGAAGGAGCTCACCGCAGCTCGTTGGGCCCACTGAAAACAGCAGGCCCAAAGTAAGGCGAAGGCTTCCTCCGACTCCGACTCCCCGGTCAGTAGTAGGAGAAGCCCTCGTTCAAAGGACAAGGATCCACGTCAGTCGGATTCTAGTCCCGAGGTACCGGTGCAGCCACCCAAGGTCGTGCGCCGGAAGAAGAAGAATGGAGCGAAAGCGTCTCCGGCGGAGCCCACGCCCCCCACCAAGTCGAGGGGTAAGGGCGACCCGAAGACGCCCGCCTCCAAGACACCAGCAACCACAGTAGCCACCTCGGTTACTGCAGCGTCCACTGCCAGCACCAGCGGGGCGAGCGCCAAGTCCTCTACCAAGGCTTCGTCTGGTACTACTACCACCGGCCGAGCCGGCCGTAGAGGAGAGGGCATTTACACGGACAGTGAGGGAAGCGAGAGCAACCCAGAGCTGCCCGAGTCAGCCAGATCTGATTTGGAGTCTGTGACAACATGGGAAGAGATGACCACGGATGTCCCTAAAGACGACAATCAGAAATGGTTGTGGAAAAATGCAGCCGAGGGGTTCAAGGAACGGACTCCCCGCTGCTTCGCGGACTGACCCTTGGGCCGCTCAAAACCCCGGGGTAGGGGCCGTGGTGGAATGGAGTCCACCCGAGCTCCCCCGGGCGGGGGCCGAGGCCGAGGAGGTGCTACGGTTGAGGGCCTGTCTGTCCCTCCAGCAGGCGCTCCGCCTGCCACTGTGGAGGCCGCCGCGCCCCCACCAGTGATAGTTCCACCAACGGCCCCTCGGGTGCCCGTTATGGAACTTATATCAGGTACACTGTCAGGTCTTCAGGATCCGAACACGTTTGTTGATCACCGCGATGTTCAGACTGCCAGGATCCAGAATGACCTGATGGCGGAATGGCAGGCATTACATCGCTCTATAATCTATACGAACACAGTCAGTCGACTACTGGCGTGTAATGACTGAAGCCACCTTCAACCTGGTCTACGAGGTCCAGAAGAGGGAGGAAGAGAAAATTCAGGTGCAGGAACGGAAGAATGTCGAGGAGGCAATCCAATCCTGCCGGCGCCAGCAGTTGGAAGCTGAAAAGCTTAAAGAGTTCCACCGCGCTGAGAACGCCGGGTACATTCATAAGTACAAAGCGGCTGACCTCAAGTTCTTCCTCGCATTCGGGAAGCACCTGGACGAGTGGGACGGCTCTGCGTCGTCCCTGTCCTTCGTTCCGGCTGCTCCACCCGTTCCGGCTGCTCTACCTGCACCCGAGGCAGTGGACAGTCCGTCCGCGGTGATGAGCGCGCTGAGCTTGGGGAGCGACACGCCCAGCGAGACCTCCACGCTGCTCTCTATGAGCAGTTGCAGCAGCTCGGCTCCGGCTGCCTCGGCGGAGTCGGCTGAGAAGATGGACACTGATCCGGAGGATCTTTAAGTGTCCATCTGATGGTGTTTTATAGTACCCGAGGGTAAAAGCATTTATCATGCCAGAGGTACTTATCCTTACACTGGACTCGTCGATCTGGGGCCGAACCTGCAGCGAAGATGGACGCTAACCCGAAACACAAAGAGGACTACCACACCTAACCGGGGCTCCATCTTCCCACCTTCACCAGGGCACACCATAACAGCAACGTGGCTTGCCACCACATATATGTCGCCGGGTGGAGCTACAGAAACCAGTCGTTCCAGATTCGCCAGAAGTCCGGTATTTTGTAAGGGCGATCCTGCTACCCTGGTAGGACGTCTATTATTATCAGTATTAAAATTTTGTGTAAAGCTATTTTTATATAATATCTATATTCTTGTAATCAAACCAAACAAAATTTTTCTCGGGTTATTTACCCCACCTCGGGTCGGTTATTTACTACTGTAAAATATTGTTAATACCATTTCACTACATATCTACAACCTTTTATCACGTCTCTAATACTATAATAACACTGTAACATTGTTACTATCTACTACCCTAGGTCGATGGTGCATAAGGCACCACTTCCTAATTGTTATTATTAGTTACTTCGGGTTATATGCGACGATGCCTCATCATGTACATATATATTATTTATAATGCCCCTTAATGTTCTATAATCTATACGAACACTTGTGTATAGACTTACCTATGTATGTATATCTTATTATTGTATAAAGTTAACAATAGGTATTTATTTAATACACCCAACCCTAGGTATAGTCTAGTGGGGGTGGTGTAGGGGCCGGCATCGTTGTATATTTATTAGGGCCGTTCATCCGAGAGACGTGTTCGTGTGGTGCTTGTTCCTTCTATGTCAGCTAGGTGTCGCTTTGCGATACCCCGTTGGTACAAGAGGGGGCAGCACCATACCTTGCGTCCAGCTTCTACTAAGAAGCCGGACGAGTGGCAGAAGGGGACTGGACATGGTCCAGTCAAGACGCTAAGTTATTATCTACTAAGAAACTTGAATAAAGTCCTACCCGAGAGGTAGGGGTATCCGGGGCTTTGCCCAACCCGAACTACTCGTGTTGTGTTGGTATCTCTAGTGATAAGCGAGCCAACGAGCCACCCAACATATAAGTCGATACGAACCATTACATCTGTATCTTTTGTCAACATTATTTCTCTGTTTCTTGTTACCATTTGCATTATGTTTTTACAGATAATCTAGTATTTGTTTTGTTCATCATATTCACCTATCAGGTCACATATCATATGCAAAGTAGGTTAAGATAGATATAGTCTTACTGGAATTGAAAAGATTGTCAACCATGATATCAATTTGTTGCTATCGTGAAGTGGCAATAATCACATTTTCAAACCTAATGTATTAATGTGACGGAAACAAAGAAAGGGCCTTAGTCATCGCACCGGACTCTCTCAGCCTCACCTGTGAATTGTTATCAAGATGAACATCTCTATTTTTGTTACCGTACATTGTACAGGTAAGGGAGAGTTTTTAGTCATTAAACAGGTCAATTCCTGATCAGCTTACATTTTTATTTTATCTAATCAGCCCTGACATAGTGCCCTAAAAAGGCTAAAAAGGCCAGGTGAAACATGTAACATCCCTTCAAAGTTATTTTCTGAAGGCTATTGCTAGCTGTGTACTATTCATCTGCTGCTTGTAAACGCTTCTGAATGGAAATACAATTTGTTAGAACGCAGAAATGCTTACTGGGTACTTTTAGGGACAGGAATGATGGAAAGGAAAGATGTGGGGCGATCATTTTGTTGGACCCACTAACTCAGAGGACCTCACTCGGAAATCACTAGAACTAAACATTCTTAGTTCTCATACTCGACACCAGAGAGTGTTGCAGAGCTATAATCCACGAGATGTCCTCCACTCCTTGAACCTACAGTATTACTAAACTGCACTAGACCTACAGCGGAGACCTACATTGTCTCAAAATTATCTAATTTAGGGCACGGGGGACTAATATCATACATAATAGGTACTGGAAAGGGTCGAACCACAGGCGACCAGACATGCTCAACTCTATGATAAGGGCAAAAAAGGAGAAGATCACTTGCTTCCGGTAAAATACTGAACAAATTAGATTAGGTAGGGTAGGTCGGACATTTTGTATTCATTTATCTTTTATTTTTTATTTTGCTCTCCCCCCCTGAAAAAAAACAACAAAACGACTGCTTCTTTGACTAACAACTTGTGGCGCTGACTCGGGATGACTCGGGGTCACTCCCGTGGTGTGAAATTAAGTAAATCTTCAACAAGCTTGTTCTGTATGGCCGTAATTGCATGTCAATGCACAAACAATTTCAAATAATTATGCAGAGAAATGTATCGAAGCGTATATACTACAAATCTTTAATTCACTCAGAATATTGCTTGTTCATATTTTTAAAAGGATTATTTGAATATATATATATATATATATATATATATATATATATATATATATATATATATATATATATATATATATATATATATGGTTAAACATATCTTAAAGGTTTCTAGCATTTGATATAGATATGTAATAAGTAGTGTTAAATGGTCTATCTGTGGAACCTTTAGCACTAAACTCTGTGGTCTGGTGGTAAACTGTCGGACCTGGTGTCTAAATGTTGAGAGTTTGGTTCTTGATCGGGTCTTCTCCCTTTACTAGATTATCACATGTACGCACGTCTTTGCAACAACAAAACTGGAGTGGGATAGTAGTGAGGCATATCTTTTACAAAGAGATATATCATCAGCCCCACCTGCATCCCCTCCCAAATGAAACCCTCAATCAGTCACAAATTATCAGGTCCTATACCTACATACTTAAACCCTTTAGATATATAGACCCCCTCCCCCCATACTGCATGCATCTGCACGCATTTGGCTTTACAACCCCCCCCCCCCTTCCGGTACACTGCAAAAATGGTGTTTAGATTTTAAACATGTTTAGGTCTAAACACGTTTAAAACCTAAACATATAGGTCAGTTAGGTGTCTCATCGACTAAACATTTAGGAAATGAACACTTTTATTCTAACTACATAAACATTTATGCTAAACATGTTTAGATGTTTAGAGTTGAGACAGTTGAATAAAAGGTGTTTAGATTTAAACATCAATATGTTTAGATACTTGGATGTTGAATCCACACCAGGTAGCAGCACTACCTTTGACTGGACTATCTGCACACAGTTATAATCAATTGTTGTGACAAATGTCCCCAAATCCCATGTTTATCATGGTTTCATTTAATAGAATGTCATGTGAATAGAAAGGGCAATAGAAAATTGACTAGATTCACCTCATGCCACCATCATTACCATAAAATAATCAATAAACTCCATGACTGACACCTATTTGATGTTATTCTGGAGTAGATAAGGCAATGTCCTTCCTGCCAAGCTGTTGTACTTTTTCAAGTCTCTCATTCTGATTCAGTGCGTAATATATGTACACATAAATAGGTGTGGCTAACATCTTTGGAGACTTTGACAAGTAAATACCTGCTGATGCCCCCCCCCCCCAGTAAATGAGAAAAAAAATATATCTCTGTTTTTTAATGCATACATGTCTGCAAACCTTAACTCTCCATCAAATCATTTAAACATCTAAACACAAAAATTCTTAAACACCTAAACACAAAAATTCATATATCTAAACCCAAAAGTTTTAACCTAAACACCTACATTTCTAAACACTTGAGCTAAGCACATTGTTTGGCTAAACATGTTTAGGAACTTAATGTGATTACAAAAACGTTGCAAGAATATGTTTAGAATTGTGTTTAGTATCTAAACACCATTTTTACAGTGTACGTACATACGAAATGGATGCCCCTTTATGACTAATCAATCACCATTATGCAAAGTTCTATCCAAACACGGGTAAATATTCAGGAACAGGCTGCATGGGCCCCCTCTGGAAGCTGAATCTGAAACAGAGCCAAGCAATGAGGAGATGACAAAGAAGACCTTTTTTGGCAATGATACATGTCCCACTCGTAAATCTGTTAGTGATTTGTGTTAGGGTCGATTCAGGTAAACTGAACCGTAGGTAAACCAAACCATTTGGAACATTTTGAGGCATACAAGCCATGAATTTGTACAAAGAATAGAGCCATTTTCGATACCAGAGGGCCTATTTCTTTTCTCAAATTGTAAATAAAAACACTCACTTTAGTCATGGAAGTTCTCTGCATTACAAAGTGATGTGTGGAATAGGATAAATCTATGTTTAGGCAGAGGTGAATGTAATAGGGGATTGCTTCGACTTCCCCAAAAATTGTTATTTATTTGAAACATTTTCTGAGGAAATCAAACATTCCAAATTTAATCAACCATTAAAAGGTTGTACACCATTAAATTTATTCCTGTTAGATCGCAGATAATTTTCCTAGTTGTAAATTTGTGATATATGATCGTTTGTGTTTTATTAGTTTTGCCATACCACCATCATATAGAAAAAAGTCATGTCGGTTGCCTTTAGCAAAAAATTGGTTTGTCTTCTCTAAATATTCAGGTAAAGCAAACCACTTAAAATAAATCTTCTAAGATTCAATGTCAGCTGAGAACCACATATATCATAAAACTATTCATTGGTCTATCAGATACCTGCATAGCCTTAGTTAATTTACAGGAATAATCATATTTGAAAAAAAAAATCATTCTTACAGCGCCTTTTATAGTTAACCATGAAGTGGTTCGGTTTACCTGAATCGACCTATGTAAATTGTAATGTGTAATGTGGCTCTTTGTATTGGTTTGTCAGATCAATCTATAGTGCATGTTTCATAACACTCAATTAAGGACTATGGGGACATGTTGTGTGCAAATAGTTCTAGACCATGGCAGAAGGAATCCCTTGGTCATGGGGGTCATTTGGAAAATTAACCAAGTCTCATCTAGAAGTAGCGTAGGCATGAGCGGCATGTACATGTATACTGGGAACACAACATCTCTCCATTCCGACTGATACATCATTTGTATAAGATGCTGGTCGTGAATCGGCGACGGCTGGTATTTGACATTTCTAGAATCCATCACAAACTGAGCCCACCGCCAGGAGGCGATAAACTCGGGACCCTTCCCTCGTGCCCGATACGCCCGAAAAGCACATCCTATTTATCTCTTGATAGATTACCTGGGCGATAATACAGTATTTCATGGCACCTCTTCCCCCCAAAACTCCCTGTGTGTAGAACTAATTGGTAGGCAACATATTACACGGTGCAGAGTTGGCCAACTGGATGCCAACGTGGGCATATAACTGTGTGAAAAATGGCCCCATATTTCCCCCCTCAGGCGGCTGCTGACACCGTGTCACTCAACGGCCATGCCTGCCGTATCTGGTTACGGCGACTACCACCAGGGCGGCGCGTCAATCGTCAACAAAAACGGCAAACATTAATGCGCTGTTTACGCCGGTAGGCCGTGGGGGGTCGCTACTGGTGGCGTATTAATAAATTGGAGTGCTATTAGAGGCGCTGGTTTTCAAATCATACTCTGGGGGCAATTTGAGCTGCTCTCAGTCGGGGGTGAGTTGCTCACCTAGATGGTTAGGGGGCGCCGTGATCGGTGCTGCGCTCCTGCCTCACCAGGTGGGGTGCGGGTGATCGACTATCACATTGAGACACTAATCATTGGGGATGCACAGTTTTCACCCCTCCAGCCTTCCCCATCTCACTCCCTCCCCATGCTCACTGCTGAGGTCTCAGGAGGCCAACTCCAATAGGTGTCGGTTCGTGGGAGATGATTAAAACGTATGTCAGAACGCGCGGCGTGAGCCGTAACCATAGAAACAGCGTACCTACCTGCCGTACCTTCCGGGGACGGCTCCACCAGGGGCGCTAGTGACATTGGGCATGTACAAGTAAGGTTTAGGGGCGTGGTTCCCCTGACACACAGGGCATATTGGGGCCACTGTAGATATCATTTCGTGAAATCTGCAAACGTAGCTTTAATGGAGTAAATGTATGTTATGTGCCACACTGGGCAGAGTTTTAGTCTATTTACTTGGGCCTCGTGTAGGCACCTTATCAATAGGCCTTTACCAGCTAGGCCACAGCTTTGAGTTAATCTCTAAACAGCCTAAGAAGTCGGTTTCTGTCAATGACCCAGCGATTACAACTTTAACCAATATCCATCTTCACTGCATACCTCTCGCGTTAACAAGTTAAAAAAATCAACGCCCATTTGAAGGATCAAATAGGGTCCAGCAGTCCTTATGCAAATTACGCCAATGTAAATGCGTTTCTAGATGAGCAGTATATAGAGAAGGGTCTCAGTAACTCTGGCCTTGGATGATAAATAACCCCCTTGTCCACCTCCTGATCACTCATACACGAACACAGGTATTTGAGGAGTGTAGAATTGACTCAGTATCCCGTTGGGGGCGGGACAAGAACTTCCCATCCATTACACTCCCGGAGTGCTTACCTTCGGGGATACCAGTACACGGTTTTCAAAAAGTCATCTACAATATCTAGCTTACAAAGTAACTTCCCAATCAGGAATGCAGCATTGGGCCATGCTCGTCCATGCTTGGCCCAATATAAGCCGACATTGGCCCAATATAAGCCGACATTTGCCCAATGTATCCTTGCTACCATGGATTACGATCTCAATACCGGTTGCGGGCATTAACTAAGTCTGCAGGCTTTCCGCAGGACTGGACAGTAAATAGGATGTTTATTTACTATAGCGTTAGAATGATATCACCGGTAATAACCTTTCCACCACAACATCAATAATATCAATATTATAGGATTATGCACATTTGAAAGACTCAGCCGGGAGGTTCATACGGGTGAGTCACCGAGATAGCAGATATGTAACGTCTAAAGATAAATACTTCAATAGATGCATAACATGGTCAATAACACCAAGTGTGTCACAGGAAATACCATGATACTGGATCTACCCGGGGAACCTATTACACATAGCGTTACAAAGGGCAGGGGACACTGAGCACCAACAGAGAGTCATAGTAAGAAGCACTGTGATTTACAGAATTTGGTGCCATGAGCTGCTCCCGAGTCTTTCAGTGAGGCATGACGACCACCCGCTGACAGCATGGTCGTGAGGAGGATGGAAGTTGATACTTGACAAATGGGAAGAAACAACAGTACACGTGATAGTACATGTAGAAGTCCGGCTAGAAAGAAGATAAGAATGCTATAGATGCTAAAACTAACTCAAACCAACTTCTAAATCGGTAAATGTGGCTTTGATTTTTTTTACTCAATATACAAGTGCCTGTGGTGCTTGGATTGTGTGCAAATACATTTAAATCTTAAAGAAAGAATAAAGAAAGCGGCTATTTTAATTTCCATGCCAGATGAGACGGGGGGGGGGAGGGTCTCCCTCACAGAAAAAAAATATCCACACCTTGAGAGTCATGGATACTGGCTATCTGGGAGGTTTTCCAAAATTGAAAGAAGTTTTCAAATATTCCAACTAAAACAAAAATTATGAAATCATTCTCAGAAGTCACCACGATGGATGTTTTGACATTGAAATTTAAAAGATGAAATTTCTTAGAAAATTAGATCTTCAACCATCTGACCAATTAAAGGGGGCCTAGCATAGCTAAGACGTACCCACTGTAGCAAGTCACGTGACCACCCCTTGGCCAATCAGGGCGCCGCAAATTTTCCACTGGGTCCCACGAATTTATGAATGTTCTTTGACCAGGTACCCATATTGATTTTCGCCATGCTAGTCGCTTTTCAAGTTCAACAAAACTGGTGGAAGAAAAGGGGTTATTAAGCTAGGGGTTGAAGGTGAGGATGAATTAGGGTCCTGAATAGGGGATCCCCTATGGGCCCCTGTTGATTTCAAGAAATGCCCATATCACCCTTTTGATCTAGGGTCGATTCAGCTGTCCTTACTCCAGTCCTACCATTCCTCCACCTCAGTCCCATCTAGTCCTTTAATCATAGACACATACCCCCAGTCCTAGCTCACACTCATTCTCCATCCTCATCATCGTTCTGCCCTTTACCTCACCCTTTGACTCATCATTCCCCAAACCCAGTCTCATTCTCACCTTACCGCCAATCCCACAATCCGGGCCCACAATTCCCTGAACCCTAGTCCCACCCTTCCTCCACCTCTGTTTCAATCTCATCCTGCCCTAATCTCCAAGTGGAATGATAAATGCGACTAGAGCACCCTCTCAAATTGGGTCTAGAAATGCACCAGAATGCACCATATGTCATTTAGAATTTTTTTTTTCTGTGAGGGGGAAGCTCCCAGACCCCTCTACCTTACTCGATTCACGATGCTTACAACGTGTCTGCCCTTTATTTGTGATGGGTACACCAGCCTATGGCCGAAAAGTTCACCAGAACCATCTGATTATGCGTGAGTGCAGCTTAGATGTGGCGTTTTATGGTAATTAGATTAGCTATGTTAGTGACACTAATGACATAACATGGGTTTTGCTTAGTGACATGGAACATGGGCATTTCTTAAAATCCACATGTGACATTTGGGCCACCCCATCAAGGGCCCCTTTATTTCACGTTATCTGAGTCAAAAAAAAAAACTTTTTGAAATTGCATAAAAAGATATATATTTACATGTTTTATGATCATTTTGGAAGGGTTTAGTGGCCATGAGATCCGAGGTTGGGTTATCTCACGGGGGGGGGGTGAGATACAAAGCTATAGTGTTTAACCTATGGACTGTTAGTATCTCAGGCATATCAACATGAAATAAAAAAAGATGTCTTCCTGAATCAGGAATCCTGATTAAGCACCCCTGTCATGACATCAGCATCTGTGACCCCTGTGAACAGACATCACGTGCCTCTAGCTCGCAACACTGATTACAGACGGACCTTAACGCAATGGGAGTTGTGATCAGTGTGAAGGCTAGAGGCAGGTGATTATAATCAGGCTGCTGCTAGAGGCACAAGATTTCCGCGAGCCTCGTTTTGAGGCCCAACTAAGTCATGACGTCTTGATGTCACACGCAGCAATGGTGGGCAGCCATTGGGTGGCCGTCGGTAGTTATAGTGGAATTAAAGAGATTTGGGATGAATAGTGAACCAAATAAACATATTTCAAGCTCTAATAAAACTAGAAACAATTAAAGGGCTAAGGATATGGTCCCTATGCCATCCGTCAGTGACTGACAGCCATCAGTTGGCCGTGAATTGGTGGTTTTGTTTTGTATTCAAAGATAAAATTGTGTGCCTCTAGCTCGCAGCACTGATTACAGATGGACCTTAATGCTATGGGAGTTGTGATCAGTGCTGTGAGCTAGAGGCACATGATGTCTGTTCAGAGGGGATCATCTGTAGCTAACACACAACTTAGACTTGCCTTCACACTGATGGGCACATCTTTGTTATCTCTATGGTATCATCATATCTGAAGGACATGGTTAATGTAAACATACCTCCATGATCAATAGATGCTAAATCAGAAGAAAACGCAATTTTGCCCAAATGTCAGCTACAACCTTGTTGCACTGAGGTGACGATGTATTCAAGATTGAAGACCGAATACTACAAACGATAGAAGGTGTTTCTTGAGCTTCAGTGGAAGTCGTTTTGCAGTGCTAAAAGGAATTTGAATGATAATTGCTAGGGAGTGTCTCTGTTGCTAGGCAACATATATTATTTGTTGGGCTAGCTGAGACCTATTGTATGTATATTTTCTAATATCAAATAATAATACTATTAGTACAAAGCAAGATCGCATATCTACATTACCCAGGAATTACAACCATGACTGGTACTTTTGCTATGGACAAACAGTCTGTTGCTAGGCAACAATTTGCTGTATGAAAAAAATAATTGTACCATTATATTCCCCATATTAGATTTAGGGGAGAGAGGTGCTGCTAGATTGGTAATGGTCATTATGTTAGAAAAAAAAGGAAAACAAGGTTTTAATTACAGTAATCAACCTAATTAGTCTAAAATAGGTCAAAGAGTGAAAATAAAAATTGGAGCGGTATCCTATCTTTTTAAGCACCCTTTAATCCATAGAATCCATTAGAAAAACTTTCACGATCAGAAAATTCCTACGGAATGGCAGTTGCCCCTCCACTATAACCCCAATTCCCTGAATGGTAAATGTTATAAAAATAACGCGAGTCATAAGGGCCGCCACTGCCCACATAGGGACCATCTGTCTCCCTTCATCCGTTTTTTATTCTTTCTCTGTAGGAAACAATGATAGATAAAACGGATGAAGCCGACGGAGTAGATGCAGCTCTATAGTTCGGCCTTTAGGTGCCACAGGGTGGTTAGCTGCGGGTAAACTCCGCCTCCACGTGCATAAAATGCCCTCATATGTCCTTAGGTGGGTTTGTTTGCCCACTAAGGCCTATGTTTAGAAAGAAAAAAAAGGAAATAGAAATGGGGGCGTTGACATATCTGGGTTGGCCCATTTCGGAGTTTGCAAAATTTTGCGTGTGGGACAGGGAATGCAGGGAGAGGAGGAAGGCGCTGAACAACCGAAGGTTATAATCAGGGGGGCATTAATGCCGTCATATTTGATACATGTATACAGTTGCATAATAGATAATTCTGCAGACAAACCTTTTGAATTCAAATACAAACTGTTTTTCATACATGTATATGTTTCGTAAAATCTCCATCAATATTTGATAAGGGCATTGTCCAGGATAAATCCAAGTTCAGTCCAGAGAGGGCATAGGTCTTCAAGATGAAATCATAAGGATGAGAACTATAAAAGAAATTCACTTAAAAAGATGTCAGACACACTTCAGAGCAATCATGTTGCAATTAGAATCCATGGGGAGTAAAGACAAATCCAGCCCACTTCCATATCCGCTACCGTATACACGAAACACTTTGGTGTGGCACAGTCCAATAGGGTATTTGTTACATGTTCTCTGAACAGCTCAGCTTCCTGTCAGACCAAATAGATAACAGTGTTAATAGAGTGGCGGCAATACAAATTCCAAGTCTCTTTAAATCCATGTCGAGGGAACGGCGGGGAGAAGTATTAGTGTTTTAAGTGGTCTTGGCTTACACTCAACACAGGCTCTTTGACAGAAATTAATGGAGCTGTGACGAAATAAGTCTGACAGGTGGCAGCACTTGCTGTGCGGTGTCACAGGACTATAGTTCACTGTAAAAGTCATTTGTAGGCTCAAACAGCCGGGTGACTTCGACTTGTGCCCCCTGTGAAGACAGTGTGATAGCCATAGCAGACTCCATCACGTTCACCTATAGGAGACGTATATAGCTTCAAAGAGAGTCCCCAGAATGATGGATAGATAAAAGGTCAACTGGGCCTGTGTGAGCTGAATATGTTCCCAAATAACCTCGTTCTGGGCCAACGACTCTGATTTGCTCAAATCACGCGATCTCGTGAGGGAAATAGTGCAGCGGAAGAAAACACCAGTTTAGGCGGTGAAGTGTGACCTGTTCGGAGAGGATTTGGATTTATCATTGGTGATTGGTGGTTGGTCTTTTAACGTTGTACCAGAATAAGGCACGATAAGCTGCACCTTTTGTCCGACAATTCTAGTATGTTGTGTCTCCTGAAGTCGCTACTAGTTGTCTTACACCACGGTATCCTTTCTCGTGACTTTGGTCAAAAATGTCAAATATCGAGATCTTAGAAATTGTATATAAAAAGCGAATGGAAATCTACAGCCCGTATTCTTAGTGCATGTTTTATAAGATTTAAAAAGTTTACATTTTTTTTCAGCCAAAATTAAAAATGACACGGATAAAAAAAAACAACAACCTGATAAATCAAACTATAGTCCACAATAAAATAGTTCCTCAGAACACGTTTAGTACCACTGCTTTTCTTGCAAGACACTTTCTGAACCTAAACATTTCGTTCTTAGAAGCATTTGAACACTTTATTTCACTAAACATTCTTTGATCTAAACATTCTCGAATTCCTTAAAACCTTTTGAAAGGGTGGGTCCATGTTTAGCATCTTAGATGCGGGCCGGGTCTGTGTGCATGGCTGTCAGGTAAAGAAAAAATAAATGTAACCTTTGTTTTTTTTCCAATCATCCCTATACTCAGTGCTTTCCATCGCTATAACTATAAGCTGGCTGCCAGAAACAAAGGAAAGTTTAATTAGAACCAAACCAATGTGGGCGACAAATGAGGTGACATTGGGCCTATTGCTTTGCCACCACTGTCGAAAACGTGAATGCAGATTATTCAGTGCTACTCTCTGTGAGTATGTGACCGTTAATAGAGCCTTCTGAGTACAAAAACATGTCTGAGTACAGATGAATAAGCAACTGGTGTTTGTACTGAAAATGGCAGGGCCAAAGTGGCGGAGACGACTATGTAGAACATGATAATGTAAAAGGTCTTTGAACAACATGGTCCCTGGCCGCCTAAAAACGGATGACATGAAAAGGGGAGGTCTCTATTCTAGGTCGACACCACGTGTATTTTTAAATGCAAATTAGGCTTGACTGATTGAGAGAGGAGGAATGGTTGGTGCCGCCCAATTCATTTGGACGATACTTTGTCCCAATTAAGGCTCTCGGTGGTGGTATGTATACGCATCTCACTGTCTCAATTAGTCCTTTCTTCTCAAATGATCACAAGTATGAGATGCTCTATCAGTTCAAGATCACGAAAGCTGTTCAAATCAAATTTTATTCACAGTAATCTCTCCTTCGTGTTAAAACCATTTATTTTAAAGGCAGCTGTCGAATGTGGGAGTGGTGAACGTGCTAGGTGGTGTTTGTTTCAGTTCTATAGTGACAGCGTCAAAGTGAAAGATGACAAACTGAAATCTTTATTAAACCTGTACGCCTTGCCTTAGACAAGATTACTGAAAAGGGGAATTTCTTTCAAGTTATTTTGGTAAATCGATGTTGCATACTTCTATATAGCCAATGTTGTTGTGTATAAGTAAACTATGTGTGTGTGTATATGTGGCCCAACGGGGGAGAAAGTGCCTCCGGGGGGATTTTTTAGAACTGGTTTTGGCCACCAGGGGGCAGTATATGGGTAAAACACTGACAAATATGCTAAAAAAAAGCTTTAGACCAATTTTTTTATGAGGAATCCAGTGGTATGCTTAAAATCATCACATCTCCACTGAAAATGTTCCATTTTTGGAATGTTGGTTGCCATGGAAACATAGAAAATTGGTAGATAAGGCAATTTCTGATTGCCATGGAAACCGCTCCCCTATTCCAATTGGGAATTTTTTACACAAACCTTTTTTTTTTTAATTCCTTCAGGAACCCAAAACCGAAAACAGAGCTCAAAAATTCCCTCTAGAACCAATTTTATGACAAAAACATCACATTCCTTCGTTTATTTTTCCACAAAACTGTATGTTTTGCATTATTAGTGTCTATGATAGGATATAGTACATTTAGAGCTTATTTGCCATTTTCAGTAGTACACACCAACCTATGTTTGACAAGCAATTACAGCAAAACTACCAGGGATATTTTAGCTCTAGATAAGCCCATGACTTAAACCTTAACAAGCCATTTCCCCCGAGGAGGCATGTTTTCCCTCACCTGGCGATATATATATATATATATATATATATATATATATATATATATATATATATATATATATGGGGGGAAATTGCTTTCTAAGGTTTAGGTCATGGGCTTTAAAATGAGATATCTTGAGCTAAAATATCCCCGGTAGTTTTGCTGTAATCGCTTGTAAAACATAGGTTGGTGTGTACAACTGAAAATGGGAGATAAGCTCTAAGTACACTATATCCTATCATAAACACCAATAATGCAAAAAATACAGTTTTGTGGAAAAATAACCAAAGGAATGTGATGTTTTTATCATAAGATTGGTTCTAGAGGGAATTTTTTAGCTCTATATTTGGTTCTGGGTCCCTGAAGGAATTTCAAAAAAATGTTTGTGGCAGAAATTGTCTTATCTACCAATTTTCTGTTTCTATGGCAACCAACGTTCCAAAAATGGAACCTTTTCAGTGGAGATGGAATGATTTTAAGCATACCACTGGATTCCTTATAAAGAATTGGCCTAAAGCTTTTTTTAAGCATAAGTGTCAGTGTTTTACCCATATACTGCCCCCTGGTGGCCAAAACCAGTACTAAAATCCCCCCCCCCTCCCTGGAGGCACGTTCTCCCCCGTTGGACAACACACACACACACACACACACACACACACACACACACACACACACACACACATATATATATATATATATGGGACTATATACACCCGTGTATATATATATAATTAATATGTGCAGTGGTTGGATCTACTTTTCCTCCAGCCGCGCATTGGTATGTATGACGTCATAGTAAACAGGTAGCGCCTATAAAAGCTGCGGGATCCAAATTAACCGTCAGTTGGCGGATATCCTTCGAGCGGCACACACCACGCTGGGTGGTGCCGGGAATTTTAATTTATTTTATTGGTATAATACCCTGCAATATGGGTAGGAAATCAACTGGTAGAGCATCTACCAAGCCTGGTACTAAGAAAATACCAAAGAATACGAGGAATAGGGCCAACTCTAGGACTTCGAGCAGCTCGGATCCAAGTAGGGTTGACCCGGTGTCACCTGTTCCAAAAGCTTCAGGAAAGAATTTGGATCTAACTGCTGACCAGACGTTCGTTAATCTGGAGGAGAGGACTACGGTAATTGAAGACCAGCTTGCAGATATCAAGGATCTTCTGGAAACTATAGCAGCGAGACGAAGCAATCCGGTAGAAGGGGCGTGTCAAGCGGATTCACGTGGTGATGTTTTGACGCTGGATTCGAAAGGCGCTGTATCCAAGCAACGGGGGAGACGTAGACAGCGCTCGCCTAGTGACCGGGGAAGCCATGACAACAGGAATCCAAGATGGCGACGAGACCGTTCTACTTCGTCGGATTGGGATAAAGATTCATCTTGTTCAAGGGGTTCTTCTACTGATACTACAGTCTCTACACGTAAAAGGCACCGGGGTGAGTTCGATCAAAAGAATTTTCTAGAGAAGAATTCCAAAATTGATTGTATCGAACGGTTAATGCTGGTAAATGTACGCCTTGCGAAGGACAAGTATGAGGAGGGCGAGGATATTTTCCATTTGCTTAGCCACCTTGAGATGTTAATCGAAAAATTCAACACTAAGATCTATACGGTGTCAGCTTTATCTAAATATGACAAGTCGGTAAAGGATAGGGCGAACAAGAATGGATTGAAGGCATTTGATAGGGTGGACAATTCTGATATCCTTAGATATTTGTCTTACGACGGGACCGTCCAAGCCCAGAAGGGGCAGGTGGCAAAATCCAAATCCCTCAAATCTAGGTCAACTCGTACTTGTTTTGCTTTCAATAGAACTGAAGGCTGTAGGGAGGATCCCTGTAAATACCGTCATGTTTGTGATGTTTGTAATTCTCCTAGCCATGGCAAGGAGAAATGCCAGAAAAACAAAAAGGATTAGGGTGTAGCCCTTAGGCAGGGTCCTACTTTAAAATCTGAAAATTTGATGCCTGATTTTAATTTAGTATGTACGGTAGACCCTCCTAAGCCCCCCGTTTCTATCATTCCGGGTGATAATGGTAATAATGATATTGTAAATATTTATAATTCTTGTGATATGTCAAAGAATTTATTTATTTCTCATAGCTGCCCAGTACAGGGTGGGGTTGAACCACTTTTTACAGTGGAATGTTTAAATAGACCCAGCATCAGGGTCTATGACAGTTGTGTAAATGGGGTATGTATGTGTGAGCATTTCATTTATGGTAGAAAGGCTCAGATACTCCCGTGTCGGCTGGCTAGTTTTCTCAGGCAGTCAGACCTTATTAATATCAATCAGGTTGAGTCTGATTTTCTATGGTGTGGTTTTACCGAGGGCTTCAAAATTATTGACCCAGGGTGTGATACAACGTATGATTGTAAAAATTATAAGTCTATTTTAGAAGGTAGATTTTATGACGAGATGTGTAGCATTATTGTGGAGGAGTTGAACCAAGGCCTGGTTACTAAAACTGAATATAAACCAAAATGTATTCACTCTCTAGGGGGTGTGGAAAAATCTAATGGTAAGCTTCGTCCCATCACTGATTGCAGTATGCCAGCGGATATCTCTATTAATAACTTTATGAGTACAACGTCCAAAAGCTTCTCGTATAACTCTATTAACACTGTTACTTGCCAACTTGATAGAAATGACTTTATGTGTGTGGTGGATTTGAAGTCTGCATATAGAAGTATTAACGTTTATGGCCCGCATATAGGCTATCAAGGCTTCAGGTGGAATTTTGGCAATGGAGATGAGTTTTTTGAAAGTAATCGTTTGACATTTGGTCTGAAGTGTGCTCCATATATATTCAGTAGAATATCTGACCTTTTGACTATTATTGCAAAATTTTATGGTGTGGATAGGATAGTGAATTACCTAGATGATTTCATTATCATAGCTCAGACTGAGGAGGATTGTTTACGTAAAAGGAACATCCTGATTGAATGTATGGAATATCTAGGGTTTGTGGTTTCTAAAGAGAAGGTGACTGAGCCCAGCCAGGTGTGTACTTTTCTAGGTATAACCATTGATTCTACGGCTATGGAGTTGTCGCTTCCACAGAAGAAGCTAGATAAAATGAGCACGGCTATAGACGAGTGTTTGGGTAAAAAATTCGTATCTAAGAAGACATTACAAAAGATTGGTGGTTTGATGTCTTTCTGCTCCCAAGTAGTACGTGGTGGCAGAACTTTCAGCAGGAGATTGTTCGATCTTTGTGCTAAAGCCAGAAGTAGGGGTGTTATTAAACTTAATGAGGAAACTCAAAATGACCTACTGTGGTGGAGGGATTTTTGTAGAATTTTCAATTGTAGAAATATTATTCTAAATGATAATGAATGTACCCCTATGTATTCCGATTCCTCTGTACAGGGCTTTGGGGCCTGGTTCGATAAAGACTATTTTTATGGTACGTGGAATGACTCTAATCCTATGGTAGATGGTACAGATCATTTCGTTCGTGCTCCTAGCCTTGATAATATCAAACTTCACCATAGAAATATAAATGTTTACAAGCTGTATCCAGTAATGATAGGCCTTAAACGCTGGGTGAAGAAGTTTTCTAATACCAGAGTTCATTGCATTACGGACAACATGCAAGTCTTGGCCATGTTGAATACCGGTAGGTCTAAGAATAAGTTGTGTATGTCCTGGTTGAGGGAAATTTTTTGGCTATGTTTTATACATAACATTGAAATATATTCTACATATATTAAGTCAGAGGAGAATATTTTAGCTGACCATTTGTCTAGGCTAAATTACAGGGGTGTCCCAAAGAAATGTAGAAATGTTTTAACTGAATATAACATGTGTTGTTATAATTCCAGGCCTGAGGGAGCTAGAGCGGAGAAGGAGGAGGTTTTTGTATAGGGGCGTGGCAGAGTCCACACGTAAGGTTCGCAAACATCAATTTAGTAGGTACAAAAAATTTTGTAAAATTTTTGACCTCACTCCCCTACCTTGTTCTCCTTCTCAAGCCTCTTTGTATAGTGTATACTTGTCAGATAAAATGAAACCTGTATCTGTTCGGAACTACTTATCTGCGTTATGGTATTATCAGAAATTAAAAGGTTATTCTGATTATAGTGGTAATTTTATTGTAAAAAAGACATTGGATGGTATTGAACGTAATTATAAATGTTCTTCTATTAAAACTATTCCTTTGACTCCAAGTGATATGCTGAAAATCAAATCCAAATTGAAATTGTCTGTGTATGAGGATGTAGTCTTCTGGTCAGCTATCCTATTGTGTTACCGAGGTGTGTTCAGGGTGGGTCATGTAGTGGATTCCCCTCATAACTTTGAATCAAAAAATGTTTCTATCTCTGTTGACTGCATTCGCATTGATGTCAAGTCTTCTAAAACTGACCAGTATGGTAGGAAACCTTATGTGGTGTATTTGAAGAGAAATGATTATTCTGGTCTTTGTCCAGCTAGATACTTGGAAATTTGTAAGAAGTCTAAAAGTAGATTACTATTCAATATATGTAACAAACCGTTAACTTATAATTATATTAATACCAGGTTGAAGGCTATGTCTATAAAATGTGATATTCCCCACAGAGTTTCAACTCATTCGCTCCGACATGGTGGGGCTACACTTCTGAAAAGAACTCTGGGTTAAATGTCGATGATATTAAAAAGAGAGCAAATTGGAAGTCTAATGTGGTATATAATTATTTGCATGATTCTAAGCAAGACCTACTAGCTCTGGATGTGATGTTATAGGGTGGAATGGTGTATCCATTGTGTTTGGCGGTTTTTTGGCATGTACAGAATTGATATTGACTAAGTCAATTCTCACCAAACCCACTGTCTCCTTCTTATTCCACTTGTGATATTATTATAATAGTTATTATAATATTTATTATTATTATTATATTCCCAACGAACATATTAACTTATGGGACTATATACACCCGTGTATATATATATAATTAATATGTGCAGTGGTTGGATCTACTTTTCCTCCAGCCGCGCATTGGTATGTATGACGTCATAGTAAACAGGTAGCGCCTATAAAAGCTGCGGGATCCAAATTAACCGTCAGTTGGCGGATATCCTTCGAGCGGCACACACCACGCTGGGTGGTGCCGGGAATTTTAATTTTTAAATCTTATCATTGTATATTGTATTTATATTGTTATATTGTATCTATTATTGTATGTATTGTAGTTATATTTGTTATTGTATTACTGTATTGCATTATTAAATTATTGTCTTATTAATAAAGGCATGTACAGAATTGATATTGACTAAGTCAATTCTCACCAAACCCACTGTCTCCTTCTTATTCCACTTGTGATATTATTATAATAGTTATTATAATATTTATTATTATTATTATATTCCCAACGAACATATTAACTTATATATATATATATATATATATATATATATATATATATATATATATATAATCCCAGAGAGGTCGAGGCAAACTTGGCATTTTAGAAACAACCAAAACCTCCACTGCGAGGCAGGTTGCAATATGACATGTAGTCCAGTGTAAAAATGTTCCATCAAAATAATAATGATTCTCTGGCAACAGTGGGTGCCGGACTCTCTCCCTATCAATTGTTTTGAAGTCACCGTTATTACTAAGGAGTAAGTCCAGGACCCAGTGGTGCCAGAGAATTACCATTATTTTGATAGTAATTTTTACTGTCATTTTGATATGGTATGAAAGGATGGTTTATTTCTGTATTTCTATAATTCAATTCACTTGGGCAGCAATTAGCAACCCAGCAGATGGCACCTTGGGATGGCTACATAGCAACAACCATGGCAGTGTGGACATTAATTACCGGTAGATTAGTGGGCTTTAAATCATCGTATTATAACATGTGCAGAAGTGTCTAAAGATTAGAACCAACAAGAAAATCTCGTCCTGAAATAAGGTGCCACCTGTGTGATGGTCCAAATAGATCACACACTGTGATCTATTGGCCTATTGACACTGGACGCTACACTACCACCATCTGGTGTAGAACAGTCCCCCTATACACCCCCCCCCCCACATTGGGGTTAGCAGCATTCAACGAGCAGCAGCCACGCATGGCACCCGGACAGTGCAAGACAAGAACTTTATCAATCACTATGGTACATCTCCATAGAACTTTTTATGGTGATCCTCTGTATATTTAATGGAGAATTTTTGGTGTCTGAGATAATGTTTTCAAATATAATGGCAGCAGGTCATCTTACGCCAATAGGTAGCCAGATAAGGGCGTTCTAAGCATTTTTCCTAAATTTTGAAAAAATCGTATGATTTGGGTTATTTCAGAGTTTCATGATGTACCTTGCATATAATTCACGTGGAACTCAGGCTCATTACAGCCTCTAGGATCGGTACGCACTGAGAATATGCACTATAGGTGGGGAGGGGGCGGATATTTGTATAATAATTATATTGATAAAAATATTGTTCAGTATCTTAGTCAGTAATGACTTACTTAAATCAGTCAGATGGTGGTGCAATTTTTGGATATCCCTGTATGATTAACTTCGATAAAAACTTATAACTTATTCACATAATTTTCAATGTAGACACATCCTTCATGCATAATTGGCAACTGGGAGCAGCTGCACATGGCCTCTGCAACTGGCAACCCATGCAGGGTTACAAAGTGGCAACTGGCAGCCTAAATTAGCAACTGACAATTGACACCCTACAATGGTAAGTTACTGTAACAATCACAAATGCCAAACATATTGTATACAATAGGAAGGGTCACTGAGAGCATAGCCTATGGGTAGAGTGTGACGAATTTTCAAAATGTACAAAAATTAATATTGAAAGTGATTAGAAGTCTTTATAGAGTCATGTAAACCAGAGTTAGCATCTCAATGTGTATTTCCAAATGTCTGCCTATCTCTCAATCTGACAAATTAATACTCTAACTGTGCATTGTTCTGCCTATCCCAGATACTGTCTATCCCTTAGTCTACCATTCATCTCTTGAACCAAAAGCACCTAGAGTTAAGTAAGGCTATACCCCAAAAGGCCTAAATAGTAAAGCTTACTCATCACCTTGCCTACGCTTCTCTATGATGACTTTCCCATAGTTCACCTATCCTCAATCTGTCTATCATTCATTTTACCTGCCCCTCATGGTGACTATCCCACAGACCCTCATGTTTAAGCTGCATTGTTTATCTGTTTATTTAAGCCTAATGGTTAAGAGTACATTGCTTATCATGTCTACTATTTTGATCTTACCTATCCTTAATAATTCTATCATAAAGCCTACCTATCCTTCATTGTGCCTATACCCCAACTCTGCACGTCCCTCATATTTGACTCGCACATTGGTCCCTGGCACCCATGTTTTCTTTCTTCTAATTTTGTTCATCTTACAAGTTACTCTCTGTGCCTCTCCCTCAAACTGATTTAACACAAATAGAGACCTGTACATGTAAAACAGTAACAAAGGAGAACATATGCCCTCTTGAAGCCATTTGAGGATTAAAATTTAAAGCTGGTATAAAATCTGGTATGTATTTCACAGAATTGTAAACCCCTCTCTATGTAATAGGGTGCAATTTATTCTGGTAATAGCTGGCCCATTATATGCACAATGCAGGATATCAGTTTGGCCCTTTGGTGGGGAGAGAGACCACTTGGTTAATTGATAATAGTCTCAGCCCTCCAGGTGGCAGCACTGACTGGCCTGCTTCCCTGCCACACATCCACATCAAAGTAACCACCAATAAGTGGCGCCACCATGCTGGTGCAATCACACAGAAATTTCACGCTTAAATTTAGCATGGTTAGTAGAACTTATGAAATAGATCGAGATTTCACCAGAACCCTGTAACAAGTACTGTGACGATAGAGATGTAGAAAGTGGAAGATCCATATATTTGAGATCTTCTTGCAGCTTTAAGTCCTGTTTTCTGTGTACACATTCTTATGACATTAATTCATCACCTCCATTCTGTGCCCCAAACATAGCTAGCATTACTAAGAATATACTAGTATATGTAGTCACTACTGACTATGGGTTTTATCCGCAGTGTAGAACAGTCCTAATACCTCTTCCTAAACCAGACCATTTCTGGGTAAAATTTGGCTTTTTCGTATATGGCTTAAGCTTTTCAAAACTATTGGAATCATGCAAATATTCGAAACAGGAGCGAGAAGGTCATAGGTTAAGTGAGGCTATATGATCAGATGTATACATGTAGTGTAATTGCCTACTTTTCTTTATCTGTCTTCATATAAATGTACACAAGAATAACCTCAGATGCCTCCTATATGGTTTTACCTGAACTCAAGGTGCGTCATATAGGCGAGGTTTAGATAGTACTAAACTACCCAAAATTAAGTCTCATGTGCACCTTATAGCATTCCCTTCAACTCTGGGTACATTATATATATGTATATATATATATATATATATATATATATATTACCGTAAATCCTATATATATATATGGGTCATTCCAGGTTTTACTGGTCAGGTGGCTTCTTGGGCATATAATAACAAGGGAAACACTTCTACACCACCAATAATATTTTTATTCCTTAGTGGGGGGTCACAGCTAAGATTTCCATATGGTTTGGGTGGGTCTTGGGGCATAATTTATCTTCTATATGCATTTAATTATAAATTTTCACGTGGGGTACGTTAATGATAGAGCCTATCTAACCTGGTTAGGGAATATAATCAGTGTTCTTATTATATGCAATTAAGAGGTACCCTAGGGGGGAGTCTTCCATGAAAAAATTTTTCATGTACTCCGGGAATTACCCTTGGCAGGCACATATAAGTGATTTTCAATGCACACCGCAATCATTAACGTACCCCGGGCTTTTGCCTCTAAATAGAATAAAATAAACCAAATACATACAATTCCCACAGTCTATGTTCACTTTTAGAGTAAATACATCATGCCTGAACAAGAATTGTGGCCAAATACAGTCTGGTTTGGCTGTATGGGGGGTCTCTTCGTAAGCGGGGTACGTTAATGATCGGCGGCGGGAAAAACAGCGCGGGAAGAGAAAAACGACTTCCTGTTGCCCGGCGGAAGTGGCCTGCATCCGGGTACCGTGTTTCAGCTCAGAGGAGGTCACAGCTTGTTTATAGCTACCCCTAAGCAGAGTTCTACTGCAAAAGGAACCTGAAATTCACGAAAAAGGTAAGGAAATTCCACGAAATTCCACGAAATTCCATGAAATTCCGATGAAATATTGTTGGAGATGTCTGTGGGGGGCCGTAGATCGCTTTTTGTGTACCGAAACGATGTATTTTGGATGCTAGGGGGTAAAATGTGTTGCCGGGGGAGGCCTGCGATGCAGCCCGGGGCCCCAGGGTGAAGCTTTGGCCACCCCGGGCTGTATTTTCAAAATTGGGGTACGTTAATGATTTTTCGCTCGGCAAGCAGAATTTGGCCTCTCCTGGCCGAGATGATGTACCCTTGGGTCTAAATTGTTGATAATCCTTTAGAATAGGACCCCCTACGTGTGTAAGATGCATTTTGGGCCATGTTTGGGTGTTTTGAGATGACCCCCCACCCCAATTTGGGCTTGAATGGCCAAATTTCTGCCTTGTCGTGAACTTTTAGGCCCCCTCACAGCCAAAATTGTGCTTATCCCATGGTTTTTTGGGGTTATATTCCTTCTCCTACCTCTATTTGGGCATTTTGGTGTGTTAATCCTCCTGTGGGATCGAAAGCATAGCCATAGTGGCCAAATTTAGGAAGATAGTGTTCGTCGGTCATTAACGTACCCCGGTGGCAAGATGCCTGCCTACTGGTCGCCATCTTGGATTCAGGGGGATGTTTTATGGTGGGTATGTTAGACATGTCCCCCCTCTGTTGTGTTGACCAGGTAAGCTCACCCTTGCACAAAGCCACCACTGCTGAGTGGTTATAAACCTTTGCGATCATTAACGTACCCCCCCTTCTTATTCTGTATTTTCCACACAAGTGGCACTTCCAGTGCACATAGCTCCATCATATTTCACCATGACATGCCCCTATGGTACCTCTAACTCACACAAGTGTCATTAGTTAGATACTGAATACTTTTTTTCCAAAGAATTTTTGTGGTGGGTATATTTCAGCATTTTCCTTATATTTTGTCAGTATAAATTTCCATATTAGCAATTAATCAGCTGATTGAACTTCCGGGGTTACTGTACATCATTTGTAAGCATATAGGAACATGATGAATATTTTTTTCCTATTTATTTATGTATATCTTATCAGTATTCAAACACTAACAAATTCCTTATTATCTTAAAATCTACTGATTTCCTCACTATGAATTACCATATCAGCATAAAAACCTCTGATAAAATCTTTGGCTTTGTTGTACATCCTTTGTCAGCATATAGGAACTTGTTTAATCACTATTTACCTTTTTATTTGATGTATTTCTTCTCATTTTTGCAGATGGCTGACGTAGCCCCCAGTGGCGGTGGTGGCGACCCCCCCCGTCGCCCTAAGAGGTGTGTGCGGGAGCACGCTCCCGCTGATGCTCCAGACCTGGAGGAGCAGGAGGACCGGGAGGACCGGGAGAAGGCGGCCCGTCTCCATGCCGCAGCTTCGGCCCGGTACGAGACCAGGCTGCGGCAGGAGATGGGGGCGGCCGCCTATGATGCCCACCGGGCGGAGATCTCGCGTCGCCAGCGAGAAAAGGACAGGAAGAGACTGGCAGGAGACCCTGCTGAGGAGCAGCGGCGGCGCGAGATGCTCCATGCCCGGAAGAAGGCTTACCGGGAGCGACTGAAAGAGAACAAGGTTTGATAATTTTCCGTCCTCTCAGTCTCTGTGGTGCCTCAAAATCTGCTACTCTGGTGGTAACATTTTATTGTGATATGAGATTAAGAATGTTAATAAGTATACAAATTTCAAGGGACAGATACTGTAAATGCTAAGTCAAAACACTGCTGCGAGTAACTCGCCAGTGTGACAGGTTACTTAATGTGTCTTTCCCTTTCTGAATTCAGAGACGGAAGAAGCTGGGCCTCCCGCCGCTCCCACCCACACCAACAGGGAGACCGAAGGCCAGGGCAGGCACTGGGAGGGGCACCCCAGCTGCACCCCAGCTGCGACCGCTGCTGCGGTGTTGGTGCCAGAGCAGGCGGCTCCCGGGGCTGCAGCGGAGCAGGCGGCTCCACGTCCGGCTGCAGCCTCCGCACCGGCACCTGCGGCAGCGGGAAGAGGGACACCCGCAGGGGGCCGGGGCAAGGGGCTCGGGAAGCTGACCGTTCGCCTCCCCTTCGCCCCTCGCCCCAGGTACCAGCGGGTGTCCTTCTCGTCCCCCGACGGGAGTGAGGAGGTAGGTGGATAGTTTATAATGTCACTATAGCATTCAGATACTCTTTTATAGTAAGCCACACATCTCTACTATTGAATAGAATGTTAGAAATACCTTACCAAGTGATTTGTTGACAATATCGAATTTTTACTTTGTTAATGTCAAAATTGCTATATATTTATATATAGGATTTACGGTAATCATTTCACGGCTTTCTCTGCATCAATTCAGGTAAAATAAATTGCATGTTGTAGGCAACAGAAGGTTTTATCGAAATTATGGGAAATGGTGTGTATACGGGCCTAGTATATTGCTACTTGCTAGGAGTATCAGCGGGGGGCTAGATCCACCTTTGGCCTCTTTATATAGTCTAATTTGACTACCTGCCAATTAATTGTAAGGGTTTGTGGCCTTACGGACCTGGGGGGTTCGGGTCTTACGATTCGGAAAGAAAGAGTAAGACAGTATTCCAAGTGTATGCCAACGGTTAGGTTTATTACTTAATGCACACTCACGGCTGCCGAATGATATCAAAGAGGCAGCTAATATTAAAAGACAGTGGTTTACATAGTGTGGAGGCCAGAAGGGCCTCTGACGTAGCGGCTGAGCCCTGGGCTTTATATACGGACCCAGGTGTTCGTCGTCAGATGTCCCCACAGACCCGGATCGGTGCTGCCACCTATCCGGAACCTGAGGAACGTCCGACGACTCGACTCACCCGCCACGTCAGACGGTACCCAACTCCTATGGTAGTAAAGTGTACCTCTACACCACTCCCCCAGACATTTAGGAGGGTGTTATACGTATAATATTACTAGGATAACATTTCTACATGTCTAAACCTTTAGTAATAGAGGTACAACCATAGGTATAACATTAGCACTAAATAAATTGTGAACCAGATGTCATATATATATATTCGATAGTGAATTTTAGTTACATATAACGATTAGGATGTTGAAATATTATACGAATTACTTGAAGAAGAGACAGTTATGTGAAACGGAACTGTCTATTTAATTATTATACCACATAATATTGTATTATATTTCAGGTATAATTAATAAGACAAGTAATATGAATCGTATACATGTGATGATGACAGCTATATGTAACGGAACTGTCGATAATAAAACATATCACAAAATAACATCCGTATGTGTGTTTGTAGTCATTGACAACACATTTGAATATGTAGTCTTAAAGAAGACTGTTATAGTAACATCACTATCTAATGACATGTCGTATATTAATATTATACGAATCCGTTAAGGATTCCGTGAGTAGTACGAATATGATTATTTATAACATACACTTGAAAAAAAAAGAAAAAAACATCACGGTGTGGTAATGAATATAATAATATATTATCACCGTGTACCTAATAACTTTTATAGCACCAGATCATTATACTTATTATATAATTTGTCTCGCAGGACAATAATATGTGTTATCTGGTGAAGTTTAACGGATCTTATAATATAAATACTAATAGTGATTAGAGATCCGTATCAGGAAATGTCTATGTACCCGTATTATAATATGTATCTAGTGGATATGTACATACATATAATATTATAGAAAAATAGAAATATGACATTATATACAATATACAGGAATTATAAATGCTGCTGGAGTCTTCTGCTGTATCCTCCGGGTACTAGTAGGTAGGTGTGGTCAGCTAACCACGGGATGGACGTGCTAAAGTTTATAGTTTCCTTATATTGAGTGAACACGGTAGTTGATTTGGGGCAGCTACCCACAATCCTCTAGTAGTGCTAAAGTTTATAGTATATCCGAATGGTGTAGATTTGTAGAATATTAGTCCGGATGTGTCAACTGTGTAGAGAACGTAATCCTTTTTAAGTTTTAGTTGACATAAGTAAAATAATAGTCCGATATAGGTTGATCCGGAAGTAATAGTAGTAGAGATATAAGTCCATTCGGGAGTACAGATGAGTTGTAGAGGTAAATCGTAAAGTCCATCCTAGTAATTGGTTAGCACGGGTAACAGCAGGAGTCTGGAACTGGCATCCGGATACGTCTCACAGCAGCAAGTCTACTATCGGATTGTTCATGGATGAAATTATAAATCCGAATAGGCTATTCAGGGTGTAATAAATGTTATACAACCTGAATAATAGACTGGTCAAAGGAACCCGGAACACATAGCATAGGTGTTCATGCACTAGTAAAAGCATTCGCAGACCTTTAGGGTTCCGCAAAGACTATATCTGGTCATTTGGTGTTGGAAAAAAAATTATGGAAGAAATAACCCTAGCATGCTTTAAACGGATTTCTTAGCATGCTTCTTCTTCAGAAGAGCTAAAGCCGACTCGGGAGTGCCGTCCCACTCGTCCAAGTCGACTCCGAACACCCTCATGAACTTAGTGTTCAGGTTGGTGTTCCGAGTGATCTCCTCCTTTACACGCTTTTCCAACACGTGTACATCCATAGCTGCTTTTTCTTGAGCAGCTGAGGCAGCCTCCTCCTGGGCCTTTACATCGTCCCGGATGAGAGTCTCGAGACGTTGCTTTTCAGCGTCGCCCACCTGTTTCATACACAACAGGGTTTCGTTTAGGAGACCCTGATGAAACTCGATCGCTTTCTCACGAACGGTCTTCTCCCAATGGGTGTAGATGGCCTTCTGGACATCTGCCTCCCCTTGGCGAGACTTCTCAAACCAAACTTCCGCATTACCAGTTTTAATGGTAATGGCGTCCTTTGGTTTCTCAGGTGCCGCGACAGCCTTGGGAGGAGTCGAGGCGGCCTGTGGACCACTTCCGGGTTTAGGACTCCCGGACACACCTGTCGTTGGTACACAGAAGGCAGGTGGTACGTTCTGTTTCAGTCCCATTTGCAGGTACATGTTTAACTGCTCCTGGGTAAAGGTAACTGGTGGGGCGGCTGGAGCGGATGCAGATCCGGCGGCAGCAGATGCGGTGGTCTTCTTTGGCATAAGGCGACCATCCTTTCCTACCACCAAGGTCTGGCTCTCAGGTCCAGGTCCCTGGTTTAAGGACGGAAAGTTTCGAGAACTCACTTTCCCAGGTTTAGATACGGCTCCAGCGTATCCGGCAGGTTCAGGCTTCTTGAACACCGGAGTGCCCTGAGCCTGTTCTGCGGGGTGCCTTGTCAGAGGGGACCTGGAACGGTCCTCTGCTCTGACCTTCGGTTTTGTTGTGCTCTGACCATTACCATTGCCGCCACGGTTCTGGTCTCTCCTGCTCCTTTCACGAGCTCTCTTTGCATCCTTTCCGGATTCCTCGCATTTCTGCCAGAGAGACTCGTGCATGTCCAGTTTACCCTTTCCAGGAGTCAGGACTATCTTTGCTCGGAGTTTCGAATCCTTGGTCTTCGGAACTTCGCAGAGGACTTGGTCCCCTGGTCGGATCTTAGACCAAGCATCCTCGCTCAGGCTATCGAACTCCTTCATGAGTTCCTGATGAAGCTCCATGATGCGCTTCCGGGCCCCGTCCAAACCTTCTGCGTGGCATTTCTTCTGGTGTCTAGCCAGATCACTACGTCGGTTGTATTGCACCTTCGTAGTACACTTCTTGCCCTTCTTACCATAACTCGGATCACAAATGTAAACCGGGTGATGGTGGAAGTGGGCCTCTACCAGATGCCTTTGGAACCGGGCTGGAGTACTCCAGGTCCGGATCGAGACATCACTCGCATCCTGGCAGATAGAGAAGGGACAGGACTTTTGATCGTCACCGTACCACTTCTCTAAAGCCCAACGCAGCTTCCTCCTCTGGGTATAAGTGTAATACCCTTCGGTGTGGTTTAGCATAAGCCACATCTTTCGATAGGCTTTGCTCGGATTGGGGTCCTCGTCCGAAAGGCGCATCCAATCTTCATCATCCGACTCATCGTTCTTATTGATTGAGTCTGGACAGGCATAGAGGGTAGAGCCGTCCTTCTTAACTCCGTACGCACAGTCGGAGAAACACGTCGGGATCCGGGTTTTGAATCCGGATTTGGCGTTAGCCCAACGTTCAGCCTCGGTTTGAGTTGATGGAGTGGCCTTCTCATCATACTCAACCGAGGATTCGTGCACCGACTCCTCGTCAGACGACTCAACCTCCATGGCAGTACTACCAGTGGTTGAGGTGCTGGGTTTCGGCTCGGCTCTCGCAGAATCCGGGAGATTCTTGAGCTTCCGAGCAGCGGATCGTCGGTTCTTACTGACCTTCCAGTCTTCCTCCGGTTCCTGGGTTCCGGATGTGCTGGAGGTCGTGGCTTCTACTGGAGTAGTAGTGCTGCCGGTAGCTGATGTAGCACTGGCGGAGCTTCTGGTGGCAAGCTTCAGGTCGGGGATAGGAGGTGCGGGTGCTTCCGCGGCCCTCTTAGCCTCTTCCTGTGCCTCCTGTTCGGCAGTCATGCGGCGGACAATAACCGTCCGAAGGGCTGCAGCTCGGTCCAATCCGATTAGTGAATTGTTCTGGACATCCACCAATTCCTGTTCGGTTATGTAGTAACCGTCGTCCCACTGCTCGAAGTTAGCAGCGGCCTCCCGGAATTCCTTAGTGGTCCGGCACGGCGTCCGGATAGCACTAGGGCGTGGGTAGGTCTGGCCATCGGTATCCCAGACACAGCCTACCCAGTTAATGTTCGTAGCCTTGACGTTCCATAGGGACTTGTCAGGCTTCGGATACGCTCCGAGCTCGAAGGCTCGGTTAGCTGCGTACACGGTTTCACGGAAACCAGCGTCCACCATAAGTCCCCGTTGGAACCACGGCCAGTCTCGAAGCCACTCGGGAGGCATCCTGGTCAGCTGTTCGGGAGCCATGACGCCCTCGATAGCTATCCTGACTTTCGGGTCCATCCTGACTGGTGTCCCGTCCGCGTAGGTCACTTGTGCCTGCAGTTCCGGGTGGACATACAGGTAGCGACCATCATAGCTAGCTGGAAAAGGCTCCGCCACTGCTGGCTTCCACTCATCCTTCTGTCCGTCAACTTGGGTAGTTTCGGACTCTGTCGCTGCGGGTTCAGCACTCGCAGTCGCTCCGGATCCCTCTGCTGGGAGTGGAGATAGCAGTTTCTCTGGCTCATTGAGTGAGAATGAAGCCAGCTTCTCCTCGAACGAGCGATCCGTGGGTTCCTCCACGTCCATCATCTCGCTCTCTTCCTGTGTAACAGGCGACAAAGCTTCCGGAAAAGCTTCTGCGGACGGAGTCAGCTTATCCGGGTCACCGGATAGCTTGGCTGCAGCTACGGATTCCTCAGCCATGACTGGGGAATCGACCACGGGAGTAAACTACTCCTTTTTCCGGCTTTTACGGCGCCGGGGCCGGCACAAACGGAGTCTGTCTACCAGGAGACAGACTCTGGAGGAGCAGCGGGGGGTTTGCTTAGCCGGTAAAATCCAAGAAGGGAGCGAGCTCGACCGTCTTGAACGTTACCGAAAACAAATATGGCGACGGGCCAGCTTTCGTGACGTCATTTCCCCGCGGTCCGCGAGGTCACGAGAGGTCAGCCGAGACTGGACACGGTGACGTCATGCGGAAACGCACGTGCTACAGGCGGTACATCAACAAACTGATTGTTTTTAGGTAATTATCGCTCACCCCGATGACTCGACTGGGGATTTAAGTGGAGATTATGGAAAGCTTAAGCAAATCCACCGGATTATCCGTCCACTACCCATTGGTACATCATGCGGGGGCGACAAATAAGCCTTTAGGGTCAGTTGTCATCCGTTCCTCTAAATGTAAACATTACACTCGTTGTGTATACAGGTTAGGTCACTGCAGTCCTCTGGGCAATTCGGGGGCTGCGGCGAACGTATCTCCCCTTCTCGGATAGTTCTTTATCGGACCTGACAGTCTGAAGAGCTTTCTCTAGGTGCTTCTTAGCCTTAGAAACACCTTTCCTCTTCTTTCTGTCTTCACCTGCCGAGACTTTTTTAACTCCCCCACGCTTAATCGGTGTTGGCGTGGGTGTTACTGATTCGGAACACTTTTTGGGTCTACCTTGACCACGCTTCACTGTAGTGTTCTTTACCTGGTCTATTATGCGATTCTGATTCAGGATCCTTTCGGAACCTTCACCATACATTTCTGTGGAGGTCTCCCTCCCAGACCATCTCCTTAATCTAGCCACATTTGACTTATAGAGTCGACCAAGGTCAGATTTAATAATTACGGTACAATCACTGATAATTTGTGTTATAGTAAAGGGACCGTCCCAATTAGACGCTAATTTTATGTGTCTAAGTGGTTCATGTAATCTAAGGACTCTGTCTCCGGATTGGAATTTCCGATGTTTTAGATCGGTATCGTATCCTACTTTCTGCCATTTGGCACTTTTCTCCAAATCAATTCGGACAGACTCATATGCTTTTCTAAATCTGTCTCTTAAACATTCCACAAAAACTACATGGCAAGGTAGTTCAGGGTCCATTCCTACGACTCCAAAAACTAGGTCAGCAGGCATTATCAAATCCTCTCCGAATACTAAAAGGTTCGGAGAACAATTTGTACTTGAATGTACCGTACTATTATAAGCATGTGTCACAAAATGACATTGCTCATCCCAGTCATCCATATGTTCATTAACGAGTGACTTTAGGACTTGGATGAGGGTTCTATTGAACCTTTCCACCAATCCGTCGCTTTGTGGTCTATACGGATTGGTTCTAGTCTTGCAAATAGCCAAGTATTCGCACATACCCTGCCAGAGATTTGATTCGAACTCTCTGCCTTGGTCACTGTGTAACATTAATGGTACACCGAAGCTTAGTACCCAACCTTTTACAAAAGCTTCGGCACAAGTAATTGCTTTGTGGTCCGGTAGTGGAAATACTTTAGTGTATTTCGTATAATAATCACACACTACCATCATACAGGTATTATCATTAGCGGTTGTATTAAATCCACTAATAATATCTACCCCGATTCTTGCGAATCTAACTCCGAAAAGTTCTTGGGATAGGGGAAGTTTGCCCATCCCGGGTCCGGGTTTGTTTTTACAACAATCCGGACAGGTGGTTACCCATCTTTGCAAGTCCCGTGTCATGCCAGGCCAATAGTATTTCTTGGAAAGTCGTGCTAGCGAGCGTTTCCTTCCGAAATGACCACTGGTCCGATGTCCATGACAGAAGTACATAATGTCATGTCTCATGGCATGTGGTATCACCACTTGCATGATTCTATCACCATTATTACATGGCTTCCAACGGTATAACACGCCTTTCCGGACTTCAAGCTCGGTCCATTGAGCAAGAAACCTTCTCATTTCTCGATTTTCCAGAGAGACCTCTGGTCTAACTGGACGTATACCCTTTGGTACTAATTGCAGTAGCTGTGCAGTTATCGAGTCAGCTTCCTGGAAATGTCGTATGTGATCCATAGACCAATCCAGTATACTGGCAACTAGGGGTACGAATGGTCTTCGAATCCCTGCTAACACTGCCTTATGAGCTCCACAATCAGTACAATCCGGATTATCACATTTCCGGATTGGTATTCGAGACAAAGCATCAGCATTTAAATGCTTAACTCCGGGTCTATGCTGAATCTGTTGATGTTCAAGCCCATATTCGGATAAATGGGCTAGCCATCGGCCTAACATGCCTTCAGCATCTCGGAAGTTCAGTAGCCACCTTAAAGAGGAATGATCCGTACGCAGAGTAAAGTTCGTTCCCCATAGAAAATGTTTGAACTTCTTGGTATATACGACTACTGCTAACAACTCTCTTTTGGTTGTGCAGTAATTGCGCTGGGTCTTGCTCAGTGTATTGCTGGCAAAGGCAATTGGCACTTCTCTCCCATTTTGGACTTGCGAGAGAGCTGCACCAATGCTATCATTACTAGCATCAGTATCCAGTATGAAATGATCCGTCTCATTCGGATATTGCAATACGGGAGTACTCGTGAACAGGTCTTTTAGCTTTTGGAAAGCGGTTTCCTGTTCATGCGTCCAAGGAAATTTTTCCTTGGTACTTCCTGGAGTCCAGTTAGCTATTGCTTGTAATGGGTAACTGACTCTAGAATAATTCGGAATAAATTCCCTGTAATAGGAACAGAATCCTAAAAAGGACCTCACTTCTTTGGGTGTTTTAGGTCTATTCCAGTTCGTAACTGATTCGATTTTTTCCGGATCAGCCTTTATTCCTTCATCACTGATGATGCGGCCCAAATAATTTATGGACTTTCTAAACATGTGGCATTTCTTAGGTTTCAATTTGAGACCATTTGAAATAATACGTTCTAGTACCATTTTTAGGTTATTAGAACATTCTTCGAATGTTTTTCTGAAGACAATGACATCGTCTAGATATACAAGACATCTTTTCCACAATAAATCACTTAGAATTGTTTCCATCATTGCTTCAAATGTTGCAGGTGCATTGCACAATCCAAACGGCATTACATTATATTGGAATAATCCAATATGACTTGAAAATGCAGTTTTCTCCATATCTGAAGGGTTCATTCCCACTTGCCAATAGCCTGATTGCAAGTCTAGGGTACAAAACCAACTGTTTCCTCCTAAGGAGTCAATGGTTTCATCTATTCTCGGTAATGGATACGAATTCTTTTTCGTTATTCCATTCAACTTCCTGTAGTCTATGCAGAAACGGATAGTACCGTCTTTTTTTGTTACCATACACACAGGACTACTCCATGGACTATTGGAAGGGACTATTACATCCTGTTCCAACATCTTATTTATTTCATCCTCAGCTACTCTCTTTTTTGCTAAGGGTAACCGTCTATACGGTATCTTAAAGGGTTCGGCATCTCCAGTATCTATTTTATGTAATACCTTATTTGTCGTACCTAGTTTTTCACCAGGTTTGGCAAAGGCAGTATGATACTGACAGAGCATATCATAGAACTCTTTCCGGTGTTCCGGATCTTCTAATGAAGTTTCTTCATACAACTTAAGTAAGTCTTCCGAAATTTCATCATCTCCTGTTACCTTCTGTAAGCTTAGCTTACTATCCGTTACAGTTTCCGAAAGGGTCACGTTTCCAAAAACTTGTCCCTTTTTCAAGTAGATAGTAGTGTTTCCAGTATTGGAGACAGGTACTACCGACCAGGATGCATTCGCTACTATCGTGTCTACAGAATTTAATCCAATACCTGACAAAGTAACTACATCCGGTTCTATCACTGCAGGTTTGTTACGCATTGCAGGATCACTTCTTACAAGCACATCACAGGCTACTCCCGGAGGGATTCGCACAGTGTGTGCCACACTCGCCATACTGCTCACTTGTCTCAGTGCACATCTAACCTTCACGGGGTACGGGTATCTCACACTCAACACTCCTGTTTGGGGTTCCAATACAGCACCATACAGGGATGCGAAATCCAACCCGAGTATCCCCTCATCTGCTATATCCGCAACGGTGGCGCTCATGACATAGTCATGTATACCATCTAACTGTAGTCTCACACAAGTTCTACCATACGTTTGCAAGATACTGCCGTCGGCCGTCTGAGCACTTCCTCCCGATTTGAGAGTATCATGTTCATCCGGTATAAGGTCGTAGAACCCCTTGGAGATACAAGAGTGGCTAGCTCCCGTATCCACAAGGAATTCGGCAGACCTTCCGTTAACAGTAAGGCAAACATACCACCGCCTTCCGTTTAGAACAGAGGGCATGTCCGTGACAATCGGAACGTCATTTTTCACACCAGGAGTCAATCCACATCCTTTTAAGAATTCCAGACAAGGATGACCCGGGGGCAGGTGGGCACCACAGACCTTGGCTAACGAATAGCCGCCTGCCTCGTTACTGATATTGGGTTTCCCCTGTGCTCCCATAGCACCTGTTATATCAGCTTCCCTAACCTTCCGGGTGTCTACAACCACCTCGGTGTTAGGCGATCTTGTTACTTCATGTGAACTATCATCACGGATGGTGATATCATGGCAAGATTTGTCACTGGGATCCCCTTCTTTGCCCCTCGGGAGACCCCTCCTTAGTTTTCCTCTGTACTTACTCCAGAGACACTCTCCTGTCTACGAGGGACAGGTTTTTCAGCCATACATTCTGGAGCATAATGCCCCAGTTTCTGGCATCTGAAACATCTCCTCTGAGATTTGTCAACTCTCGGTCTCTTTAGAGCTTCTGTTAATCCGGCTAATAATGTTTCCATCATGTTAGTCGGAGCAACAGTGGCTGCTACAGTTGGGTTCGCCGTAGAGGCTACACTGCCAGGTTGAGTTGATCCGGAAGCTGTTTTACCAGCAACAGATCCTCCTCTCCCTCTCGAATGTACTTTCCTATACCGCTTTTGTCGGTAATACTTTCCAGCTACATGGACTGAACCAATATAATCTCCGTTTTCATCGGAGACATATTCATCTTTCTCATCAACTTCATTCGATTCAACCGGAGCTAATTGGGAAGTATCGTATACCGGAGCAGGTGTACCTCCATATTGGAATGGAGCTGCTCTTATTGGATTAGGTCCGAGACCTACCAAACGTTTCTTCATGTCATGTCCATCGATTGCTATGAACAGATCACTGAAGGAAGTGTCATCTTTCCAAGAGTCCCAGACCACTTGCTTGTGATCCGGATCACGCAATCCACTGTAGAATTGTATAAACAATTCTTGTAGATAACAATCATCATCGTGAGCCCAATTTGGACGTGCTTTCGAAAGCAAGTCCTGTAGCTCCAAACCAAAGACTTTGTGTGATTCTTTAGGTTTTTGTGTCCTCTTCTTGAAGCTTACCCACGGATCTTCTCTAACGATTGATCCAAACAGGTATGCGGCACATTCGACCAGTTGATCATAAGTACCGTATATTCCGTAAGCTGCTCTCCATTGGTTGAGAGCCACTTTTCCGCCTTTATTTAACCAACAGATCAAATATGGCAGAGCTTCTTCTTTTGTCCAGCCACTACAATTGACTTCGTCAACAAAAGCTTGATACCTGTCCTTCCATGGATCATTAGAATCATATGGAGGGGGTATCCGTGCCTGCCTACGTGCCGGATTATTACATCCGCGTAGTCTATCTGCTTCTCGCATGCTCCAGTTCATGACTTCCATGCCGTCTGCTCCCTTTCGGTAGCAGTCAATGCCAAGGTTTTGTATACATTGGCTTCTATCAAAGATGGTTTGCATCCCTGCAGGCATAGAAGTTCTCCTGTTAGGTTTCCTGCCATCTCCTCCTGATCCTGATCCTCCGAATCCGGATCCTCCTGGGCCGCCTGGAGGGTTTCCTCCTGGTGGACCATTATTATTATAGCCTCCAGATGAACCACCAGGGTATCCACTATTGTGACCGGTGTTTCCAGAAGAAGCATATCTAGGGTAAGAATCATTTTGATTCCATCCCTGGTTATAGCTATTACCATTCTGATAATTGCCACTTCCCGATGGATTATAATTATTTCTATATCCATAGGAAGATGTTCTCGGTTGGTGCGTACCGCCGTTGATATTGTTTTGTGGCGGATTTGGTCTCGGAAAACGTCCATCAGTAGGACCACTACCAGAACCTGGGGGTGGATTCGGTAATCTTGGTACTGCTGGTGTACTGTGGCCGGGTTGGGGGAAATATGAAGGTGGTGTCAACATATGTCTCATTGGTCCGGGTGCTCTTGGTTGTGCCACGGGTGAATTATTATTATTCCCTGTAGCACCATCGTGAGTCGCTTTGATTTTGTGACTCAAATCTGGTATGGGTGGTGCTGGTCCTATCGTATCCAGCATTGGAACTACTGGTTTAGATGCGGTTCCATTTACTGCAGCGTTATCCGGTTTCTTATAGATTCCGGATACCACATTCTTGTCAGCCCCATCATCAACGAATGGGCTGTATCTAATTGGGGTTGCATCTTTAGATGTCTTTCCCAACATTGTAGATACCACAGCTGGGTCTATATTACCTATAGTTAACTGGGCTGCTTCTACATATTTATCTAGAGTTATTGCAGTAGCCTGCAATTCCTGAAGCTCATTCGTGAGTTTCTGTCTATCCTCCTCCAGTTGTTTGTTGTAAGCTATGATGCCTACCCGGATGGTCTCATTATCTTCAGCTTGTTTACTGCACTGAAGTTTCAATTTATCCAACTCCTCCTGATAATGGCGAATTTCGGATTCGAATTTTGCCTTATCAAGGTTTAGTTGGTCGTTCGTATCTATGTATGTTTGGATACGAATGTGCCTATTGTCATATTCTTTATTGAATGAATCTCTCATAGATTGAAGTTTTAGTTCTTCACTCTCGAGTTCTTTCATGTACTCGCTCCTTCTGGCTTCGAATTCCTTTCGCATGCCAGTTAGGTCCTCTTCCATTTGAAGTTTTTCATGCAGTACTTCATCCTTAGCTTTGACCAAGGTATTTAAATTCTCGTTCAAAGTTACATAAGTTTCATTCAACAACAGGACATCCGGTCGTTTTAATTCTTCACCTTCCGGTACCGCATAGGTTAAGTCGCCATCTATAGCGCTATAATCTAATATTGGTAATTCGGGCCTGGGTAACCTATAAGGTAGTTCTCCGAATGTTACCCTTTTTCGCATTGGTGCCGGATGTTCTGGGTTAGTACTACCACCGACTTCAAACATCGAATCACATAATTCGTCAACAATTGAATGCTGGCCTATTAAGTTACTATGTCTCTGTATGGACTGTTCGCGTCGTACAGAGTCCGGCAGATTCTCCTCACTATCATTATAGTGGGGTCCGGGATCTCTCCAGGATGCTGATTCTGCATCTTGTGAGTCCGAATGGACTTGGAGCATTAGCGATCCATTTCCATTCTCTTGGGCAAGTGATTGCCCTGCTGGGTTAGCTTCCCTAAGGGTGTCTAACCCATGTACTAGCCGTTCGGACGTTATAACGTCCGGGCTATACACCAGAATATCCTGGTCACGGCACCAGTGTAAGGGTTTGTGGCCTTACGGACCTGGGGGGTTCGGGTCTTACGATTCGGAAAGAAAGAGTAAGACAGTATTCCAAGTGTATGCCAACGGTTAGGTTTATTACTTAATGCACACTCACGGCTGCCGAATGATATCAAAGAGGCAGCTAATATTAAAAGACAGTGGTTTACATAGTGTGGAGGCCAGAAGGGCCTCTGACGTAGCGGCTGAGCCCTGGGCTTTATATACGGACCCAGGTGTTCGTCGTCAGATGTCCCCACAGACCCGGATCGGTGCTGCCACCTATCCGGAACCTGAGGAACGTCCGACGACTCGACTCACCCGCCACGTCAGACGGTACCCAACTCCTATGGTAGTAAAGTGTACCTCTACATAATCACAATCCATTGGAATTTTCTAAAAATCATGTCTTTGGGTTTCCCATATCAATAGCTTTAACTAGGTTACCATTGAATAGATAAAATGTTTAAAATAAAAGAGCAAAGGATCATTGAAATTACTGCTTGATACCAGAGTTCAGCCAATCAGTGCATTGTCTCCCTATCAGCGATATCAGCTGGCCTCACACCTAAAACAATAGAGAGGTACTAAGAAAGGGGAGGGGTTCATCTTATCAGTCTTATCACTAACCATTGTTCTAGAGGCTGATAAGAAATTTACCCAGAATACCCTGCTCTGGAGTCGGGGGCTAAGCCAAGATGGCGATCTCCATAGCCTAATATGCTAATGCCCTATAATATAACGTTCCTTCATGTAACCATGGCAACCAATAGTATGTAAAATCAACATTTTAACAAATCTGTTACCATAGCTACCAGAGTTTTGACCAATAATGCATCAGAATACACTGAAAAATTTCGACACCATCTTATTCATAGCATAAAAAACGCTACAAAGTAGGTTTTCATGAAATATGATATTGTTATATATTTTTCATGATTTTTAGCTTTATTATTGCAGGAATCACGAGAAAAGTATCTATCTACTTTCAAATTTTCCTCATGCAACTTGACAAGGCGACCATATAAGGAGTTTTAAGACTAGAGACTATTGGTTTGGATTCTCAAACAGTGCAGAGGTTGCAAGACTTTCAGTTGTTTTTGAGGAAGTTATAACTTTATGATGTTCAAAGTCGGCCCAAACTATGCCCCTGGTCTGAGTGCACTTGATACGTTTAAAGGTAGTAAGATATATGCCAATGGGAGCCGACGGCAGAAAATGAAATCGCTTAATTTGACAATATTTGCTTACATTCCTACCTTACATGGCATGACCAGCATTTGTCAACAGTTTGGATATGATGCCTTGACATTCAAGCCATTCTTATCACTTGATTACATATTTCCCATATAATACCCGTAGACACCTATACTATAGTTTTTGATTGAGGAAATTTTCATTTTGCCTGTAACCCATATTTTTTGGGGTCCAAAGAGTTTCTGATGGCCATATGCATTCTCAAAGTTTGGTTATGAAATATTTTGAAAAAATCTGTCATTGGGCTTTAATGTAAAGACAAATCTCTCTAGGCGGCTATAATTATAATCATTGGAGTTCAGTGCCCTTCAGTGGACAAACGGTCACACTGAGACCTATGATTTATTTTTTATCTTTTCTTCATGTAACCTATAAGCATCAAACATATATCCCTGAAAGTATCTAAGATAAAGTGTTGGTCAATTTTGAAAAAAGCCAGATTGTATTTACTACCTTTAAATTCACCTTACACACCAGGTATATAGCCATCCACGGCAGCAAGTCGCCAGGTAGTCGTGCAGACTACAAGTCAATTTTTGGTAATTTTTGAGGTTGACAAAAATACAGAACAACACAGTAACACTGACGTCCTGCCCTAAATATTTGGACAGTGTAACATGTAACACACCTTCTATTAGCTACATGAAAAGGGTTTCAGCTCACTTCAAAACCGAACTATCTATCTATAGCCTATGCTGTCTTGTTCAGAACCACTCTGGACAAAGACGGAAAAACAGCCTCCTCTTTAAATGTTATAGACCCATCGGTGTTTTGGTATTGGACGTTTTTGTGTGTTTTCTTCTTTCTATGATATTAAGGAATAGGTTTCCGTGATGATATAGAATGAAAGCAAATGCCATGGAGTTGGACCTGGCATTTGGAAGGTAGTTCTAATGGTTTCTAGGTAATTAGCATTTGGGCTTACCAAAGATAAAGCAGCACTTGAGATAAAAGAGATGAAGCAAGATGTTAAAACTGCATGCGCCATACTGGTATAGATAGCAGTGACATTTCCTGTGTCCTATCAAGTTATTTTTATAGATAAGACATTCTTGCAGAACAAAGGCCTCTACCATAAAACATCCTGTGCGAGTTGCAGTGGTATCTAATTAAACAGATTTCATAGCACCACTATTTTCTGTAGCTCCCACCAGGGACAACGTATAATGCGGAAGCAATGGATTTTGGTGTACCACATGTAACGCTGCCACTCTGTGCCATCTAGTGGAGCCCTAGCAATACCTTTCAGCATGGTCCGAAGGTGAAGGATTAATTAGGGGCATCCAACCCTCAGAGACCTATTTCATAAGCATTCTTTATTTAAGATCAATCTTTCCACTCTATGAGTGACCACATAAGATCAGTCATTTGGGAATGACTACCAGTGATTCAGAACAAGCTGTCACTAGTATTGGGCAGATCAAGATCAGTTGTAAGGTCACTCATAGGCCAATTATCCAGCTAGTAAGATCAATCACCCAGGTGCAGAACATGCCTCTACTTTGTTATTTCACAATAGAAAAAGGTATTATAAAAGGGTATTTTATTTTGATATATTACTGACATCATGGATTTAAAAGATGTGAGATTCCACTAATTGATATAATTTTTCCCATTTATGTGTACCCTTAACCCGGACCCTTAACCTTCCACATAAATCAGCTACTTTCTGTTGGCCATATGTCACTCTTACATTGACTCTTTACTAGTAAGCTTCAATCCCAATTTCCTTTTGAAACACCTCCTTCTAAGAGTGAGCTATGATGATATGACCAATGAATCTAATGATTGATCTTAACACCAGCTTATGAGTATCTTGCTCTTAAGTCTATGTCACTAGTATATGGCCCTTGTGAAACAGGTCTTTGGGCGTACAAACACGGAGTAGGTTAGGAATAGGAATCACTCGATATAGTATACATAATTCACATCAAATCTCTGGTATGTAGTTGTAACAACGTTTATGTGACAGATTCTCAATGACTTAGACACTGCATGGCTTTTGTTGGACGAGATCTGATGTAGATATTAGGGAGTGGTCATTATTTATCAACAGGGGGGGTGGTGGGTTTTCGCGAAAATTTTTTACGCCCCCCCCTCGACGGCAGTCAAAATTTTTTGCGCCCCCCCGCGCCGGACAGTTTTCGCGCCCCTCTTTGATCTATAGTAGCGCGCGGTCTTTTTTGCTAAAAAGGGTGATTTTTTTTAGCCCCCCTCTCAAGAGGGGTCAAAATTTTTTTAGCCCCCCCCCCTCGGGAGGGGTCTGAAAATTGTACGCCCCGCCCCTCAAACCCACCACCCTCCCCTGTTGATAAATAATGACCACTCCCTTATAAGCCAATATTAAAAGTCCTACCAAAAGCAACAACAACAACAGCAACAACTTATGCCAGGGATCCACTAGGCGGCACGGAGCGGCAGCGTCAGAGGCGTCACAGGTTTTCATGCATTGGGGTATCCTTTCTGCCTGCCAATACAGGAACGCAGTGTTTCGCGTCAGTGTTTCATCGCGAAATTGACGCGAAACACTGCGTTCCTGTATTGGCAGACAGAAAGGATACCCCAATGCACGGAAAACCTGTGACGCCTCTGACGCTACCGCTCCGTGCCGCCTAGTGGAGCTTGGGCTTTAGGAGGGTATTGCCAGGGCTCCAGTAGGCGGCATGGGGTGGCAGCGTTACATACGGTACACTAAAATCCATTGTTCTAGGTGACACAGGTACGTCAATGGCACGATATTGCCCTGACTTTCACGTGAAACTGATGGGTGATGTAAAAGATTGAGGAGCCAAGCAGAAAGGGTACTCCAATGTGTTTTGCATAGGAACGCTGCCACCCTGTTTCGCCTATAGTGGAGCCTGGGCTTATGTTTACACGAAGGGTTTGAAAATCCAGACCTAATGTAGAAAGTTTTGCCAGAGCTTCCGCCGTCGTAAGAGAAAAACTTATTTTTATGTGGCAGAGAATTAAAGATGCAAAATCTGAAAAATCAGACGGGGGGGGGGGGATTTCTGATAACAATTGATAGCCTTACAGTAGACCATGCTTGCAGCGACACCTCAGGCGTGGATTCAAGGAGGGGCGGACGCGGCGTACATATGGTGTGGCCCTACAGGATAATAAGGGATCCAGGTAGGGATATGAGGGGAAAAGAGTGATGGGAGGGGGCTAGAATATGGGAGCTGATACCTTTTTTGATTATTTCAATCAAATACATGAGACAATGAGTAGTTCTAAATGGGTTCGAATGGTTGTTCACGTTTGTCCAAAGTTATTGTGGAACCCTTCAAATTTCAAAATTATCAGGTTTGGTCCCACAGGACATTTTTTTTTTTTTTTTTAATCTAAAGGGGAAAAAGGTTTCTTATGGCTGTAGATAACCTAGTCAGGAGAGCCCTCAGAATCCATCAGAATGCATCTTTTCCCCTCTAGATTTCAAAAGTCGATCTCGGGAGGTTGGAGCTGAATCTGTCAGAAACATTGGCATTACATGTATAAACCGTACACCTAATAAAGGAGAATAATAGTGACACCAAATTATTTTATTGTTACATTTCTCACGAAAAGTATTTGAAAATTTAAGATGCTACATAATAATGAAGCCCAAGCTCCACTATGCGGCACGGTGCGGCAGCGTCACAGGCGGAACAGGGTTTTCTTGAATTGGAGTATCTTTTCTGCTTGCCAGTACAGGAACACAGCGTTTCGCGTCCATGTCGCGGCAGCAGTTTCGTGGAGCGACATGGACGCGAAACGCTGCGTTCCTGTACTGGCAAGCAGAAAGGATACTCCAATTCAAGAAAAACCTGTTCCGCCTGTGACGCTGCTGTCCCATGCCGCGTAGTGGAGCCCTGGCATTAGTCTCCTCAGTTTCGTTTAGGCATTAGGAAAATGATTTTTTACCCACCCTTATCCTCCTGTCCGTCCTCTTTCTCCCATTTATTGTTTAATTATCTATCTATTCATTCCATTTACATTTCTCACTTCTACATTCATCTATCTACTACATTCCAAAGGGATTTGGGAATAGCAACACAACATGTAGGTCATATGATAATTAGCATTAGAAGAGGACCATACACTTTTCTCATAGACTGCCATGGTGAAGACTTCCCTTTGTTCACATCCCTTCCCCAAAATATTGAGCTCTCATTGAGCCCACATCCTTATATGAAAACTAATACATGTATACAGAGTTTTATGCAAAAAAAGCAACACAACATTTACACTGCTTAACCCCCAGCATTTTATCTGTAAGGGGGCGGCTAGTTCCTACAGCCACTCGTCCTAAGAACACCTTAGTATTGGATCTGGATCACAGTTTTAGTTGAACTGACCCAAAGGTCATTACAATGATGACCTCAATTTGTAGAATTTGGAATAATGTTTAACGATCAATGTTGTCAAATTGATTGAAATTTTCCAAAGTTGTCAAAATTGGAGATTGTTTTAAGGTGGGTCGCTACCATTCAAATTGAGCCTACTGCGCACGTCCCTGCGCACATAGATTTGCTCCATCAGAATGACACTATTTTTGGTGTGCACATACATATACATGCCCTAAATCCCCACAAAAAAATTCAAGGAATTCTGCTGAAAATTTTGCATTTTGGCATATTTACATCTAGATTTTTTTTTTCATTTTTTCCAACAATCTTTTGTACTTTATAATCATAGCCCCCATATGATCAAGACAATGCTATAGAAATGGTAGGCTGTTCCCAGTGACTGAGGGCATATCATGGAGCAATTTTTTGCCAAGAATGTGTACATTTTACCCATCATGCAGTGCTTTGAATATGGATTTTTGTCAGATTTTCCAATACCTTTTTAATTCACATGGCCAAAACTATAAAACAATGCATGGGACCCCATATCAAAATTACTCTTATTGAAGAGCAAATTATCTGAACAATATTCTGAAGAAGTTTAAGAAAAATCTGGTGGTTGAAAATATGAATCTTATTTGTTTTTGTTATAACATAATAGAAGATTTACCCATCTCTTTTCCGAAAAATGAGAAATTTACCCAGAATACCATGTTATGGACTTAAAATGAAAAAAATCTTAATAAATAAGGATATCAGACAGTTTACCATGCGAGGTTTCATATCTCTGTATTAAATAGTTATGTCAGAAAAAAATTCTCAAATCTGAGACACATTTTCTCTAATGTTTAGGTGAAGATTAAAATACTTTTATTTTTCAAAAATCTGTAGAAAAAAAGAGTAGTTTGGGACCCCCTACCTTTCTTTTCATATTCTCATTCTAGATGATTCTTTGTACTTCTAAAATGAAGAAAATCTAGGATCTTTGATTCAATGGTAGCGACCCACCTCTCAATTCTCATTTGGAATTGCTCTTGGACCATGGATATTGTAAAGAGGTACCTAATACTGGATAGATCGAGGGACTGCTGAAGTAAGATGGCAGTACAAACAAATGTATTTGGGATATAGGTGTTTGGATTGAGGGGATGGGGTGTGAGCTGTAGTACCTGCAGAGAGCCACTTTGCTACATCGGGAAGTCATCAGCAGTACCCCACCACCCTACTTTCCCCATGTCCTCACTTTCCTTCCTATCCCCATCAAATGCCGCCGCGTGAACGATAATAGGGCAGCCGACTCAGTGCGCAGGCTCAGTGTGTTTTCCTTCCCATCGCACACCTTTTGTGCTGAGATACATTACCTGGGCCAATCAGATCCAGCTGTTGCCTCACGTGACCGCGGGGCCTCCTGCCGGAAACGGAAACACACTGCAAGGAAAAAAGTCGTGTGCTCAGCCGACATCCGGGTGCTTGCCACACCTGCAGCACCCTCTATACACGCAGGATGACACTGCTAAGGTTGGCGGTGCTGAGTGGCCGGATGGGGCTGCCGTAGGTAAACAATGAGCTGCCATTGGAACAACAAACAGCTTTTGTTTTGCCGCGCGACGCCTCTTGTATCGCTTGGCGTTTAGGAGCGCTCGATCGTTCGCACGTGCAATTCTGAAACACTCCTTCGACAAATACTGGGAACCGCTGCCATCTTGGGCCACACCAAAGTCAACAGCGGCTGTAACGTGTTGGTTGCTGAAGAGACAGCTTTGCCAACAGTGAGCAGTAATGTAAATGGGCTCGGGGTGTGGGGAGCAGCTCCAATAAGAGCCATGCAGAGGCTATTGGGTCTCGGACGCTCTAATTGTCATGGAGATGAAATCGTTTGATGCGACTTTAAGAAGGGGTCCGTAAAGAAGGCAGCGAGTCGTTCTATCTTAATTACCCCCTCATGAATTGCCAATCGAGGTTCCGCCGTTAAACACAAGATTAACTTCCGTTGCATCTGACAAAGAGGGGAACTCACCAGGAGGCGATTAAACCCAGCCTGCCTTAGAACGATAGGCGTAAATAGGGTCGTGCGTTTTGATGAGGATTATTGCGGGGAAGGAGGGAAACGAATAGGAAAAGCCATAGCACACGAGATGATTGTTGCTAGATACTAATCGGAGATTGTATGTAATGTAACATGTCTGGGAAGCCTTTCCGTACGTGTATAACGGCCCTGTTTTCCTCTCTTTAATAGGCTCTTCTGGTATCGTTTGAATACATTTTAAGTGACGCGTGTGTACACGGTTGTCTTTGATGTTGTTCAATGAGAACAAATAGACCCATGACGTTTGTAATTATTAGGGAACTTTAAACACGGACTTTAAACGAAAGAGATCTATCAGAAATGATACAATGCTATGTGAGTGGAATTTTCTTTCTAATAACCGGTCGGATGGAAAGGAATAGCAAAGTTGTATGAAGAAATAGACTGGTCATGAAACCTTTCAAGTTTCCATGAATCAGAGACGTCCTCCCTTATCGGAAAGGACCAAAAGGCGGCAATGCCCTTGTCAAACGGTTTTTGATTGGCTACTCAGCAGACGCTGCAGGCGCAGTGCCCCCTGGCGTGGACGCGGGATATTGTGGGTTCGCTGACGATGAAATAACGTGTGCGGGCCTCTGATCTCGTACGATCTCTCGCGCACGAGACCAGTCCTCAAACAGCTGGACGAATGTGCCGCTAGCGCCGACAACCGGCGGCAACGCGCACTACTCAACTTTTCCATTTGAGAGGCGGCAGTCATCGAGCAAAATTACAAATGCACAAACAGCTCGCTGCTCTTTGTACGACCCACGGGCAGCTCATGTATTGAGCCGGAGAGAGGAGAAGCATGTCCACCGGGCCATTGGCCGGTTCACCCTGTTTTTCTATCTTTTTTCATCAGCGTTAAGGAGATGGGGGGGGGCTCTCTTATTTTGTGATGCTTTGCCCACCTCTGTGGACGGCAACAGTTGGTGTGCCCCTTTGGTGGCACCTGGGGCGGGGATTTCATAGATGGGTGGTTCCGACACGCTGTGGATGTGTTGGGATGTGAGTCAGGGAGGGGGGGGGGTCGTGTGGGAGTGTGTCCATGTTGCACCTCCCCCACCTCCTACCCCAAAACTCTACCCTTTTCTCATCTAGCAATACCTCTCCAGGGCGCTTTCTACGGTCTCAGCCCTTCAGGGCACATCGACAACTGCCACTGGACGCACTGCAAGACGCTTCTAGCGCCAATAGGGTCTCTTCAAAGAATACCCTTCTTCGCCGGCAGGAGAAGTACTGTCGCATGGCCGGGGGCAGGTCTTGTAAAAGATCTATGTGTATAACTCGAAGAGGCACAGAGTGGACGGTGCAAGCCTGGATCTCCCATTTTTATTGTCTTTCTTTTTATTACCTTTCATTGATCATCACCCAGAGATAAGTGAAAGGATGGAGTTTGATAAGCACCCCGTCCCACCTCTGATTAACCTTAAACTGATCGTAAACCTTAATGTTTACAGCTGAATCCTTGACATGAATAGACTGACGATAGGGCTAGAAAAGGTATGTTTCCGGTTACATGCTCAAAGAGGTTGAGGTCGGTGGGTCGTTTTTTTTTAGTATCCCAGGCCCTCACACGGTCATTCTTTGCTAGGTTTTCACTGGTTATTGTGAAAAAGTAATATTTCCCACATAACGTATGAGGAAATGAAGGGGAAATCGGTGTCAAATAAAAACTAGAAAATAAACTTTGAAAAAGAGAAGAATTTTGAAAAAAAAATCTCCAATAAGTGCTCACAATTTCTAAGGTCGACCCTTTTTAGTTGAGATCGGTCGGAAGACTGGAAACCAATTTATTTTTTTGCCTGGTCATACTGATAATCTTATTAAGTCAGGGCGCGATGATCCAGTGTGTAACAATCCAGTGATCCACCTTCCAGTGATGATTCCTATATGGGACCAATTCTATAGCACTGTATCTGCTCTTGATAATCCAGTTATTTGGATTCTAGTTCCAGTTGAGGAATATGAGAGACAGTATATATATATATATATATATATATATATATATATATATATATATATATACACACACACATATATATATATATATATATATATATATATATATATATATATATGTTTGTGTGTGTGTGTGTGTGTGTGTACTAAGTTGATATATTGTTCCAGTGTACTGGTAATCTAATAAATAGTATTTAACCGGTGATAATAATCACATATTAATAAATTTGTACCAGAGATTAAAATAAATAGTATTAAACGTTGATAATAATTTACATATTAATAAATGTGGAATAAGGAAAAGACAATGGGTTTGGTGAGAACTGACTTTGTCAATATCAATTCTATACATGCCTTTATTTATAAGACAATAATATCACACATAAATCACAAACATAATACAATAATAACAATAAAGTTTAAAATTATCCAGCACCACCAAGCGTGGTGTGTGCCACTAGAGTATATGAAGCCAATTGACTGTTAGTTCAACTGTTGGGGCTTATATACTGGAGGAGATGTTATGATGACGTCATAGAAATCCATGCGCCCTGGTGAAAAGTAGTACCTTCGCATCACACATCAATTATATAAATATACCTGGCAGTATATAGTTTCATAAGTTAATGTATTGTTCGAGTGTACCAGTAATCTAATAAATAGTATTTAACAGTAATGTAATAATGATTACATATTAATAAATGTGGAGCAACATGGTTAAAGGTATGCCCACGAGGGGGTACACGGGCGTACCTTTTACCGATATATAATAAATAGATATAATAAATAGTATTAACCATTGATAATAATTTACATATTAATAAATGTGGAATAAGGAGAAGACAATGACTTTGTCAATATCAATTCTATACATGCCAACCAACCACCAAACACAATGTAAAAACATTCCACATTAAATCATTACATCCAAAGCTAACAAACTGTCCTTTGACTCATGTAAATAATTATATATCACATTAGATTTCCAATTTGCACGTCTCATAATATCCTGAACACTCAGACCTGCTTTTTTTTAAATAAAGTTACAGCACCATGCCTAAGAGAGTGAGTTGAAACCCTATGGGATATACCACATTGTATTGCAACAGTTTTTAACCTCATATTCACATAATGATACTGCAAAGGTCTGGCATTGATGGAGAAAAGAAACCTGCTGTACTTACAGGTTCGTACACATCCTTTGATATACCTAGCTGGACATAGGTCTGAACTATCATCCCTCTTGAGATAGTGGAGATAGTGGAGTAAGGTAAGAATCCTTACCAAATTGGTCTGTTTTAGATGAGTTCACTTTAATTTCTATACAATCTGTTGAAACATTAACATTTTTTTCGCAAAAAGTTATGAGGAGATTGAACTAAATGTCCTATCCTGAACACACCTCGGTAACATAACAATATCACAGACCAAAATACTACATCTTCAATGGATTCCAAATCAAGCCGAGACTTTATCTCAACCATGTCACTAGGACTGAGAGGGTAGGTTGTACTACTAGACCCTTTACACACTCTCTCTATATCACCAAGAGTCTTCTTCACTACAAAGGTATTGCTATAATCCACATGACCTTTTAATTTTTGGTAATACCATACAGCAGACAAATAATTTCTGACTGAAACAGGTTTCCTCTTGTCAGACAAATGCACACAATATAACGAAGGTTGAGAAGGAGAACAAGGAAGAGGGGTAAACTTAAATTTTTTACAAAATCTTTTATACCTTTTAAACTGCGGTCTGCGAGTTTTACGAGTAGCCTCAGCCACACCCCTATATAAGAATCTTTTCCTTCTCCTCTCCAACTTCCTCAGGTATTCAATCATAACTATCGATTCTACAAAAATGGAATTATCCTTGCCAAAAAAAAGAAATTGGACAAGATGAATCTAGCACTGGATGAGTGTTTGGGGAAGAAGTTTGTCTCAAAGAAAATCCTTCGTAAAAATTGTTGGGCTAACGTCCTTTTGCTCACAAGTGGTTCGGGGTGGTAGAACATTTAGTAGGAGGGTATTTGATCTTTGTGCTAAGGCTAGAAATAGAGGTGTGATAAAATTGGATAATGAACCCAAAAAGACTTGATGTGGTGGAAGGATTTTTGTAGAGTGTTCAATTGTAGGGACATTATTCTTAACGACAATGAGTGTACACCTATGTATTCAGACTCCTCACTACAGGGTTTTTGGGCTTGGTTCGATAAAGATTATTTGTATGGTATTTGGAATGATACGGATCCAATGCAGAGTGTTTGTAGTCATTTTACCCTTCACCAAGGTTAGACAATCTCAAGATTCATCACAGGAATATTAATGTATATGAGTTATATCCTGTCATGGTGGGTTTGAAGCATTGGTTAAAAAGTTTTAGTAATACCAGAGTTCATTGCAAGTCTTGGCTATGTTAAACACCAGTAGGTCCAAGAATTAAGTTGTGCATGGAGTTGTTACGTGAGATATTTTGGTTATGTTTCATTCATAATATTGAAATATACTCAACTTATATTAAATCAGAGGACAACATTTTAGCTGACCATTTGTCTAGGTTAAATTACAAAGGTGTCCCTAAAAAATGTAGGAAGGTTTTGAGTGAATATAACATGTGTTGTTATACCCAAGAAAACACACATTTGACTTGGTTCAATTACTTTTTCTTTGGACACAATGAAACCCATATACTCCATACATTCAATAAGAATATTTCTCTTACGAGGACATTCATCTTCAGTCTTAGCAATGATAATAAAATCATTTAAATAATTAAGTATCCTATCGACACCATAAAGTCTAGCTACATTAGTTAAAAAATCAGATATTCTATTTAATATATACGGAGCACACTTTAACCCATCACCAAAATTCCACCTGAAACCTTGATAACCAACATGTGGACCATAAACTCTTATACTCCTATAAGCAGATTTTAAATCTACAACGCTCATATAGTCATACCTGTCCAATTGACATGTTACCGTATTTATAGAGTTATATGAGAAACCTTTAGAAGTTGTATTCATGTAGTTATTAATAGAAATATCTGCTGGCATGCTACAATCAGTGATGGGTCTCAATTTACCATTAGACTTCTCTACACCATATATATATATATATATATATATATATATATATATATATATATATATATATATATATATACTGTATGCCCAGGTAACAAAATGAGGTTATTTTAACATTGAATTAACATTATTTCCTGGTTGAAAAAAACGTTCAAAGAGGGTTCAGCTTAACTCCATTTCGTGGACTCAAACCAACATTGAATAAATGTTGAAAAAACGTTGATTAAACCCAATAATGTTAATAGAAATTAAAATGATGTTGGATCAACTCTAAAACAACCTTACCTTACTCAATACTACACCAGTATATTGCTTTAGGGGATTTACTTTATTTCTTAATTTCTGATTTCTTTGATTTATTTCCCCCCATTTCTTTATGCTCCACTTGTACATGTATCCCCTTTTGCAAAGGGACCATGTGACTCTTGTGTTAGAGGAGCAGTGCATTGATTCATAAGTGAAAATGAAACAGGAATGGGTTATACACATTTCAGATATTTCATTACAGGTGTCCATCATACCATGGACCATAATGCATGGAACATTTTTATCCATTTATGGATATTCTTTTACCTAGATACATCTAGATATAGGATCTATATAATGAGGTTGGTGCAACAGTCACATTATCAAAATTATGATTTATATTAGACATGTACATGTATGCAGCATCCCAGCCAGTCCTATTATAACATTTCATGCCACGTAGTGAGATCTTTTGAAATCAGAGAATAACGTTCAATCAACGTTTTTTTTTAACTAGTTAAATCAACGTTGGTTTGAGTCCACATTCTGAACGTTGATCAACGTTCATCAAAAGTTATCTGGAAAAACGTTATCTGCTGAACGTTTTTTAAATGTTAAACCAACATCTATGAAAAAACGTTTTCTTTAAACCCCCAAATCAAAATTGAAACAACGTTTTTGACAAATGTTAGTCCAACTGACCATCAGTGAACGTTAATCAACGTTGATTTAACGTTCCTTGTTACCTGGGTGGCCAAGCAGGATGGAGCACTTCTTTGGAATATTAGAGGGTGACACTATAGGGATATTGACACCCGACGAAGGATTTAGAAACTGATGTTTTAGACTGACTAATGAGAGAGCTGGATTCGAAGGCATCTATACGCTATAGAACCTCGGTCAATAAAAGGATCAATAAAAACTTTTATGCGTTACTACGTCATTTAGATGAGGTAGAAACCCTATTAAAGTTTCTATCGCATACTAGAAACATAATGCCTTTATGGCCCTGGGGTCTACAGCATATAGATGCTGCCAAACCCAGCCCTCTCATTGGTCAGTTCAAAACATCAGTTTCTAAATCAAGTAAATGGTGTGGTGATGAGTGATTTTTTTTTGCTCCGATCCACCACCCCTCTTGACCATCCCAAAGTTCAGCGACCACTAACTGCCACTAGACTGAAGACTGTTAGCTCTATTGGCCAGTAGAAGCTAGATAGGAAAACAAACACATCTCTATCAATAGAGTCTAGATAGGAAAACAAACACATCTCTATCAAGCTTTAGAAGTCAAGCATTTGAATCAGGAGGTGCAAAGAGGTCTACCTCTGTGGTAGGGGCCACCGGCTGGTTTGCAGAGCTTCTTCGTAAATTGTGCTATACCTTTTCTAGAATCATAGTGTTTCATGTGTGGATAAGAGGTCTATGATAAAGCATGGTGTAGCCGAAACGTGATCGAGCATGAGACACATTATTCACGCTGATAGATATTACTTATGCATGGATTTCAAGTGTAGACATGTAGGAAGTAAGATGATGTGACAAAGGTATACAAATTTAATGTGTGCTTACCCACACATGCGGGGCAATTCAGAAGGTTCCCAGCATATACTGAGAGTATATTATATAACCATACAATGTATTAGGCTGAGATGTGTATGCTTCAGGCTATTAGATCATAGTGGTTAGTACAATTACCCAAGAAAATAGAGGGCCCTAAATAGGGCCGATCCTAGATCCTGCTCCTCTAACCATTTTGTTGGTTTTGTTTATTGATATAGCTTTATTTAATCTTAGAATCATGTTACAGATGACTCAGTGGCTGCTGAATCACATTTAAAACTCTTTGAATCGATTCTGGAATAAATATTTCTTAGGATCCTTATACTCACGATGGCACTCTATCCTGAAAGAAAATTCAACTTAAAATATGTGATTCAGCACCTCCTCCCTTATGATTTGTGTTAAGATGAACTTCTCTTGATATCGAGCTGGAGATGATGGAATAAGCAGATATAGTTGAAAGGTCAGTGACCTTTTATCACGTGGCGTGACTGCCAAGGCTTGTCTGAGGCCTACATTTGTCAGCTGAGGACCACTAAATGTTATGTCGCCATGGAATCTATATTATATTGGTAACAAACTAGAATACCACATTGGTTATAAACTAGAATACCAAGATTATAAACGTCTCAGTCTACAGCCATACTCCTTAGTAGCTGCTGATGGAGGGGGGGGGGGCATTGTTATGGGTGATGTTGCCTGATATACTCATTCCACACTCTTAATGTTTGGGAGACTGGGGCAATGGGTCTGGGGTAGAAATAAGGCTACATATCTGCCTGTTACATGTATCAACACTGAAAGATTCGATCATCTCAATACAAAATGAAATCATCTGCACTGTAAGAAATAACTGTTGAATCTAGCAGGCATCCTCATAAAACTGAACAGTGAACCACTATAATTGTATTGCAGTGAAGTAGCTTCTACAATGCAGCCCTAGATGGCAGCATGGTACAAGGAAAATAATGGAGAAATGCTTTTGACTTTTTTTTTATCTGAATATTGTATAGATCTACTTGTAGTCAGCTTTGTATGCTTAAAGTTGGCATATCCGCCAAAAAGACAGATTAAAAAAATTGTGGAATCATGTGTCAATAGTTTATGAATACTGATCTTTTGTGCAACGTTTATATTGTTTCAATCACTACTTTCCCAAATTGCCTCAAAATGAAGTCGGCCTATCTAATCACAACACAAAACACTTCACTGGACAGCCCTTGACACTCCTGCTCACTGCAGTACCCCCTGTTGGCTAGTTTCGCATGCTTTGAGTAGCATTTAGTACACCTTAAAAATTAGGATTGGCCATTGTCCACACCTCACAGGCTCCCTCTATATCCAGGTAGAGGATTGCCCAATGGGTGTGGCCATTGCTGAAACTGGTCACCAGCAGTTACCACCGTTAACAGCTATGAGATTGGTACCTGTCCCCCGAAGGCCTGCAAAGAATAGCTGGGATTATTTCATTACCTGATAATTAATCCTGTTAGGTTGGTATAGGTAATCAGACATACCTGATTTATTACTAGGACAGGAATAAATAGAGGAAATGTATATGTTTTCTTTGGTTTGGGGCATAAATATGTCATATAATCATTAGATGTTTTATCACATGATTTAGAATGTTGTCTGGATGGTGATTGATGAGAACCCCCAAATTTGATACCGTGGTCACATTAAGCTGTACTGGATATACCCCGGTAAAATAAGTTTCTATAATTATGGGCGATAGCACGAAAGACAAACTTACTTTACCACTTAGACATTACATTGTTACCTTGGATAGTATACGTCCATGAGATTTGAATCTTTGACAGATGAGAGTGTAAGTCTCCCACGAGCTATTTCAAGATAATTTCTACAAGCTGGGAAGACCCTGTTCTCATTTCTGGTAGCTATCCCAGTGTCATGTTCAGTATCTGCTTGCCTGCTAGGGGGTTGACAGGTCACAGGTCGGACCAAGGGCTAAAAACCCAGCCCACCCGAGTGGTGATCCCCCACCAGGAATGGGGTCTAACCCCTGACCTCACCCGGCTAGAAGCCCCATTTGTCTGAGGTGAGGGTCCCCACCCCCAACCTCCCAGAGAGCGACCAATGCACTAATAGCAATCATATCCCGACACCAGCCTCTCCAATATCCACCAAACAAAGGCGGCATGAGCTGCCCATTTCCACATAGAATCGTCTTGAGCAGCTCACAGCATTCTTGACGTGGTTTGCTACCTGCGTAAAGCGGAGTGAATTTCATGAGAACCCATCTCCAAGGGAGACATGTTTTCTGGCCGCTTGTGAAGTGGTGTTTGGGACGCTGAAATAGGGAAAGTCCACATTAGAGGTTATCAGACAGCCAAATGTCAAACCGTCCCGACAGCGATGTCCAATGCTGCTACCACAACAAAAATAATACATGTTTTTTTTTTCAGCGCCCTTCAATTCCGCCTCACGCCGTGAGCTCCAATCCCTGAGATCCATCATGATAGAAATATCTCTCCGTAAGATCTGGGAACACTAGGGGAAAATGACACATCTGCATTCAATTCAAGTGGAAAGGTATTTTTCTAAACAAAGAGTCCACATGAGGCCTAAAAAAAATTGTAAGTTTCCGGTAACATGGTCCAAAAAGTTGAGGTAGGTAGGTCGGATGTTTTCTTTTCTTTTTTTTTTTTTACTGGATCATATTTTGGCCCATATATTCCATTGATATTATTGATAGTTGAGTCATGGAGAATCGATTTTTCTATCACACCAGCACAAAACTTGTTGGATTCTATAGTTGGACACAAGTAATCCTAAAAAATATTAGAAATATTAGAAATATATCGTGGCGACAGGCAATTTATCATTCTTTTATCCATTAAACGCATGGTCTAACGCTGGTGCAATGTGTGTTAAAACAGAGGAAAACTCAGTGCAAAAATTATGAAAAAACAGAGGAAAACTCAGTGCAAAAATTATGAAAAAATAGGAAAAATTAAAATTAAAATATGAAAATTTTCTTGAGATAGTCTGAGGTCGGCCCCTTCAGGCTGAGGTAGGTCGGGTGACCGGAAACAAACGTTGTTTTTTTTTGGCCTGATGGCCATTTCAATATGGGATGTACCTTCAGATAACCTATCATTGTATATACCATAGATTCAAGTCTAATGACTTTAACATAAGAGAAACGGAATTATACTTTAAAATTTCTAGTGAACCTCTGTGGGTGGTTCATAGAGCTTGTGGACTGTGGAGAGGTTCACTAAAATCACAACTGTATAAGTCAATGGTACATCCCGTGGAGGTCTGTGTCTCCTAATGAATGTTTATAAATAACATAGAGAAAAACGCAAGAATGATAGGCACCAGCATTAGACCATGCGTTTAATGGATAAAAGAATGATAAATTGCCTGTCGCCACGATTGAAGGCTTTTGGCTTGAGCATGCACCTATGGTCAAATCGTCGCTTTAGGGGTTTTAGTGCAAGGAGGTTGTAGCTGATATTTTGGCAAAACTGAGTTTTCCTCTGTTTTAACATACAATGACCCTTATCTAGCTACCATGAAAGTACTGAAGCACTGTCTGGGATATATGTGCCTACAGGTGCCAGTGCAATGTTGCTGTTTCCACTTTGTGCTATACTAAGTGTAACACTTCATTTGCCTCTCCTGCAAAACTTGAAAACTGCAGATACAACCTTCTTGCACTAAGGCGACGAAATAGTAGAGTTGTGTATCAAAGAATTATTGTAAAGAAAACTTAAAATTGATTTATGAATACAGATGTGATCAGAATTAAAAAAAAGTCAGTGATGTACTCATGCACTGAAAAAAAAGAAAGAAATGTCCACATCTTCCAGATGTCTACACTACACTTAGGCATCCAGACATGGATATCATGTAGATCTGTATACCAGTATACACTACATGGATATCATGTAGATCTGCATACCAGTATACACTACATGGATATCAGGTAGATCTGTATACCAGTATACACTACATGGATATCATGTAGATCTGCATACCAGTATACACTACATGGATATCATGTAGATCTGCATACCAGTATACACTACATGGATATCATGTAGATCTGCATACCAGTATACACTACATGGATATCATGTAGATCTGTATACCAGTATACACTACATGGATATCATGTAGATCTGCATACCAGTATACACTACATGGATATCATGTAGATCTGTATACCAGTATACACTACATGGATATCATGTAGATCTGCATACCAGTATACACTACATGGATATCATGTAGATCTGTATACCAGTATACACTACATGGATATCATGTAGATCTGTATACCAGCATACACAAGGCAATAAGGTCTTGACTGGAAAGAGTGCAAAGAATTCATCTTGAATCAAATAAGAGGTGAACCGACTCCTCCCAGCTATTCTAAGGTCAAGACTTTCGGTATTGCATTACCATTAACATTTTCAGTCCATTTGGCAAAACTGTCAGGAATGGCGGAGGTTCTGTGCTAATATACTGCAATAGGTAACGTGATAACAAAACGTTGGGGATACTCCCATCGCTGATATGACGCGTCATTCATCATATTTGATGTGCCAACGGCTATAGTGTGGGAACAAACGGTGGGGTAGGGTGACTCCAGGGGTGACCAATTGACCATCGGTCACAACTTTTGCCCTCTAACCGGACCAATTTCCGGGTCGACCTTTCATCTTTGGCCACTAGAGGCCTCCTCTGCATGGGTACGAGACACTATCACCATTACAGGCTCCAGCATCATTGAGGGGTAATAGAGGAAATAATTGGTACGGAAGTCCGTACTTCCAAATGTACAAAAAACATTATATCATAAAATGATCAAAGTATAAGACCTGTAGTTGTTAGCTAAGACACCCCTTAGGGTAGATTAACCTAAAGATGACCGTTCCTGTGCAGCCTTTCAATAAAGGAAATGCAGTAGCTAATATCTTTGAGTCTAATAGGTCCTTAGGGTTCCCCAAGGTACTCAGTGTAAAACAATTATTTGAGCTTCTTGACCAATTACCTTTCTCAAATCCATGTGTAAGATTTATCTATTGCTTTTCATCATTTCTAAGACCATCTTAGTTAGTCTATTTTCACCTTGAGATGACCACTTTGCACCTTGAGTAGCCATTTAATGGCGCTGTGATCATTAAACTATTATTTGAAAAAAAGAAAAAGGGGTTTCTATACAGTAAAATGGCGTAATTAAAACTATTGCATAATAAGAAAATGTATGTTTTTACAGTGACTCAATTAGAATGGAAATCGGAGACAATTTTATGGCCATGGATGTTGTAAATCTCATCAAAATAGAAGTGGTATTTCCAACCCTGCATTATAGAGGCTTTGTTTTTAATGTTGTTTTTTTATGGACCTTCTTTTATAGACTATAATAATCCATTCCTTAACTTTATCATCACAATCTCAGTATCAAATACTTCCTCTACACAGTAATAACCATAACATTACAGTTAAGATTGAAATGTATGCATCAGAGCATAATTCAGTGAAAATTTCTTTCCCAAACTATTCTGGCCATGAATTGTGTGATGCAATCCTACATAATCATTGGTTTCTATTCAATTAAATGTACAAATAGGTGTATAAGGAGTGGTCAACTCAAGGTGAAATAGTGGTCATCTCAATGTGAAATCAGTATGTTCTAGGAAATAAGTCCTATACAGAAAGTATTTAACATTTCTGCACTTTTCCTTATGCTATCATTTAGCAAAGATATTCATGAATTCCTATAGTCAAAATGTTGTATATGTGAGCATTTGTCATCTTCAAACCATCGAACCAAAGTTGGGGAATTCTGATGAAATGGCCAGCTGGTCATGGTAAAAACCATTCAAACGTGGGACCTTTAGTGTATTATCATGCAATGACAATTACTTCATATATTCCAGGACATCATTCTATGGGGTACTATAACACCTCTATTTCAATAATATTAGGGTTCAAGACCAATGCAATATATGTGACAGTGAGAAAATCTAGCTGACAGGTGGTCGACTCTAGGTATGTGGTCGTCTTTAGGTTAATCTACCCTATGTGGAATTATAAAATTAGATAAAGTAGAGGACTCCTATCCCCCTCCTAGACATGATATTGTACACTTTCAGAGGTTACTTACCCCTTTTCTCTGTCCTCCTCTGAGAGGTGACTGTGACTGGAAACAAACTTTGTTTTAGGCCTAGCGTCATGTAAAGGTGTGGATTTTCTTTGTATAGTGTTTCCGTTTCAGACAAGCGGGGTGCCTATGTGGAATACTTCCCTAGTATTATAAGCCACATCCTAATCTAGAGAGAGCCACTAGTTGCACCAGGGGCATGGCACTTGATTGTTTTGTACTGTTCTAAAAGGTAAGGACCCGCATTCAAGCCATGTATGAGGTATCTGGTTTGCATACAAGCTTATATACAGGAGTTTGTGGTACATTATTTTCTGGAGGTAATTTCTTAATGTCTACGATTGTACACAATCATTTGGCTGCAGATGCAAGTGCTTTTCCTATGGAGATTTCGGTATGACTTAAAGGTTGCAACCGCGTGGTATCATCGAAATAACGCCCAGGGGGGGCCTTGTCAAAAGATGACGAGGATGAACCTCTGCAAAAAATTTTTAGAGAGTGCTGAGGAAATGTGCTTGGCCTAACTCGTTTTCTTAGTATTGATAAAGAAAATTACAGCAGAATGTATGGAAAACCCTTTTTGCACGTTTTCTCTAAACGATTAGCAAGACAAAAACGTGCCCATTTTCTTTCTTGGTTCACGTTTCTGTGTTGGCAAGACCCTCCAGATGGTATATAATGGAAGAAATGTAGTACAAGTAAACATTATAGGTGACTTACCAACCAAAGTCTAAATAAACACAGGTGTATGGCATTCTTCCTTATTTTTCTTACATTGACATGTATTCCATGGGCTTGGAACCCTGATATTGTTGAAGTGGAGGTGTTATAGTACCCCCATTGAATGATCTACTGGGATATATTAACTAAAGTACCCATGTTTGGCTTGTTCTTATCGTAACAAACTGGCCATTTCATCAAAAATTTCCAACTTAGGTTGCATATTTTGAACATCAAAACTGATCATCTGTACCTTATATTGATTACAGGCACAGACAAATAACATTAGTAGATGATGGCATAAGAAAAAAAGGTACAGGAATGTTAGATACACAGAGAGAAGAAATGGAGTTACTGTGACTCCGAATCGGGAGTCCAGCTCCCATCACTCAGATGACCCCCGTTGTGACTCCTTTGTGACTCCCTAGAAAGAGGGAGTCGATATGCTGACTCCTTAGCAATACAGAGTCAAGCTTGTATGGCTCTCCACTTTGACTACCTTGTGAATGGAGTCAGGATATGTTGAATCCTTTACTATAAGAGTAGTTCATAGTTTCTGGGTTATTCATTGGGTACTTCAATATTTATTCCCGGGAAGAAGTATACCATCCCCAAAGATGAAGTGATCCAATGCTGTGATACATCTTTTTTTCATACTTTACCTTAGTCATCCAGGTTACTCTAATATAACCAAAGGAAAACACTGTAAATACTTAGAGTTAGCATTTTAGCCACAGAAATGGTGTCTTTGCTATTCTGCAGCTTCTGTTTACCTCTTTCACAAATGTGAGCATATCACCTTATATTTCATGTGTGAATGATTGCTAGTTGTGTGATACCCTAATACCAACTTCCCCACATCACTAGTAATACTCATAATTGAACTAAATGATGCACCATATGATGAGCTAAACTGTACAAACTGTACTGTGGGGCCCTCTAGTGGAAGATCCCCTGACTCCCTCTTCCTATTTGTCATGAATGGGGGCATACAAAGTGGACATCTTGGGTGGGCCCAAAAGGGGAGGTCCACCTTCGGGGACCCCCATTCGGACATTCTATGGGTGGACCAAAAGGGAGGGGGTCCTGACCCCCTGGATCCGCCCCTGAGTGTGAGGTTGTTATGTTTATTGAAATACAAAGAGTATTGTTGTATATGAGTAGTGTATAGTCTTGATTCTGTTTGTATATTTAAAAGCCGTAATTTCACATTTTACATGTTATCAAAACCATGTCTAATGAAGACATGGTACATGTGGTTGATCAAAGTTGTTACATACCAGATCTGATGAAAACACTGATCAATACTCAGGTGAAATCAGCTAGTAATGAGAACCTCTTACCTTTGTACTGTCAAATCTCTTTTCTATCATTGAAACAAAATATCATATCAAAATGCACCTGAGGACACCTCAGCTTTTTACATACAGGAAGACAAGCTAGAGAATAAACTTTGACACATTGCCGTGGGTGATGTGCTAGTTGTATATCATATTCCTTTTTTAGATGCACGTTTGGTCATGACAACGAACCTCTAAGTCAGAGATTTATCAATTAGTGACACTTCATTTGTTTTGTTCACTACACTGATGATGTACAGAGTTGTCAGACAACCTCCACCGCCTCATGTCACTGTCAGCCGCTAGATGGCGGGCCGTGCACGGCTTACTGTAGCAGCTCCTGCCACCAGCTCGCCGCCAGCACCACCGAGCTGCTCTGGAGCTGCTCGGCGCCCAGTGCCGCCCAGTTAAGGCTCAGTTTTATGTACAGGCTCGGGGAAATAAGGAGGCGTAACGATGACTGCCGACGATCCTCGCCGACAGCTATTAGGACCGATCAAGGAGCCGCTCCCAGCAATTAATCGAGATTGAAGGAGACATGACCATAATGAAATAAAACCAATTAGAACGCGCCCAGAAAGAAGGCTTGTCACTGTGTGAAAAGCGCGACGCCTAACGGCATTATAGACCCGGTGGGTAGGCCCTAATGAGTCTGCGCTCGACGTTTTTGACGTTGTCAACATCGCAATGACTCAGAGAACAGACATTAAATATGCACGTCCCCGCCCCATTAAGTGGCAATATTAAATCGTGGTTCCGAGCTGGCCCGCCAGCGGGCCCGCCAGGTAGAGCCCCAAAGTAAATGGTTTCCTGTATAAGGGATTAAGCGTCCGGAACCAGGGCCTATATTGGGCTGTGTGGGTTATGTTTATATGTATATTAATGTGGTATAAGTTGTGTAGTTATTATCAGCTCGCTCCGCTGTTCTCACGTATTTGGGAAGACTAACTCTAGTGGTATGATGTTGGCCTAGCCCATTCTTTTAACCAACACCAAGACGCCGATACAAGTCACCATTTATTGTTCATTGGTTATTCACAGTTACAGTTGTTGATGAGTCCACTCATGGTTGTACAGCTTCAACGACATCAGTCTATTCATACAAGCAGTTCATGTTTTAACAATCCGATGCTACTGGAGAGGTATGAGTGCCATAGAGATCCTGCTCAATCCGTTCTTACATTGGCTAAGTGTAATACTAAATATTAAACAGCTTCATCCTCGTCTACTCCAGGAGTATGTGTTGCCTCCTCGGCTGCTCCCACAATACTGACTCCTCCCTACCTCTTACCAACCCCTCACACCTTTCAGACGCCGGTGTTTGTCTCACCCGTATTCCCCCCTCCCCCTCTACAGAATCTACCTGACCAGATCTCGTCGACTCCCCTCCGTCTACACATTCCACAGTCTACCATAAACTCTATACTACCATAAACCCTATACAGGACTCCCATAGCACTCTCCCATATAGCATATAATAAATACACACATAATACAGCATACAATAAATACCCACACAAATGTACCCTGTTATATCCGTTCATTATAATTATTGGCTATTGATGACAAAACAGGTGCGGGCGCTCCCCTCTTGTGACGCGAGTCACACCAATTGTCAAGCATAAATTATGCTTGAATACATCTTATGTATTGTTTTGTCACTAATACCTGAGGTAATCATCGTTATCATATTATACATTTCAATAGTTATTTATGTACATACATATACACCACACTTATATAATACCATGCATTATTACTATATATATTTTCCACACTGCATTGGTGACTTATTCTTAGCGCAAACTTGTCCTCTAACATATACTTTATTATTACAATTCTCTCATTCCTTGATTCTCAATTTGTTTTTCTTTCCTTTGTTATTTATTTTACTCATTCACTCGCCTTTACTAAGCACTTTGTCCCATTCTATGTTTATATATTCTTTTTACTATCCTTACCCGGGAGTCGACACCAGTTACACCCAATCGGGCCAATAAATCTCCTTACATCTGTCAACCCCTTGTTCCGAAACGTTCCCCTCTATCTACCCTTTGCCCCAAGCATCACTCTAAAACACACTCTAACGCGTCTTGGGTTACGCCTGGCAACCTCTTACTTAACTCACGCGTGCACAGCTTGTCAACGAGTATCTACATCAGAAATCTTTCCACTTGCCACATTACGTCGTAGTTAGTGTCTCATTAGTTGGTCGTACATTTAAATTACAGTTTCTTTTAGCTATATTATCTTACTTAATAATATACACTGGCACCATTCCCAGACATTATAGCAATTCATCTGTAGATCGTCTTTGTATTGTCTATTCCATCCTTTCGTCTCACGCCAGCTGCACGATATCTTTCTCCCCCCCCTCTCTTGTCCTGACACCTTCTATGCCAAGTCTCTACCATAATGGCGTTTTATTCATCACTTTCAGTCTCATTCATTCAGATCCACGTACACCGATGACGATCCCGTCCTGGACTCTTGACCTCGCAGAGCCACGTTCACCGACTCTTTATGACCCTTGTTTACTGAATATGATACAGCCGTAGCCCCATATGATTCTCCAGGTACTTCTGGTAACTGTCTTGATCTTCTTAACTGAGCCATGGCTCTGGCATGGCCCGTGTCAGATAACTGATGTGTATTTATCTCTCTGTTCCTTATTGGTGTCCAGCCCGCCGCTGATATCATAGGTATCTCTAGTGGTACACCTGTCGCCAGGCCCCCACTATACCTAATCAATCTTGTCATCACCGTAAATCCATAGTCACCGTTCAGTATCCCTGCTAATTTCTTTGACACCTTCACAGTGGCCGGTAATGGCAATGGCACTGCGTTTTCCGCCGTTGCCATCTCAGTGGAATATAACACTCGACCCCACTGCACTGTAGCTATGTACTTCGGGCACGAGTAGCTTATTGCTACATCTCTAATAAGAGCCTGTTCTGCTGGTCTTTGAAATACCTGGTCCAAAGGCATTAGACTCTCCCCCAATGGTATTATTTCTGTGATCTCTTTAGTTGCCACCTGTAGATACAGTCCATCCACTGGTTGAAGCCTCTTTAGTTGTCGCACCTTCCTCACCAGTAACGCTATTATTATTATCAGTACTATCAATATCAATGATAACATAGCTATTGTCGTTTTGTGTTCCGGATCTTCTTCCTCATAATTACCTCCGACATCTTCACCGTATTTTTCATAGTCCCAGGTTTCTAGACTCCTTATTCTCATAGGCATTCTTGCTAATATGTATGCCATTAATAGTCTTTTTAAACAAAAATATTGTACCACCATCAGAGTCATGACAATCACCCCTGCAATCATTATTGGTGAATAATCCCATAGTGATTCAGTGGGAAAATGGCCTCCACCACTCATGCCATCCAAATCAGGCAGTGCTGATCCGTCTTCCATTGCACTCACCAAATTCTTAAGATTGACAGCTGCTGGCGACTGTTGTATTCTAGCCTTGTGCTTCATTTTGGTCTTTACTAATTTTGGCAACACTTCATCTTGCAATACCTCCACAGTTTCACCATTTAATACGGCCTTTATCCATGTCAATTTCTTAACACTGTTCATTTGTAGCAAATCGTTATTTACAAAAGTCACATTAGTTTCCATGTTCACATGACCGCATCCTGCCAAGCTGTAAGGCATCCACGCCCCGGCAGTCATGAATGCGCAATCACACCCAATGTTCAATATGGCGTAATGATGCATGTTCACCTTAACAGGTGGGCTTGATTGACACATCAATTGACCTTGTATGTCGGGTCCCGATACCAAAGTACGACCCTTTCCCAGTGCTATCGCAAATGAAGGAAAATTTGGTTGCACTATATAGTTGATCTCACATGTTTCTGCTATGGCCACCTTGTCATTTCTTATTAGTGCCGCCATGCACCCTCGCTCGGCTATTTTTCTCATGTGTGGAATATCTGGGCATACTGCTATTGAGTTGCCATGGCAACGCGCCCAATTCACCACTGGCTCTGATATATAATACCGCCCATTCTTTGATATGGCTACTTCTGATGGCAATCCCTCTATTCTCGTCCCGTCAGCTTCTTTATTGGCCAGCCGCACTGGTACTGGAAACACCTTTACAGAGTATACACAAAATATGTGTTCCTCTGACACCACCGGAATCCTTATCTGCATCTTCATATGATATACCATTTTATTATTCCATAAATTGTAACATATTTTGTATTAATCAAAGAAATATCTATGAAATTAATACATAGGTTGGTTCTAAGAGCTATAAGAGCGCTCAAACTTTACATAAGAGCGTTCATGCCCCACTGCACACCAGCCACAGTCAGTTAGACTAAGTTTATGACATCAAAAGGTCCGACCTAATGGTTCACTGCACAATATAATAAGAATAAGGGTCTCAGTGTGCGACCTCATGGTTCAATGCACAAATTAATAACTTGTAAGTGAATGCAACCGGCCGTCACGGGTGCCTGAGCACCGCTGACGCCGTCATGAGTGTCTGAGCACTCTAAGGACTGAACAATGGGTTACATAAGCACGACGCCATAACCTTCCGGTCGCTCTAGCGTCGCTCCTGAGCGACCTAGGTCAAATATCAAAAATTCTATGGAAAGCCCATAATTAGACGGTCAGAATGAGCCCAAGATCAAGGCTGAACTCCCAGTATTAAGGAAGTTACGCCATGGAGACTGAATCGACCTCCGAGTGAGCTACAGACAAACCGGCGGGAGTTACGCGCCTATCCAGCGGGCATTATAATCTTGGCACATTCAGCTCTGCGCATGCCCAAAATGGCGGTTATACAAGCATAAACGGCCGAGATATGAGGGTCTAAAGATGCAGAACCGACCAAGACAATGGGGGCCATAGCGGCGTCCATGGGGGTCCTTTGTCCCCCTGTGACACTTGAAAGGGTCCCCTCAAACAATTGTAGAGTTAGGCAGATGCTGCTGGCTCCAGTCAGTCTGGAGGTGCTTTTCCAAGATTTGCTACAAATAGCCTGTCTGCACCTCCAGGAAGACACATCACCAAGAACCGCTCTAGAGGTAACATCTCCAGTCATCTCCTGCTACCTGCTATACCACTGCACTATGGTGAAACTATGCTAGACAGGCATTGGTTTCCTACCATTAGTGGCCAGAGGCTATCTTCTTCAAGACTTCCACCAGAGGGTAAAGTTATCCATTATTACATTATTCCTCTAAGCAGCAGGTCAGGAGCTAGGTGTGGGAACCCACCTAGAAGTATGCTGGACACTGCATTTTTAATACCTCACAGGTGGAGTGGAACTGAACATTGTACTTTATAAATTACTGTATGTTTACTGTATGTACTAATTACCTACATACTAACTACTGTATGATTGATATTTCTTACATGTTGCCTAAAGCTGAATAAACCAGTGACAACTGGAAATAACACTATTTTATTATGAGCCTGATGTATTTACTCCTTACACCACTAGTCATATGATATTTCTCATATGACAACTTGATCATGCCAATTACTAGTATGACAAAGTGGTGGAGAACATCCTACTAAGATCCCATCTCTCACAGGCTCATAAAAATTAAAGCTGGTAACACAACTAAGAACAATCATGCACACAGTAAATTAAAGCTGGTACCGCAACTAAGAACAATCATACACACAGTAAGATCTCTCATATATCAGTGAGGTCTCCCAAAACGTCAGTGAGGTCTCCCAAAACGTCAGTGAGGTCTCCCAAAACGTCAGTGAGGTCTCCCAAACGTCAGTGAGGTCTCCCAAACGTCAGTGAGGTCTCCCAAACGTCAGTGAGGTCTCCCACACGTCAGTGAGGTCTCCCACACGTCAGTGAGGTCCCCCACACGTCAGTGAGATCTCCCACACATCAGCGAGATCTCCCACACATCAGTGAGATCTCCCACACATCAATGAGATCTCTCACACATCAATGAGATCTCCCACACACCAGTGAGATCCCCCACACATCAATGAGATCTCCCACACGTCAGTGAGGTCTCCCATACATCAATGAGATCTCCCACACGACAGTGAGATCTCCCACATATCAGTGAGATCTCCCACATACCAGTGAGATCTCCCACATACCAGTGTGATCTCCAACATGTCAGTGATACCTACAACACACCAGTGATCCCACACCTTCCACCATGGCCGATGCTGATGAAGGTCCTCAACCCAATCAGGCGGCTGAGAAGATAAGGGCCTATGAGAAGACCATCCAAGATGCAGTTACTGCCCTAGAAGCAAACAGAGCCCAACAAGATGCTCATGCCCTTGCCTCAAAGGAAAGGGAGAGGATCCTCAGTCAACAATTGGATGACCATCGGAAGGCCCTAGAACAGGCACAACAACAGATCGCAGATCTCATGAAGATGGTATCATCCCAGACCTCACAGCCTCCCACACCCACCACCACACCTATTGTCACACCATCCGCCTCTGGATCCAAGGAGGATGTCATGATCTCCATGATGTCCAACATGACCAGGATCCTAGACAGACAACAACACGACGACAGGAAGATCAGGCAACACGAGGTAACCAAACCCAAAACTTTTTCTCACCCATCACCACTCATGTCAACAGCACTATTTATTGATCACAAATTCCCAGAGTATCTGAAGGACAGGTACAAATTAACAGACAGTGACACCATGGTAACATATTTACCCAAGTACCTTGAAGGACAAGCATTGGCTTGGTTTGAAACCTTCAAGGAAAGTGCCACACCTGATAAGTTGACATGGTCCAATGTAGTACATGAACTAAAAGAGTATTTTGCTACTCAAGACAATATTATCTCCAGGACTGCACTCCGTGCACAAGAGATAGATGAACCTGTATCTGATTATGCAATGTATCTCAGAAAAGCGTGTAATGCCCAATGCCTAAAGGACGACACCTTATTTAAAACATTCATCCAAGGCATGAGGCCCTGGATCTCTGTAGCTCTTGAGAACAAGAAAATAGACTCTTTTAACCAAGCCCTAGACCTAGCCTTAGAGGTTGAGACCCAAGAAAGATCTAGGAAAACAAGGGATGCAGAGTCTAACCCACAGCCTACTAAGAAAAAGGTCCAGGAAATCACCACTAGTTCAGATGAAGATGTTAACCTAATGTCTAGTGCCAATGTAAGGCAACAGGAAGCTAAGGCTATATCCAAAGACCCTACCGGTAGATATAGAGGAAATAACTATGACCCCAACTACCAATCCAATAGAGGTAGAGGTAGGGGGGGCAACAGCAACAACCGGGGGGGTCACAACAGTAGGAAAGACAACAGCTCTTCCAACTCCAACAATGGTAACTCCTCATACAATGATAGGAGAGACAGAACCCCAAGTAATGGCAGACCCTATAATAATCAAGGATCCAACAGTAGGAGCCAGAGTCCACATAGGAACTACAACTCTGGATCCTACAACAACTCTGGATCCTACAACAACAGCCAGGGTTCAAACAACTCTGGATCCTATAGTCAAAGATCCAACAGTAGGGGCCAGAGTCCACATAGGAACTACAACAGTGGATCCTACAACAACAATGGCGCCTACAACAATCAGAGATCCAGCAAATCTGGTCAATACAGCAACTCTGGTCAATATAAACAGGGTTCCAACCCACGCCAGGAGGATTACAAACCGGACACAAGAGGTTACCAGGGGAACCAACAAAGTAACCCCCAAATACCACCTCATGTGATGGATCAAATCTCCAAGCTCCTGGTGGCAAGCATCTCAACCACCCCACAGAACCAGGAAAACTAGGATGTCACAGTGCCGATGGGCCAGTGCACTGTGACACCCCAAATACAAACAATCAATCAGGATTAACAAAGATCCAACCAGAGACAATTGCTAGTGCCAATCTACCATCTAACAGACAGAGACGTCCATCAGTGATACACATCACCCCACCAGATTCATCATCAAAGGATACAGGTGAGAGTACCAAGCTTTCTATTGTACTTCTTCAAAATGGCTGTATCAATGCAAATCTGTATGATGTTTCAGATGTACAATGTTTGGTTGATACAGGTGCTACTATCACCTGTGTCAGACAATCATTCCTCATGGATCTCCAAAAGAGATTCCATATCCAACTGAGGAAATCTAAAATCAACATCCACCTGGCAGATGGATCGGTGTGTCATGTTAGACATTCAGCCATGCTGAACTTTAGAATCCAAGGTGTCAGATTCCAATACCAATTTGCTGTAATACCCAACCTCACACAGCCCGTTGTTCTCGGCACAGATTTCTTAAGCACTACAAAATCTCAAATTGAATTTAATGTTGATCCTGAACAAATTCTCAAACCCATTAGGGCAGTGAGGGATTTTACCATCCCTCCATTCTCTGAACTTGCAGTACTGGGTAAGGTCACATCTACTCAATCACTGCAAGGGAAAACTGGAGTAGTAGATAACCTCCAAAGAAATAACAATGCCCCATATCTAGTCCAAAGGGCAGCAGTAACCCCCAGGGAAAATAACAAACATCCCCTAGTGTTACTCAACACCAGCAGGCGCCCACATAAAATCAAAAAGGGTGCCATCATAGCTCTATTTCAGGAAGTCAAGGAATCTGATTTAGAAAAACCTCAACAGGTGTCAGACACTACCCCACACACTGATCAATCCATCTCAGCCATACGGCCTGAGGATGTAACTCAATTCAGTGACACAGACTCAGACTGTGAGTCCACATATGCTGACCCTGAACCCAACTCAATCAGACTCTCTGAAATAGCTGCTATACGTAGTGAGGCACATGACCTCGAGCCAGAATTGGAAGAGAATGTTCCACCAAAATCTGTGCTCACATCCAAAGATCAGCATGATAGATTAAAATCACTGCTGACCAAGTATGATGATGTATTCGTAGGAAAAGATGGAGACATTGGTGCCACACACCTGTATACACACTCAATACATGTAAAACCTGAGGCAGTACCATGTCACTTCCTACCATATAGACAAACACCAGAAAAACAGGCCGCAATAGGGGAAGAGTGTGAAAGGCTAGTACAACAGGGCATTCTGAGAGAATGTGCCGAGGGCCCCTGGGCCTCCAGATCCTTCTTAGTACAAAAATCATCGGGAGGCCATCGGCTCGTCACAGATTTTCGTTATTTGAACCAGAACACGATAAATCAAGCCTTATCTACACCCCGGGCCGATGACACTCTAGACATGATAGGGTCACTCAGACCAAGAGTATTCAGTAAGCTAGATGCCCAACAGGGATTTTTTCAAATTCCTATAAGACAGGAGGATCAGCATAAAACCGCATTCATAGCAAATGACAAAAAATATGTCTATGAAAGGATGCCGATGGGTTTAGCGACGGCACCGGCGGGATTCTGCCATCTAGTCACATTAATTCTGAACAAACTCAAGTACAAATGTGCCCTACCATACCTAGATGACATATTGGTATTATCACCATCAATCGAACAACACTTCCATGACCTGGAAGACGTGTTCAACAGCCTAAGAGTTGGTAAACTCAAACTGAAGAAATCAAAATGTGAATACTTCATAGACAGAATAGACTTCTTGGGAATGAGAGTCACACCCATGGGACTGCAACCATCTCCCACAAAGGTGGAGTCAATCAAAACCTTCCCAACACCAAAATCAGTCAAAAATGTCAGATCCTTCACAGGCCTATGCCAATACTTCAAAAAGTTTATCAAAGGTTATGCCCAAATTGCTAGACCATTATATGATCTACAGACACATCTCAAAGCATTTGTCTGGACAGAAGAGGCAGATAATGCTTTCAGAACATTAAAGCATGCCCTCTGTACCAATGCTCTTCTCAGATATCCAAACTATGAGAAAGAGTTCAGTTTGGCAACTGATGCTTCCAATGTGAGTTTAGGAGCTGTACTCTCACAGAGAGATAATGAAGGAGTGCTCAGACCAGTAGCCTTTGCAGGTAGAACCCTCTCCAAACATGAGAGAAATTACAATACCACAGAGAGAGAACTACTGGGAGTAGTGTATGGAGTATTACACTTCAGACACTATCTAGAGACCAGACACTTCCAACTATACACAGACCATGCAGCCCTAATCCCACTATTAACCAATACAGGACTCACACATAGATGGGCCAGATGGGCTCTAGACATACAACAATTTTCATTCACCATCCAACACGTGAAAGGTGATGATAACACACCACCAGATGCTATGTCTAAAAGAGAATACCCAGACTCTGGACCCATGACTAACCCTCCACCCCCACCAAGGAGAGTTAGAGCAGCCAGTAGAACCAAGTTTGCAAAAGTAACAAAGAAAGTACCATTCAAAAGGGATGATCCACCCAGCACCATTGAAAGGCCAGAGACACCCATTAGGGGTATCTTGAAGCAATCTACACACTATGTGTTTTGCCACTGTGAGAGAGAATACTCACAACTCTTTCCAGATAATGACTTCGAGCCTATTGAATTCTCATCACTCAATCAGATAGTGAAGGCAACTCCTAAGGAGCCACCCTTCACCCCACCTGACTCAGACGATGAAGATCCAGAAGACACAATATATGCTATTACTCAAGCAACTTCTAAATCAGTCAGATTCTTTGAACCAATGCAGGGAGAGGAAACACCAAACCATTTGTGTCCTATGACCACACGCTCAAAGACTAGAGAAATGATTCAGGAGGGCACACCAAAACCCCCCACACAATCACAAACTATTCTAAATGAGAAAAAGGTCACAGGAAACAAACCTACCAAAACCCCACCTGCCAGGAAAAATGTCACAAAAGACACTGCATCTACTAAGTCAAAGAACTCTGAGACAAAGAAGAATGACAAAAAGCAAAGTGTGCCTTTAAAGAAAAAGGTTGCCACTCCCATTAAGGCGAAAATAGGCCCTCCAAAGGAGCCTACGCGCCAAAACAAGAGTGACACACCCCAACAAAAGGCACAAGATAGGCCAATAGTCGATGAAAAAGAAAAAGAAAGAGACAGAATAAAACAACATGTGCTAGATATAAATCAACTACTGGATCAGATTCCCGACACATCCATCTCAGGTACAAACCTTGGCTTGGAACAAAGGGAAGACAAGGACCTATTGCCCCTCATACAGTATCTTGAGGATGGGACCTTGCCTGCACCAAAAGCACAAGGAAATAGAATCATCAACCAAGGCCAGACATACACCTTGGTAAATGGTACATTAGTCCATATATGCCCCATAAATTGGAGAAAAACCAATACTGTACCACTTCAAATTGTTATACCACAGCAATGGGTAACAAGTACACTACAGTATTTCCATGACTCACCTACCGGCGGCCATCTTGGTTCAAGTAGGATGCTGTCAGCACTCCGACCTAGGGTATATTGGAAGTCTATGCTAGCAGACACAACAAAATATGTTTCCACCTGCCACACATGCCTCACAGCAAAAAGGCAAGTACACTCACACAAAACACCAATGACAGTGAGAGAGTACATGACTTCACCAATGAAGTTCCTAAACCTAGACGCGGTGGGACCACTTCCCACAACTGCCAGGGGAAACAAACATATACAAGTCTGCATAGATTATGCTACCAGATATGCAACAGCTTGGGCTACTACTGACTTAAAAGCTGAGACAACAGCAGCAGAGTTCTACAAGAATATAATTTGTCATCATGGAACACCAGCCACTCTTCAAACAGACAATGGGACATGTTATACAGGTGCAAAGTTCACAAAGTTAACTAAACACCTCAAGATCAAACATAAATTCTCCTCACCATACAGGCCACAATCAAATGGGCTTGTAGAGAGATTCAATGCTAGCATAGGCACAGCACTCAGAGCATTCTGCTCAAAGCACCAAAACAATTGGGATTCATTTATTGAACCCATAACCTTTGCATTAAACAACACTGAATCCCAAACCACAGGATTCACCCCTTTCTTCCTACTCCATGGAAGAAACCCAGCCACCCCAATGGACTTAGGGCTGGGAATACAGGAAGACATATCCACAGTAGCAGACCATGTAGCTAACATGATAACAAATCAAGATACCTCTAGGAGGAAAGCTATAGAAAGGGTCGCCAAGCTACAAAAGGAAAGAAAGGATAGATATGATAAGAAACTTACACCACAGGAAATCAAGGTCACCGACATGGTGTACCTAAACATACCAAGAATCCTGACCAACACAGAGTGTAAGAAACTTCAACCCCTTTTTATGGGACCATATGTTGTAGTAGATAGACCTAGTCTGACAAGTGCCAAACTCAAAAACCTGGACACCAATCTATTGGTGGCCAGACCAGTGCACATAGACAGACTGAAAAAGGTTATGGCTGTCAGAAATAATGAATTTGCACACAGGCTTATTCCACATGAGGCCAAATACTACAGCAAAATTGTAAGGAACAAAAATGATATCACCCTTACAAGAGAAACCACAGGCATAGGCCCTATCAAGCCTAGGCCTGCACACCACATACTAAGGAAGACATCTAGGTGTGGTGCAGTTTCAAGAAATTAGAAACAAGATTGAGATACCAAAAGACATAAGATTTTCAAAATGTATTACAAATTCTCTTCATCCACACATAAGACATGTGTGACTGATAATGAATTACTATGTATATAAAGCCAATCAAATTTGTAAATATATCAGTAGGTTATTGCCTCTGAAAGGGTCAAAGACTGGGACCCCCCAAGTAAAGCAGACATGAAGTCTAAGAAGAGTAAGGGTAACACAATGGAGTGTCTAAAGCCTAATCCCCACATGAAAGAGCGCGCTATGCCAACACAGCAGTCTATAGAGATCAATTGACCTTATAAGCTACACTCAGACAACTGTCTAGACGGTCATGAATGGCTGTCCTGGATGACAGGAGGAGCTAATTACCAGTACACAGATTACACAATAGAACCCCTCAGTTGCAGACACTGGAGATTAGGTACATGACTCCAGAGAAACAATACCAGGCCCACAATGGATGTGGGTAGGGTAGGCTACATAAGAAGCACTGTGGACCATAGCCCACCATCAGTCTTCATCCAGCTGCAGTCTGGAACACAAGTCTACAGGACCCCACTTGGGAATTAGCCAGCCCACTTCTCCATTAGGAGAGACTGCACTAGGATAAAGAACACACCTACTTCACCTTCAACCTGACCTTACCATTTACTGGTCAACCTCTATAGACTCACCGGACATATTGCCAAGACAGCTCAATCTTGCAAAGGTACAGTTTGAACCACTTCATTTAAAGTGTTACACCATACACTTAGACTTTACCAGCACCAAATCACTACAAATTTGACAAGACTTTAAACAGCAAACTTGCTTTACACAAGCACCATGGGGAGACTGAGAGTTTCACCCATACTGCTAACTATGCTGTTATTATATACTATAAAACCACTTACTGCAGGCTATACACCTGTGGTGAGACAAAACATAGGAGTAGTATTCAAACCTAGCCCTCAACCATTGGTCAATGGACATACAACCACAACATTGTTGTTAGCTATTCCCTACAAGATACCTCGGGCACCCGTTACCCAAGGATCCATAAGGGATAGAATACTCCATTTGACCACTCCTACTCTACAAGATCATACCTCTGGCCAAATTATCCAACAAGCTAAGGAGCTAGACACCTTGCTGGAAATTGCAGACAAGGAGATAAATGAAACACTAGCCTCCATCAAATTGTTCTTATCCAACCCCATAAACACATTGGACAAGGCCAAAAGAGAGGCCATACTGGGTTTTCTAGCACCCCTGTTTCGCGGTGTGCTAGGTCTAGCCACAGTAGAAGATGTAAACCAAGTAATGGGACAGCTCAAGAACATAGATGAAATACTAAGAAAATTTGCTAAACAGGATCAGGAAGCAGCTAATCTCATTGAAAAGATCACAGACAGACAAGATAAGTTTGTCAAAGCATACATCCAAGATAAGAAGGTACTGGACAGCACAATCAACACCATAGGTGACACCGTCAACCTGTGGGCCTCTAACATGTCCAGGTCACTTGACTCATATTCAAGGCACGAGAAAACTCAAAGGGAGAAAATGCAAGTATTAAATGATGCATTAATTATCATAGCAGCAAGAATGAATACAGTTCAATCACTGCAAAGGACAAATGCAGCCCTGAGGATGCTATCATCAGGAATCCTAACCCCTGATATAGTACCACCCTCAGACCTCGCTAGATACCTAGTTGACATTAATAACAAACTTAGGATTACACACCCTGGAGCACAAGTCGCAATTAATGACTTAGATTTCTATTATTCACAGAAGCTGACCTCATACACTTACTCAGCTCACCATATATATATTCATCTGGACATTATAATTCAATCTACCACCTCGACCTTCAAACTGTACCAAATGATCACATCACCCATGCCTATAGACACACAGGAGACCCCCACCAGAGGAGTCACCAAACTACAAACCACAACTGAGTTTCTAGCAGTATCTTACGATGAATCATTATTTATCGAATTGGACTCAGCAGACATGCAGGCATGTGAAGGTACTACAGTAAAGGTATGCAGAGATGTAAATGGTAGAATCTATAAACACAGGCCTACATGCCCTGTAGCCATTTTTACTAACCAGGCTCAACAGATTAAGGAACATTGCAAGTTTACAGTTTCACCACTGCAAGCACCTACCACCCATGCTATTTCCATTTCTGAAGATGAGTATCTGGTCACTACAAATGAACCCCATTACTTTATCAACTGCCATGGTAAAACGTCTGAAACTCGGAAGGCCCAGTCCTACTCAATCATAGGTGTACCCTGTGGGTGCACGATCAGTGTAGGAGAATTTTCTCTTCCAAACACAAGGTTGCCCTGTAACTCAACCTTATCATTTCATTACATTCTCAAGACAATTAATTTACCATTCATGGCAGCACTTAACAAAATTTCTGAAACCAAACCAGATGAAAGAGAGAATCTTCCAAATTTCCCAGTAGTAAACCTTTCTAGAACCTTAGAAAAACTACAGGAAAATCCAATCATGGATGATATTACTCAACTAAATTTAGAGCCCTTTGCTAAAACAGTATTAAAAGATGCCTCCAACCTTAATAAGGAAATGGAAACGCGCTACGAGGAATCATACCTACGTCGAGTTACAGAGCATCCAATCTTCCAAAGCTTAGCACTCATCCTAGGGATATCAGCTCACATTTTTATAGTATACATACTACTCAAATTATACAGACTAGGAGGGACTGTAGCCTACCTGCCTACAGCCAAAGCATTCAGACTAGTCACCGAGCTGCCCCTACACAAATTGCTCCCAGATAAGAATCCTACCAAACTAACCCCTACAGAGGAAACCCACACCCCCTTCCTCACAATTCAGGAAACCCACACCCTGATAATTGCTATATTATTCACCCTGACCATCTACTCAGCCTACAGAATAATGAAGTACCTTAAGAAATTTGCACAGACACACTGTGGCAAGAAAAATGTGGCCAAGCGCACAAACCCCACAATATATTTTAAAATATATTGTGGAGACTCAAACTTCGCGCTACCCTTGAGGCCAATACCACATGAATTTGATGAGATTAAATCAGCAGCTGCCCCTACCTATAAGGATATAGTGGTTAAAACCTTCCCACTACCTAAGGCTATATTTACCTGGAATGGACCAGCAGTTATAACAACACAGAGAGGAGAATTTGCTTATCACCTCCCTCAGGTGATACACCTACCTTGGCGCACTAGGTTCAGCACTATACCAGCCCTTAAAAACAAAGGACTGTACTACTCCATGCTTCTCCAGAATGATTGTGGCACCAGCCCGGTGACCATGACAGCACTGGAAAATACAACAGATATAATTATTGACGAACAACAGGAGGAGACCGCAAGGTCAAACATGCAGACTATTGCTAATTTTCTAAACCACCAGCCCTCCCCGGTGACTGTGGAAACAGCCTAGACTGCCCACAGCCTAGGTTGCCCCCAGTCCACCACCAGGAGACAACACATCAGAGACAGTATTCAGAACTTTTCGGACAATTTGCCGGCCCTGAAAAGGGCCTTTGGGATGGCGGGTTTTTACACCCTAGGTTTCAGTCAGTCGGGATCCTACCACAGATCCTCGGGTTCAACATCAATGGGAGAGTCCGGGGCCGAGTCCGAGCCATACATATGGCCGTGATCCTGCTCCCACTCAGCGAGCCGGGCCTCCAGCATCCCCAGCCCATACTCGGCAGCCGTGGATGGATTCCCGGATGCCGCAAGATCGAGGAGGGATGCCGCCAACAAATAATCCCATAGCACTCGCTCCCGCGGCCCTAGGTTATAATCCATGGGCCAGAAACCCATACTGCCCAAGGCCCTAGTCAGAAGGCCCACAGTGGCCCCCCGACGCAAGGCTGAGCCCAGGAAATAATGGCAGGAGTAATTACAGACCATCACATCACCATGCTCTATGATCTCTTTGAAGTTACTCACTATGTACCCATAATGGATGGTCTGGTTAGACTCAACCAGGGCCCTAGCTGGACTCCCCACCTCCATCACCTGGGGGACAGGCAGAGCAAAGAGAGCTTGTAGGTGGGCCATGGTACTACAGCAGTGACTTCCAGAGAGGAACTGATGCTCCAATACCAGCCACACACTCCTTAAATGGACACACACACACCCCCCCCCCACCCTGAACTGTCCACTGACACCAAGCTAGGCACTGCCACAGACACATGCCAAAATCTGGCACCTAACACCTCAAGTGCCACCACTGCATGAGCACACCAGGGAGGAGACTCACATCTCACTCCTGACACACCTCCACTGTCAATGAAATTATCAAAGTATTAGAAAAAAAAAAAAATTATATACACAGCCACTTGTTGATGTATAATATGAAAATCTATGGTATTCTCACAAAAATCAATGATTAATGCGCACATATACGCGCAAAATTGCGAAATTGCAAATTACAAATTGTAAAATTGTACAAATCTAACGTTAATATACATGAATGCAGGTAGATAACTAAGACAGTTTTTGTACCCACTAGCACTTGTATACTATGCCAAGGTTTACTTAAAGTAACACACTTTAGGTATCCAAGAAAATTGTTGGAAAAATGAATGAAAAAAAAAAAAAAAAAAAATTGTTGAGAAAATTGTTGACATAAAACATGTTTACTTAAGATACTCACCAAATAAATCTCTTTCAGGGACACATACTCAAAAGGCTAGGGGAAAAGTCAATTAAGCAGCGGCCCACTGCCGAAATTGCCAATTAATACACCCATATAGCAAAATCAATGAGTAACTCAGAGACAAACAAGCCTATTGTACATGAAGTACTTTGTTTTTCCGGCCCTCGGAAAAATTTGTCTCAAATCCCATAAATTGAATAGTGTAATCTAGATTGTACGTTTGTACCCAATTTGCACACTAAAATTGTATGTTTGCACACCAGATTGTACGCTCGTACCCAATTTGCACACTAAAATTGTATATTTGCACACCAGATTGTACGCTTGTACCCAATTTGCACACAAAAATTGTATGTTTGCACACCAGATCGTACGCTCGTACCCAATTTGCACACTAAAATTGTATGTTTGCACACTAGATTGTAAGTTGTATCCAATTTACATTTGAATTATATGTTGCACATTATACTGTATGTCTGTACCCAATTCATACACTGAAGTCAGATTTTTAGAAAATCAACATTTCTATGTGTATCCAAGCTGTACGCAAAATTATATTTGTACATACAGAAACTATCAATTGAACGCAAAATTATACACTGGCAGACTAAAATTGCCAAATGCACGCGAAATTATATATTTGCACACTAAAATTGCCAAATATACGCGAAAATTATATATTTGCACACTCAAATTGCCAAATGTACGCGAAATTATATATTTGCACACTAAAATTGCCAAATATACGCGAAAATTATATATTTGCACACTTAAATTGCCAAATGTACGCAAAAATTATATATTTGCATACTGAAATTGTCAATTGAACGCAATTACACGCGAAATTGTAAATTTGCACACTGAAATTGTCATTTATGTTCAATTTGCACGCTAAATTGAATATTAAATGCCAAAATTGCACACTATTTGCCAAATTGTATGTTGTACATAAAAATGGAAAATTGTACCCAAAATTGATGTTACATAAGCAAATAAGCTCTGGTATAGTAAGATATAGAAACTCGGAAATGTACTTATACCCAGGAGAAAATTGTTTATACTGACAAAGCTCTACCACAAAAATTGCATTTGAAGCACTCCCCATTACTTCAAATCCTCTTACAAAACAGTATATAACTCCAAAAAATAAGGTAAAAATTGTATAAGTTGTACATTCCCTCGGCGAAATGACGGAGTTTCGCATTCTTTCGGGGGAGAGGGAGTATTCTATGATATACCATTTTATTATTCCATAAATTGTAACATATTTTGTATTAATCAAAGAAATATCTATGAAATTAATACATAGGTTGGTTCTAAGAGCTATAAGAGCGCTCAAACTTTACATAAGAGCGTTCATGCCCCACTGCACACCAGCCACAGTCAGTTAGACTAAGTTTATGACATCAAAAGGTCCGACCTAATGGTTCACTGCACAATATAATAAGAATAAGGGTCTCAGTGTGCGACCTCATGGTTCAATGCACAAATTAATAACTTGTAAGTGAATGCAACCGGCCGTCACGGGTGCCTGAGCACCGCTGACGCCGTCATGAGTGTCTGAGCACTCTAAGGACTGAACAATGGGTTACATAAGCACGACGCCATAACCTTCCGGTCGCTCTAGCGTCGCTCCTGAGCGACCTAGGTCAAATATCAAAAATTCTATGGAAAGCCCATAATTAGACGGTCAGAATGAGCCCAAGATCAAGGCTGAACTCCCAGTATTAAGGAAGTTACGCCATGGAGACTGAATCGACCTCCGAGTGAGCTACAGACAAACCGGCGGGAGTTACGCGCCTATCCAGCGGGCATTATAATCTTGGCACATTCAGCTCTGCGCATGCCCAAAATGGCGGTTATACAAGCATAAACGGCCGAGATATGAGGGTCTAAAGATGCAGAACCGACCAAGACAATGGGGGCCATAGCGGCGTCCATGGGGGTCCTTTGTCCCCCTGTGACACTTGAAAGGGTCCCCTCAAACAATTGTAGAGTTAGGCAGATGCTGCTGGCTCCAGTCAGTCTGGAGGTGCTTTTCCAAGATTTGCTACAAATAGCCTGTCTGCACCTCCAGGAAGACACATCACCAAGAACCGCTCTAGAGGTAACATCTCCAGTCATCTCCTGCTACCTGCTATACCACTGCACTATGGTGAAACTATGCTAGACAGGCATTGGTTTCCTACCATTAGTGGCCAGAGGCTATCTTCTTCAAGACTTCCACCAGAGGGTAAAGTTATCCATTATTACATTATTCCTCTAAGCAGCAGGTCAGGAGCTAGGTGTGGGAACCCACCTAGAAGTATGCTGGACACTGCATTTTTAATACCTCACAGGTGGAGTGGAACTGAACATTGTACTTTATAAATTACTGTATGTTTACTGTATGTACTAATTACCTACATACTAACTACTGTATGATTGATATTTCTTACATGTTGCCTAAAGCTGAATAAACCAGTGACAACTGGAAATAACACTATTTATAAGAGCCTTGAGATAATTACACTATATACCACTAGTCTTATGATATTTCTCATATGACAACTTGATCATGCCAATCACAAGTATGACATTCACACGACCTTGGTGCTGATATACTCGCACCACACTATTATCATAGTAATATTCAGGATCAGTAAAAGCGACTCTAAATCGTGGGTACGTAGCCTTTAGATATACTTCAGTGTTGACTATAGCTTCCTTCAAATCTTCTCTAGTGACCAGTTTTGATGATAGTTTTCTTCGTGATGCCAATCTTACCTCAGCTGCCATATCCTTTATCTCAATGAGTTCATTTAATAAATGTATAATATACCCCCATTTGACCCTTGTCAGCAGGCTTTCATGGTTGTATACAATGGATAGTTCATATAATGCCACACTGTGCATAGTTTGAGTTCTTTCCAGCAACTTCCGTCTCTTCAATGATATCTTAGCCATTTCATACAATTGTAACTGTCTATCAGCCAACTCTCCCACTTCCGCCATGACGTCCTCCAAGCCATTGCTAGTACTTGTGGCCAATGTTTTAATAACATCACGCATCTTATAATACGATGTCTTCAGTAATTGAATATCCTTTTCATTTCTGGCTACATCATCAGCTCTCCCAGTGCCAAAAATATAGTACGACAACTCTCCTATAATATTTAGACCTGGTATACCTGCTCTCTTAGACCTTTTGACTTGTTGTTGTTCAGGTATGTTTTCCATCAGCTTTTCCACTTCCTCCTCTCTGGCCTGTATTAATTTTCTAATAATTTGATTCAACCATTCTTCTTTCTGTTTGATGTTGTCACAGGTATCTTCAAATAATAAGGTTCTGTTATGATGTTGAATATCACACATAACCTGCATGTTCTTCACACATTGTTCATAAATACTTTCCATTTCCGGCTCTGGTAATCTATCTGGTATCTCTAATACAAACACTTGTGACACATGATTGTGCTCAGCTGTAGAAATACGTCTACCAGGTTGCAAAATGACACCTAATTCGGCTCTCTCTAAAGTCTCGAAAGTGTGCCTTCCAGCATCTATCACACCCCACAAGGAACATAAGACACATAGTATAGTTAGCCACGCCATTTTCTTCTTATTATGGCTTCCGTTTACAGTTCGAGTTGGGTTACTACGACTCCTAACTGATCGCTCCTGGAAGTTTTTATGGATCTTGAACACTTAATAAGCCCTATCGTGTCAGATAGTTCACCAGTTCATGACCCTTTTACCCCTTCTTGTATATATTTTCCCGTCAATCTGAACACGTGTGCCTTCCTTTCCTATCTAGCTGTACGTCTCTTCCATCTGATAACACCAATTTATTGGATTGGAGTCTTTGTCTCAGCGACTCCTCCTAATGTGCCCTCAATTTTTTTTTTACTATAGTTTTCACTATATTTTTGTTTTCTTATTTCAACTTCCCATCCCCTTGGTTAGATACCTAGAATTAAATTCTCAGTCGATGCTTGACTTCCACCCTGTTCGCACTGAAGATGGCTAGCTATTCCAGCGTTTCTGTCAATGGCGCACTCGTCTATCTCCCGATAGATCGTCTCCAGCCCGGTTTTACCTACATCGTCGGCTGCAGAGACCTGTCCTCCACAGATGCTAACGTTACTCCGTGCATGCTAGTATGCACCGGACCGCAAGGCGCGACCATGCCCTCACACACCACCATTCGAGATCATCTACGCTTAGCTTGTCACATGACGGACATGACACTGCGCGTCATCCACCTGGATGGGATGCCCGATCCCAGTTACCGCCTGCAATCAACTGCTGCTGTTCCTCCTGTTCCTGCACCTGCTTATCGGCCTGCTTATGTCAATATCACACCTCCGTCTGTCAACTTGACCACCTCTTTCGTGCCACCCTGGAATCCTACACAGATGTCTCCCCTGGGTGCGCGTCCCACCTATAGCGCCATAGTGCCTGCTACCTCTACCTCAAGTGCGGCGCTCACCTTCACCTCCAATGTACTGACTACTTCCTCTACAGTCCTGCCGCTAGTTGTGGATACCTCTTTCCAGTATCCCCTTCCTGCTTCCTTCGCTGTTCCTTCTACTCCTCGTCCATTAGCACCTCAACATCACTCTTCATATGTGGATTACAGTGTACTTTCTCACACACCTGCTGCTTCCAGTGTTTCGTCCTTCTACCACTCACTTTTACTAGCCACTACTGCACCACTGACGTCCAGAACAACCCTATCTTCCAATCCCATTTATTCCACCGCGACTTCACATCACTTCTCCACCAGCACCACTACTTCCGGTCAGTTTCCTGCTGTATCCTCATTAAGAATGCCTCACATCACCACCCGAGCTGCTCCAGCTGCAGAGGCCCGCGCCACCTCGGCTTTTAGGTCTCCGCCTTCCTGCCTACATACGCCCGCTCTGGCCCTGACCTCTTCTACTTCCGGTCAGTTTACTTCATCTTCATCCACTGCAGCTTCACTTCCACACCTTCCAGTAATGTCGCCCTCGTTCTGGAGTACTCTGGCTATCTCACCTGGACATCCACCCTTCTCACCATTGACCTGTCAGTCCAGCACCATGGCCTCTTCCTCACGACTGACTCACAGTTCTTCTACCATCATATCTCTCTTGACATCTTCATCTGCTACCACTACGCGACATCATCCCTATCAGCTTTCTGCCAGACCACAAGCCTCCCGTTCTTCTAATCTTGGAGGTCCTATCCTTCCAACATTGGCTTCCCCCGCTTCTACCCTCTCGCAGAAGTAAGTATATTTCCCTAGTGCTTCATACTTTGATTCCTAGAGACGCTCACTTCGTTCTTGTAATAAGATACTATACACATATTTTCTTTTAAAATATATGCATAAGCTAACTCTATAAAGTCGCTGAGCTCCTCTGATTTGTGAGTAGTGGCGATCACATTCACAGTCTCAGATGTATAACTGATCTCATTAATACACCCATATGGCTGAATTTTATGTGTCCTAATACCTTCTTAGAAAAGAATTTCACTCACACTTATTTTTGAATATATATCTACCGCTATAGACATCGTATTTCCTTTCTCAGAGTCTGGGCTTCCTAAATAATTAAACCATTATAGGCTCTGGTTCTTTAACAGAATGCCTTACTTCTGGACAAATATATCCTTTAAATTTAGGCCTCTTAATTATGGACCTTGTTACTGGAGTCATTCTATGTGTGTCGCGACTGTGGTCCTGCTGGTTCCGACTAGTGTTTCCATTCACCCTTAGACAACTTATAAGGTGCCCCATAGTGGTTGCCTCCTGTATGTGATGCACTTCTTTCTCTTTGTCTCATATACCTGCTTTATTTACTATCTTCAGTTCTTCTCCCGCTTCATCTGCTGATGATGATGATGCCTCTACTCCTACTAGTCCTTAAATCTTCACTTCAGGTATGTATTTCTAATATGTTTTATATTAAATGCATCCTAAATGGATCCGACCTTTTACAATTTTCCACAAACTGTTTTAAGTAGTTAAGTCTTATCCATAGAGTAGGGTGTATCTGAGCCTTAATATCTCTACCCTCTCTACAGTGGGCGATGATTCCTTTCCTTCAGTAAATTATTACTGATCTCCATTAATTCATCTCAACCGCTATGAACCTTCCGTTGTCTATGATCCAGGCTTTTCCACTAGAACTCATGTTTATAGCTTATCTAAACTGCTGATTATGTTGTCTTGTCTTGGTTATGTCCGCGTAGCATGCTAGTTGTTCTATCTTGTTAAACTTTTGAGTGTAGTCTGTATCTGTTGCTTGCCGATGTCTGTACAGCTGGAGTTCCACTCCTGCACTGCCAACTGTCTTGCTTGTCATTGCATCTTATCTCTTTCTTTACCTGCGCATGTCTGCTCTCTTCCCCCCCCCCTTTTCTGTTACTAGGCTGTTAATATACATATGTCTGTCTCAGTGTCCGACACTTCCCCCCCCCCTTTTCTCACGCACATGTTCATTCCCCCGCTGGCTCTGTTTCCGCGCCGTCATTCTCGCGCTGTCTTTTCTGTCTCTTTCCTCCTGTACCCCATTCCTTCCATGCATCTGGAGCTGCAAATACTGCCATGGTTATTTGCTGTATCTTCCATGCAGTATTCTTACTTTCCTCAGGTAATTTCCTAACCCAAGTTTTCACTTCACCTTTCATTCCCCACAATAATAATGCCACATATTCCATTTCCCCTAGATCATATATTCTCTTAATCAGATCCATGTCGTAGAAATATTCTTCTATCTTTTCTCCTGGTGCTCCTCTAAATGTAGGTGGCGTTATACTGATACCTGCCATTTTGTACATTTCTTCAACCTCTCACAACGTTCCCCTAACAGGTATTGTATTTTATAACCGTACAGTCCCTCTGTTCTTTCCTATCAACTCATATCCTTTCTAGTTATATTTATCAAAGTCTTCAGTTACATCCTCCTCCTCCAGGGTCGTCTCATTGTCTTTAACCCCGGATGTTAATACTCCTTGGGTGATATGCTTTCCCTTTTGCTTCAGTTTAAACATTTCCCAAGTTTCATCTCTTTGTCTACACTGCCTGCATCGTTTCCCTCTACTAGTCTTGCAATGCCTCCTACACTTTCTTGAGAAAAAGAATGCATTAGTCACACTCCCTACTCCATATTTAAAGTGATGTCTATTTACTTGTTCCCTCAGATATCTTGGCAATCTCGTGATGTCCAATTTCAGTTTTGATATTTTCTGCATTACTATATCCTGTAACGTCGCCCCATTGTATCTGAATACCTTCGGCAATGAATATCCAAATCCATATATAGCATCCAGCGCGTCTTCTACCTGTTGTCCCCTATATCTCCCTGCCTTTACTATAGATGGTGCTCTCTTTCCCGCATCCTCACTAGTGGACATTATATGAGATGTTTTATCCCATGTACCTGTTCCAGGTGTTTGGCCGCTCCTGCCGCTGTTGCTGTTGTTCTGCCACAAATGTGACAGAGCCTTGATGTCACTTGTCTTCTGCTGTAATACTCTTCTATCAATATGTCATCCAATCTGATTGATGTATCCAGCACAAATTCATCGTCTTTACTATAAAATATTGATGGTTCTGTCTGTGTCGCTGTTTCTGTGGTCTGAGTCTCTCTCTTAATTATACCACCGGTGCCTTGTAGAGTGGCATCCAACAGCCACTCCCATTCTGTCTGTCCCACAGTGATGTCACGTATGCTATCCCATATGTTTCCCTGATGATTTACCAGGACCTCGGCTTGAGCTGCTTCCACCACCTGTATTGGCTCTTGCGCTGAGCTTGGTTGGCCTGACGTTGAAGTCGCACCAAATCCTTTTTCATTTGTTTCTGTTGTTGTTGAACTTGCTGCAGACACTGTGCTCCTTTCATTGTAAGTGCTATTGCAATAGTTGTCTTGAATCATCCACGTATTATAGTATTGTTGGTATTGCTGTTCTCCAACACTATCGTACCAGCTATCTGCCATCCGTCCATCAGCACCTGCTATTTACTGTGAGGTCTTATCTCGTCCCTCGTTGTGCGCGCACTGCCACATCCTGATGCATCTCCTCCTGCATATACCTGTTGCGCTGGTCTCCCCCCCTCCCCTCTTTTCCTACCTTGCCCTACTTTTCCCTTTTCTTTGTGTATCGCCCTCCTTTCCGTCTACCTGCATGAGTCAGCTTGTTTCCGTCTACCTGCATGAGTCAGCTTGACCTGCTCCTCCGGGTGGCCCCTCCCCCTTCGGCACCTGCATCACCCCCCCCTTTTCCCTCATAGCAACACACGTCCATACTACAGGATTATCGCCCATCCTGTAGTATCCCGTCTAAGCTCACCCTATTCTCCATCGCTGGATGAGCTGAGCTCCTCTCTGCCTCTCCTGTGATGCTTACAAATCGGTCCCTTTGGAATGATATGTTCACTGCTAGATTCCTCACTCATAATAGCCCCTGCAGCCAGTTGCGCTCTCCTATCTCTTTGCCTCCGTCTCTTCTCAGCCCTATCCTCTCTCTCCTTTCTTTTCTGTCTTCTCTCCATTTCTTCTCTCTCTCTTTCTTCGTCCATCTGTCTCTTCACCTCGACATTTCTCACTCTACCCTTCCTTTTCTCTTCATTATCCTGCCTTCGGCCACCCTCGACCTTATCAATATCACTATCCTGTAACCCTTTCTTTTTACACCAATTATCAACCACAGCTTCCTGTCTGGGCTTCTCCCGGCTATCTCGCCGTACAACTCCATCTTTCTCATTATCAGATTCCTGTATAGGTGCGCACGGTCCAGCTCCGGCCACCTCTCTCTTTTTCTCATGTGCACTTCTATCGTCGTCTGACGTTCTCAATTTGTCCTCCTTATCAGCGCCCGCTAGCGCTGTATCCTCCGGACCAGATGAAGGATGTTCTACCTCAGTCACCCCTCTAGGGTTCTCATGTCGTATATCCTGTATTTCCACTTCTGATTCAACTTCTGTTCTATCCACTTCCACAGTCCTCTCATCTTTGGCTACTCCTTCGTCATTTTCACCCTCCCCTTTGTATGCTCTCTTCAGTTTATTCACATTTACCAAGTGAGGTATCTCTTTGCCCGTCTTCACTGCTCTCAACCTCACCCTGTTATCCCCCACCACCTCTATTACCCTATGTGGCCCCGTGTACCTGCCAGCAAACTTCGATGTATTATTCACCGCGCATTTCGGATCATAGTAATATACCCACTCCCCTTCTATAAAAGATACAGGCCGCGCCCGTCCATCCAGTCTGCGTCTGAGCTGCTCCTCATACCTAGCAGTATGAGCATTGGCTGCCTCCTGCAATAATTGTATGCTATGATTGGTCCTTATAAACCAATCCCTTTCAGATGGCACCTTAGGCATTGGCCTTTCTTCAGCAAAGGACATGGCCACCGGATCCCGTCCAAATTGCAGCGTATATGGTTAAAACCCCGTCCTCATACTAATGTTGGAGCGCACCGTCCACAATGCAATGGGTAACAGCTCTGGCCAGTGTTCATGGTCCTCGGTCACATAGCATCCTATCGTGTCCTCTAATGATTTATGCAATCTTTCAACCCTGGCATTTCCGGTCGGATTCCTAGAAGACGTAAACCTCTGTTTGGTTGATAGTCTAGCTGTAACCTCACGAAAAACCTGACCCATATATGTAGACCCTCTGTCACTGCACAGCACTTCCACCTTGCCGTACCTACACACGATCTCCCGTAGAAACACCCCAGCTGCCGTGTGCGCAGTTGTGTCTTTAGTACAGAATGCCTCCGGCCATCCCGTCAGAAGGTCTATGAAGGTCATGATATATTTATAACCTTCTTTGGACCTACGTAGTGGCCCAACAAAATCTGTCTGTATCACTTGCCATGGATAATCCGGCGTATCCCATGATCTTGCCTTGGCCCTAAAGTGAGGTGCTCTTTTTCTCAACGCGCACCTTTCACATAACCGCACGTACCTAGCTATGTCCACCATCATATTTTTCCAATAAAACCGAGCCTGTACTTTTGTATTCAGCGCCACTGTCCCCACATGTCCCCCGCACATGATATCATCATGCATGAGATAGAGCACTCTATCCACCATAGCCTTAGGCACCACTATCCTTGGGTTTAGGTCAGCTATAGGCCCACCCCTCTTCCTAGCTGGTTTTATATACTTGCATAACAACCCATCCTTCATACCCATAAAATCAGCATTATGTAAAATCCCTCGCGCCTTCTCCTCATCCACCGGCAATTCGTCTCCCGCCAAATATCTCATCATCCCCCTGCAGAATCCATCCTTCCACTGTTCCTGAATGAAGGTCTTCCTATCCAATTCCTCCCCTACAAGTTCCATCACGAGTAACTCACAGCCCACCTCAGGCTCAAACTCCCCCGACTCCTCGCCAGGTGTATCCTGTCCCACTGCCAACGGCACTCTGGATATAAAATCCAGCAGGTAGTGAGTGGCTCCCGGCTCATACCTGATCTCATAGTCAAAGTCAGTCATTGCTAAACCCCATCTAGTCAACCTTTTGGATGGAGCCTTACTGGCTTGCTGAAGTAAAGGTATTAATGGTTGATGGTCTGTAATTATCGTGATCTTAGCTCCCGTTAGCATATCCTCAAATTTCTTCAATACTCTTATAACAGCTAGGCCTTCTTTCTCTGTTATAGTGTAATTCCTTTCAGCCTTTGTAAATGTATACCCATAGTATGTTACCGGTCTCAGCAATCCATCCCTCTTTACACAGATGGCCGCTCCACACGCGCCATCCGAAGCATCCGTTAAAACATAAAAGTGGCCTCCAATCTCTGGGTGAACCAATAACGGTGTGCTCGCTAATGCTGCTTGTATTTTCTTGAATGACACCTCACACTCATCCGTCCACTTAAATGGCACCTTGATTTTCAACAAATTATTCAGAGGCATCGACAAAACAGCATAGTTAGGAATAAAACTCCTGTAATAATTACAAAGCCCCAGAAAGGATCTAGTTGTATGTTCATTATACGGTCTGCCAAATTCCTGTACCTTTCAGATCACTTTAGACTGTGTCTGCACTCCTTCAGCATTAATAATGTGCCCCAAAAACTTGATTTCCGCTTTGCCCCACTCACATTTTTCTGGCTTGACTGTTAAACCCGCTTTACCTAAAGCTGCCAATACTCTGCCGACATTAGTAATATGGCTGTCCACATCCGGATCAAAGATAATGATATCGTCTAGGTAGGCTAGACAAGTACGTGGTATTAAGCCTCCTAGTGCTAATGACATAATCTTAGTAAATTGCCATGGGCTCTGCTTCATACCAAACGGCATCCTCGTCCATTGCCAAACCCCCGAGGGTGATTCAAATGCTGAATATTGCCTGCTGTCATGATGTAAATCGCACTGATGATACCCACTGAGCAAATCCATGGCCGTAAAGATTATAGGTTTTCTGTATGCCATATACAAAAACATGCTCCTGGCTGTGGGCATAGGGTATGTATCATCCGCCGTAATAAGATTCAACATGCGATAGTCTGTACATAATCTAGCCTTTCCATCCTTCTTCTGCACTACCACCAACGGACTTCTCCAGACGCTGTCACTGGGCTCAATAATTCCCAACTTTAATAATTCCCTCACCTGTTCATCAATAATATCCATTTTCTGAGGAGAATACCTGTATGGTCGCGCCATACACGGACCCTTGGACTCATCGACCCTTATTTTCATTGGAGCCAATGAACAATGACCCAACTCCTTCATAGAAAATGCTATAGTGTCCATGTTGACCACCAGCATCTCTCTGAATACCCTCTGCTCCTCCAGCGTCATCATAGTGTCACCCAAATCAAGGCCCCTGATCTTCTCAATTTTATCCAGCCTCTCCTGCTCACTTAATGTAGAAACGCCACATCCACCACCATTGTTCTGATGATCCCTCCGGTGCATTGATCCTCCCCTAACATCTTGACCATTCCCCCGCCGTTCTTCATCACATCGTGCCAAAATCTCACGAGCCTCATCCTTTCTATCCCTGCCAACATTAGCTGTATCAACTACCTCCAGCAAATTAAGTTCCGGTTCATCTATGTCGTCCGCATATGCTATAACCTCAGTTGTATCCACATACACTTGCCTGTCAGAGAGATTAGCAATTCTCATATACCATTTCTTCCCCACATAGTTCACCGCACCATCCGCAGCTACCACCGCCAAATTGGATGGTCTCAGCAAGACCGTTGTTCCACCCCTGTCAGCCGCAACATCCCATCCCTTCACCGTCACCAATCTTTCTTCCCATGGGTCCAAAATCGCCGCTACTTCAATTGAGACCGGATCCTCAGTAAAGAGACGTACCTTTCCATCTATAGCTATAATCTGTGCCCTTGCGTCAATCAGAAAATTACGTCCCAGCACAATATCATAAGCCAGTGAATCCACCACATTAAAATCATAGTATATGCAAGCACCATCCATAAAACACTGCAGTCGCACCGTCTCATAAACTTGTAATGATGTTTTGTCCCCCAGACGCACCTTCCCCAATTGAGATGGCTGCCTGTCCCAAAGTGCTCTCTCACTTATACTACTCACAACTGTCCGTGCTATAAAACAATCAGACGCGCCCGTGTCCACTAAACATCTGTATGTATTCTCGTCAATAGTACACTGAACCAACCATGGCGTTTTGTCTTTTGATCCCCTGTTTCCCGACCCATCCCCTGATATCAAATTTAATTCTGGGGTAGGAATGAGCCGTTGTGCCCGTTTCCCGGCCTGCGAACATCATTTCCCTGATCTCGCTGGTCTCTGTTCTGCTGAGAGGATGACAACTGATCCCTGTATTTCTTCAAAAACGTGCACTCCTCTGTAGAATGTGTAGTAGAGTCATGAATCAAGCAATAGATCGCCCCTCCTCCTTTCTGACTCTCTCCTGCATCTCCCATCATCCTAGCATATTCCTGTGCTCTTCTCTGACCTCTATCATCCCCCTGTTGACCCTGCCTGCTTCCTCCTGTGTATCTCTGTCCTTGAAACCTGTTATTGAAATACTGAGACGCGTTATATTGATTTCCACCGCGTCCCCCTTGATAATTCCATCCTCGACCTCCACCGCCTGTGCCAAACTGTCTATTCTGACCGTACGTTCCCGCGCCGGTCCCTCTGCCCGCCTGCGCCTGATACTGCCCTTGTGAGTTACCACCCCTTCCAGCATATTGTCCCTGCTGATTCTCCCGTCCATGTTCCATTTCTCTGAGCCCCCGTCTATATTCCATAGTGCACATCTCCACCACCGCTTTAGTTTGTTCCCTAGCATACTCTTTAGGATCGAATTGATCGTCCCCACACGTTCCATCTCGAGTCCCCTCAGACTCTAGCATGTGTAACTGCGCCACACCTTTGGAGTTCCTTCCTTTCTCCACATTTTCCCAATAAGACGCCAGTCTGAGAGCCTCTTCAAAAGAATCAGCATTGTGTTTCATCAGGTCCTTATCAATGGGCGGAAGCAAACCCCCTTCAAAGACTGACAGTTTGATGACATCAGGAATGTCCAACTCGTCATATTCCTTTATTTTCAATGCAAAGTCCCAGACCGACTGTCCCTTTTCCTGCTTCAGACAGTGCAAATCCCTATGTTTCTGCCATAGTGGCCTTTTGTCTTCAAAAACCCTCTTCACTATAGCCACTACTTTGTCCAAAGTATCCTTTTCCCCCTCTGGAATACCATCCATCCATTTCGATGCCCCCTTCTTCAAGCCCAATTTTGCATACTCAAGATGCTGATCCGGAGACCATCCAAATAGCTTTTGCATTCCATTCAATTCCTTGAAATATCTCCGATAATCCTCCCCAGGCTCCCCATTGAAGGATGGTAGTTTAACATTCGGACTAGGCGCCATGTCGTCGTCTTCAAAACCAACAATAGGTGCAATATCCTCTTCTACCTGTCTCTCCGCATCCAAATCACCCACTGAGCTCTCTTCACTATCGTTCCCCTGTACACCAGTTTTAACACCTCCAGCTACGGAGCCCTCGGCGGCTTCCTCCCGGGCCTCCCTTTCTATCTGTCGTCTTCTCTCTTCATCCGCTCTCCGAACCCACCAATCCTCCCAGTCACCCGAAACATCAGTCTGAAGATGGCTATTTAGAACATCATCTAAATGCCCCTCATCTGTAGTACGACCTGTACTATTGCCTGAGCGGATATTCGCAGTTACCTTCCTCCAATTTACTGTGTCGCTCAAAAACCTCTTCCTTCGTGCTACGCGCTCCCGTCCTATCTCCGGCCCCGCGAGCAGCTCCTCCCCATCAATGGCCTGCCGATATATCTGCTCCCGTTCCAATAGAGCCCTCCCCTTCTCTATGCTTTGTCGTACCCTAATATTAGTGTTCTGCAGACCTGTAATAACTTCATCCACCCTTGTTTTACTCACAGACTCTCCCAGCCGACTGCCACTTTGATCACCTGTAATGACCGGTGTAGTACAGCTTATCCGATCCTGTCCAACTTCACCATTCTCATCCTGACCCACCAAGTCTTTATCACTTAACTCTCTCCCATTCTCAACAACCACCAAGAAACCAGACGGTAGCAATCCTGCACTCCCCCCTTGTGAATCACCACAGGCCTCCGACCCCTGTTCCTGTATCTTCTCACCGACGTCCTCGCTTTGTCCTGACACTGCCACCACTGTGGACGCCCCGTCTACTGGATCATTCTCCCCATGTGCGTCCCCCTCATTCTCATGACTATCCTTTGTTCCACTCTCATCCACCTGTCCGTCTTCATGTACTGGCTCAATTAACCCCAATGACGTTGCAATTGCTTCAAAATTCAAATCCTCATCACCAATATCCGCCACATCCCCCTCAGATGCGCGTCTGACTCGTCCCTGGTCCGCTGTACCCTCAAACTCAAGGCACCTAGGAGTAGCCTTACAGAAATTAATACTGGAGCTCCTAGCAATGGGCGTCGAAAAATACTTATAATTCACTAATCTGTCTCCTGTCGTCCATCCCTTGCAGAGATTATCAGGCCTTTCCCCTGCAATGGCACTCACTGTGTGCTCCTGAACCGCCGCCTGTTGCCCATCACTAGAAATATCAGCCCTGGTCTCCGACTCTGCCGCAGATGACTGATGCTCGTTCTCCACTCCCAATGCTGAGAATGGTCCAGAGGTATCGTCCACTACCACCGACCCTGCTGGTTCAGAATCAGCCGCAGTAGACAATTGTAGGCCAGACGTCCCCCCAGACTTGGGATCCCTTTGAGACGACGCCCGCTCCTCCTCTGACCGAGCCACGGGGAATCCAATCCCTCTAGACACCTCCTCTCCAGGCAAAAGCACCACTTGCGACCTGGGTCCTAATTGCACATGCACATGTGTGTGATCCGATCTAAGAGTGACACGTGATTGATCAGGTCCCGCTTCACTCACTCCGGATCTTCCACCCTGTCCCTCTGCTACACCACTATGTGCTACTGCTGCATTCCCAGGCAATGTGCGCGCTGCAGGTATGATAGTATAGACTTCCACACCGTCACTACTGTCAGTGTGTGGCGATGCCGCTGAGTCACATCCAGCGTCTGAGCTGCTAGGTATCGGGTACGGCGAGCCGCTCATCAGTACAATGATAAGCCCAACCACTAATTCTCCACCATCTGGGCTGTGTGGGTTATGTTTATATGTATATTAATGTGGTATAAGTTGTGTAGTTATTATCAGCTCGCTCCGCTGTTCTCACGTATTTGGGAAGACTAACTCTAGTGGTATGATGTTGGCCTAGCCCATTCTTTTAACCAACACCAAGACGCCGATACAAGTCACCATTTATTGTTCATTGGTTATTCACAGTTACAGTTGTTGATGAGTCCACTCATGGTTGTACAGCTTCAACGACATCAGTCTATTCATACAAGCAGTTCATGTTTTAACAATCCGATGCTACTGGAGAGGTATGAGTGCCATAGAGATCCTGCTCAATCCGTTCTTACATTGGCTAAGTGTAATACTAAATATTAAACAGCTTCATCCTCGTCTACTCCAGGAGTATGTGTTGCCTCCTCGGCTGCTCCCACAATACTGACTCCTCCCTACCTCTTACCAACCCCTCACACCTTTCAGACGCCGGTGTTTGTCTCACCCGTATTCCCCCCTCCCCCTCTACAGAATCTACCTGACCAGATCTCGTCGACTCCCCTCCGTCTACACATTCCACAGTCTACCATAAACTCTATACTACCATAAACCCTATACAGGACTCCCATAGCACTCTCCCATATAGCATATAATAAATACACACATAATACAGCATACAATAAATACCCACACAAATGTACCCTGTTATACCCGTTCATTATAATTATTGGCTATTGATGACAAAACAATATCCCGACAACAACATGTTATGAAACCTGGAATGGGCGCCGGATCGCAAAAAGCAAATAAAAAGCAGTTGGAGTACGGAAGATGCTGAATTGGTTGGATGGTTATTGCCTTGTAGGACTCCTTCTCTGAAATTATAGCTTCCAACGTTAGCGGTTAGCAAGTGCAGCACCCTCTTTTACCCAAGCTACTCGCCATACCTTCCGCTATAATCCTCTGAGCATAAGTAGCTCTCCCCTTAACGAGATCTCAGACCCACCTGACCTTGCTGTGAGAGTACAGGCGACGCCAATGTAGGACGACAGGTGGCGCCCTTGTTCTTTGGGCATTCACTGAACGTTTCTGTACGTGCGCACATTTGCCCTCAGGTACAGGATCCAAATTGATGGATTGTCATTGACGTGACCTTGGTGACGCAATGGGTCATTAGTGCAGCGGGATTGGATGAAGATGGTCATGGTCGCTGGTTGTGGGCCCGGTGCTGTGTATAGATTTTTAGGTTGGCTAACAATCAGATCAGGTACCAGCCCATTATGACATTATAAGTCTAATTGTATGATAATCTATCGAATGTGCATGTTTTCTTTGTCGCCCGCTACTATGTTGACGACTACTAGGCCTACTATACCTGCATTTCATATAGATTGCCTTCGTTTTTTATTCCTTGTTTCTCTTGACTCATTGATTAATCCCTCCAGTCCTCATAAACCACCCTAGGTATAACCACACATAAGACATGCCTAGATGACAGAAATGTTGAATGAGTCCCAGTGGGCACAGAACGTTGCATCAACGTTGACAACCCGCTGATATTGTGTTGATGATGTTGATCAACCTGTCTTCAACACCTTTTCAATGATTCTATTTCAATGTTGTCAACCAACACCATTTCAACATCCAATCAACAGTTGACATATCAATGTTGAAATATTGTTCTCAATTTAATGTTGACTCAACATTGATTTGTCAATGTTGAATCAACAATATTGATTTCAATGTTGATTCAATGTTGATTCAACATTGACATGTCAACAAAGAATGCCCTAACAAATATCAACATTGTTTCAACATCATATCAATGTTGTGTCAATGTTGAATCAACATAGAAATACAAACATTGAATCAGTGCTGATGGTTAGATGTTGAATCAAAGTTGATGTTGATTATGTTGTGTCAACTTTCAAATTCAACTATATTTCAACCCTATATCAACCGTTGATATGCAAACATTGCAAACGTTGTTTCAACGCTGAATCAATGTTGATGTGCCCAATGGGTTCTGACTGTTTGAAGGAGGGGTTTTGTTGGATATTTGTCATGAATAAAGTGTGAATTAGTAAGGATGTACAATAGCATCTACAAAGAAGTCAGAATAGTACCGAACTGCCAGAAAGTATATCCACGACATTTGAACAAAATGTTAGGTCACCACCACTGCTGCCTTCCTTACGATTATAAATGACTCATTCATAAATTTCTGTCTTTTGTATTGAACAGTATATCCAAAGTACAGTGATGGCCCACGACATGCAACAGGCATACCCGTGTAGAGGTCGGCGGAAAATGTCCTGGAGAAACCGGGAGTCGAACCCGGGACCCTCCAACCTGCAGGCGGAAGCTCTACTGCTGAGCTACTTCCCCATCTGACATTCTCTGCCTTCCATCTACACCTGGATCGGTATGACACACATAGGGTGCCAGGTGGCTAGGCTGGAACACCCGGAACGGGGCAGCTGGCTTTGAATGGCAGAGCTGGCCCCTACACCCGTATAGTGATAAACCAAATCAATAGTACAGATAGGCATGCGAGCATGTGGGTAGATCTAAGACAACTATATAAACGGGTCCTCTTTTAAGTACTCAACCGTTTGCCTCGGTAGCAACCTATTGCGGGCTGCTCTGAGTAACACACACGACCTCGTGCCATATTTTTGTGGTCGACAAATCGGCGGCCAAGTTCCACAAACTGCCACTATAAACGTCTACAATAAACATGCCTGGTTTGTGGAATAGGTAGGGCGGGGGGCAGGGGTCGGCGACCGCCAGGGGCCAGCTACTTACGGCCCGATGGACCTGCACAAAAGACGCGGTCCGGGAGCTGCTCATCGGGCTGGGAGTTGCTCACTGGGTGATAGGAGCAGCTCGCCTGGTAGCCGCCACAGAGCCACTGGGGCAGGCCGTTAAGGCGCTCACTGAGCCCCACTTTGATCTGGGTAATGGACGCTAGAAGGGAGGGTGATCAACCTCTGAGCCGGTCCGTGCTGCTCCGAGCAGTTCTGTGGTTGTCAAGGCCAATCTAGGGTATAGGCGGGGATCTTCATGGCTTGTTGATGGTTCTCCAGTGCTATGGCAATATGGGATGTGATTGCGCGATATGATAATATATACCGTACATTGATCCCTGAAAATCACCTGAGTCGCCCTTGGAAAAGCTTGCATTACTCTCTTTATTAGAAACATATTCAAATTTTGTGAAAATAAAGTTTATTCTGGAGTGGCTAACCCTAGATACCAACTAGGTAAGCTGGCTATTAATCGGGTGAGGAACAACTTTACAAAATATCAAATTATGTTGACTACCTTTCTACATAAGAGGTAGAAATGATAAAACAAAGAGTACCAGCTTTCCATATTGCAATGAAATAGTTTTCTGCTTGTTTTCTTTATCTATCAGTCTCATTAGAATCATACTTTAAAGAATTATATTCTGTTCATTCAGTGTATATCTCGCGATAAAGCGTTATTCCATACGAGTGTAGGGATCATCGTCAACGCTGTGTCCAAACTCAATTTATACCCTAACTCATCACCTTAACCTTTGACCCTCTGGCAGCCATCATTGTAGGCTGCGTTTATTTATCCACGAGGAAATGTGTCCACTGCACGGGAGCGAGCAGCGTTTAGTGACTTGCCTAGCTGATAACCAGAGAAGGGAAATATAGGAGGGCGTGGCACTGGGGCCAAAAGGCCAATTAGCGACAAGTTAGTGTTTGACTGGCAGGTCACTTAGGTTTCGGACCTGAGAGATTCCGCGAGAGACCCACGTGAAGTGGCTGGGATCCGAGGGCAGGGCATCATGGGAGATCCGGCGGCGGCAACCGCCTCATCCGGGACCTTAGACAAGGAGCCACATGACCCGCGGCATCACGTGACAAATAGAGGTCAAGGTCAGGTGGTAACACACGTGATCTAATCTAGTGGCTGGCGGTAAGGAGGGGATATGGGTGTTTGCAGGAGAGGCAATGGAGATACTTGTAGGGTGGTGGTCGATGCTCGAGCCAAGGACGCGGATATTGGCAATGGAATCACTGGTGGAAGTGAGCCCAATCCTAACAACCACCACCCCCTCCCCGCACAAACCTTTTCGCGCAGAGAGCACCAAAATATACATGAAGTGTTAGGGAAGCCACATCTTCCATGCAGTCTTTCTACTGTAATTTATGTGAAAATTCCAGGAAAGAAAATTGTTGTGTTAAAAATTGATATATTGATGTAACACGAATACCGGGTTACCGGGCGCGGGGTATGTGTTAATAGAGAGGTTAAGATTCTGGAACTTGTACCTGAAACGGGAACGGCAAGGGCTAGACTTACAGGTTGCAGTACAGGTACAGGCACGGGTGGAAAACTAGTCTCAACCACATGCTCGGTGTAGTCCCCTCTAGTAGTATAGACAGGGTCTGACAGTCAGCAAAGTCCCCGCCTCCCTCATGTTTACACAACCCACCCAATCCACTTGGCTACTTTGAATATGCATTATCCCTAGGTATCCAACATCTGACCATAGCACTCTTACTAGGTCATAGGGCACACCTAATGATTGGTTCTGTATAGGCCACTTCAGGCAAACACTCCAATTAACTACATTTCCCTCTGGGTATGTGTTGGGTAAGGTGACAATATCTCACCCTCTTGCATTTCATATACACATGATAAATAGGATCATAAGGCCTATCTTTTAAGGCTCAATCATATAACTTCCTCATTTTCAGAATAACGTTAGAAAATGTATTAGTATCAGCTTTGTATAGCTCTTACAGTGTCTTATTTCGGATATGTTAAATGCTCATGGAATGTCTACTCATGGTGTAGCTACCTGACCATACATAATCATAGGGAATGACTGCCTACAGCATACCAGCCACTGGCATACTAACTGCAATTTACACTCAAGATAAAAGGGGCAATTATAGGACAATTAATGATTCAGCCCTATAGACTTCAGCCATGTGTACAATGCATGTGTTTGGATACCTAGGGATAATGCATATTCAAAGTAGCCATGTGGGTTGTGTAAACACAGGGGAGACGGGGACTTTGCTGACTGTCAGACCCTGTCTATACTACTAGAGGGGACTACACTGAGCATGTGGTTGAGACTAGTTTTCCGCCCGTGGGTACAGGTAAAGTGATTAAGATTGGAAGTCCTGTGCAACCCTATCAACACCTCAGGTGCCTGGTCTCACCTGAGCAGAGTTTATGGTATAAACAACCTGTAATTTCTCACAGATAAAATTAACATATATACAATCTATGGCTGCAGTATGTACTCACATATACCTAATAACCTATTTGCAAAGTCAATTATCATTTGTTAACATTTGTTGTCTTTATTATATCTATTCCCCCTTCATGTACGTGTACATCCAAAACACGTCTAGCCTACAAGTTGTATACTGCTAGCCTGGAATTCCCCCCATATGACCTATATATGACGTTACACGTACAAGTAGCCTGACACGTTCAGATCTTAACCTCCCTAATATGTGCAGTACGCCCGGGCAGATTTTTTTACCTTCATGTCAACTTTATTCAACTAATTTCGCACCTTGCTATATTAGCTACACATTCACATACAGACGATATCAATTCAACTTTCTACGTATTAGGGACCCGCATAATCAACAATACTAGTATCTATAATCTTTTACTTATTTGCTCCCTTATACAGAGATTAAGTCTTTGTGAAGGGTGTCACAGATTGTCAGAGATGGTTAGGGTCTGGTGCCTATAGAACACAGTGGGAGGCTGGTTTTATAAGGGCCCTCTATGTACGTAGCATCCTGGTCTATTCGCTCTTAGGACAAAGTAATTAGAGAGACAAAACAACCATTAAGTCACCGGGTATTATCTCTGTTCGCCTCGGGACGAGCAACAGTGGCACATGGGCATGCAAGCCAGAACCGGAAATGAAATTACCGGAAGTAATGTTTGGACCGGAAGTCAAGGAGTAAAAAGGGATGGGAGAGCATCTGCGTTACTATTGTCTGTGCAAGGCTGTCGTAGTGATGGGCTGGAGGGAAGTGTTTCAAAAGATGGGCAGATGTATAGAGAAGGGGAGGGTCTTATCATGTGGGGAATTTAATCTCAATTAAGTGATGTTGGTAATTGAATATGGCGTGCAGTAATCATGAGCGCCCGCAATTAAAGCGAGGCGATGGCGAAGTAGAGGCTTCCTCGCCAAACAATCATTTAACGTCCGCTGAACCGTCTTCCCCAACCCTTCGCGTCCGCATTTGCCCCACCCACGCCGCCCACCGTAATGGCGATCCTCCTACTCGTCAACAATGATTAACGTTTATATCTCTACTTTGATCGCAGATTGAGAGAGGGAATGAAGAGCGGTTTGCGTGGCCGAGGTGGGGGTGAGAGGGTAGAGGAAGAGGTTGTAATCTCCTGCTGCCTACTGGCGGTACTGTGATGTAGTACGGGTGAGTTAGTATGGTAGTTGGGAGGGCGGGGATCCAGATAAGGCTGCTAGGTGCTCGTTAGACGACTATTGCTCCAAATGAACCCAATTACGCCGAGTGGTCCCTACGGACGCAGCTATCACACCCTCAGACCCACAGAGACACGCGTCTCGACACTGCGAGATCTCGCTTCCTCTGGCGCCGAGACCGGTAGACTTGTCACTATCACCTCAGTACGAGATCTTGCCGTGTCTTTTTCCAGTTGCATGCGCTTATCATTTATGACTGGCGACACTGCTGCTGCGCGTTCTTTTTTGGAAATGCCCGAGCCTTATCTTCCCATTAAAAACCACCGATGCAATGTTCTTTGAAGTTATGCAAATAAGAATGTGCTCTCTAATGTTATACATTTGTATACGGCGTATATATGCAGGATAACCTCTGTGAGTGGGACGGGGATAGTAAAAGGACAGAAAATCAACAGTGAATTTGACACAGAGGGAAGAGAGGAGGTGATATGTGCTTCCCTACCACCACCCACACTGTCCTCTACCCCGCCAGCCGCTCGTGTCTCCATTTGCCATTAAGATCTCCATCATTCCGGCACTTATGGATCGCGTCGCTCTATCTCTCGCGAGAATCTCGCAGTGTGGGAGGGGGTATAGCACTGACGGTGTAACCTCAGTGTCGTCTCCGTCACGTGCCCACCCTCACCCCCGCCACATCGATCTCTGCCAGGCGGCGCGGGGCGGGGGCATCTATTGCAGATGACGCCGGGTGTGACATATCGCTGTGGGAGTCCCCCTGGCGGATGGGCGGGCAGTTAACTGCCGCTATCTGAGGTTAAGTGTAACAGCGCTCTTGTCGCGCCTAATGTAAGCCCCATCGACCGCCGGCCGTGCCAGCCCGCTCGCCTGGAAATTGTTTAGGATCTTTTAAGGCTTAAGGCGAGCCATGAGGGAGTACTTAAACAGATAGGACTGGGATCGGCCCCCACCGCCACCACCGCCAATAAATATTACCGGCAAATTGCTCCCCCTGTTACAAGGCGACACAATGAGGGTGCGATCGGGTGCCTGACTAATAAAAGCTGATCGTCGACACTTACACCGCCTGTGAAATTCTCCTTTCTCTGATCCAAACATATTATAATAGTTATAAAGCCCCATGCTTTACAACACCACTCACATCGCGCCCATGCGGAGACTTATAGACTTCGCTCACTACCCTGCACCATAGAGTGTAAAAGTTCCTCTAGTCTCCATGCCTGTACGAATGAATCCAACGCTCTCACTCCTCTCTCACAAAGCACAAATAACAACCCAGCCGTGCACCCCTCCATGGCAGCCACCCTCCCACTCTCCCCCCACCATGCTGCCACCGCCCGTGGAAAGTATTACTGTTTATTGGTGTTTAAGCCGCGTTCTCATGTTTGCCGACGGGGAGGCATCAATCCCGGGCGAGCGCTCTAATATCGGTGCGTCTGAACCGGTTTCAATCTATCACACCGCCTTCTGAAGTGTGTTGATCGTCGCTCCACGTCCTCGGCCTCGATGCTGCGTCCCGAGATAGGTTCTTCCCGGTGCCGCAGCGTGGCAGCACTTCAGATCTGAGGGATTGTCGGGAAACCCGAGGCGAAGTAGAGCGTCTGTGTGTCTTGCCGGTTCATATGGGTATATGAAACGTGCACATCAAGGTGACTTGAGCGTGGTGACACGATGGGTGGAAACAATAAACCTTAAGTGGCCAGGATAGGATAAATGCTGATATGCCATGGTATGGAGAGGCTGGCTGGTGAGAGGGGAGGGAGTGTGAAGTGGATCCCTAAAGCGTGCAGGGAGGAGTTGGCAAGGAGAACACTAGTGGAAAAAGGCAGAGGGAGAATGAGAGAGAGAGAGAGAGAGAGAGAGAGAGAGAGAGAGAGAGAGAGAGAGAGAGAGAGAGAGAGAGAGGGAATAAAATATTGAGAGAGAAAGAGAGAGATGGATCAGTGGGGTGAGATGAACATAATTAAAAGTATTAGGTATTTCATTTTTGTATAACATTATGAGTATGTGCATTTGTATTGTCATTGAAAAAAACAGGAGGTAAATTCAATTTTTTCCCCTCACAAAGCTGATCGTTTCCAAATAAAGTTTATACATAATACATGCATAGAGGACAGACACTGTATGATACAAAAGTATATCACCCATATACAGTATATCACCCATATACACCAGAGCCTAGTCACTTTCACTGTTTAGCTAAACTGCATGCATGTGTTGATCTATAGTCCCAATGTCAAACATCCGCGGTGGATTCTTACCCATCCAAATTTCCCATCCCATTCTGAAATGCTAGTTTGACAGTTTCCAAAACAATCCCATGTATCTATATATCTGTTAAATTGACGTGGTCCGCTGTCCGTCCTCCTAATCTATATATGATAACGAGTACTGCTAGTGAGGAGTCTTAAATGCACAACCTAAGCCTGCTAACTTACTGATATACATAGGATCTTTCACAGATAAACATGAAATGAAATAAAAGATAGAGAAGAGGAGGAAGAAAAAGAAAACCCCACATACACACCAGAAAGCTGCACTGGGGAAAAAAACTTTCACGATCACTTCCCTTAAACTTATCTCGCCTCCATCACCCACAGCCTCCTTGCCAAGTTGGTACGCACCACGTGACCCCTGAGGCGAGATCTCGCGTTGTTTTGGCGCGCATGCGTTGTGCGTTTATGGCGATCCCGGGTGCCATCTGCCCCCAAGCTGCACCAACAGCACCCCCTAGGAGGCACCACTTGTGGCCAACACTCGATACTCGTTAGGTTCTTTGGGCTTGTGTTTTCCTAGCACCACGGTCACATTGTCGACTAAAGCGGCACGACATGTCGGAATGTGGACCGACGCTAATGTGGCGCACAACGTATGCACAACAAAATGGCGACGGACAGAGATCCGATACTATTGACCAGGTGGGCGGGGGCGGTGTAAATCATTTCTATTGAAGCCTTAATTTAAGGTCAATCTAAACGATGTGTTAAACAAGCATATAGACTTCCATCGTTTTGAGGAAGACATTTCCACTGGTCTATTGAAGGAAAAATGTCTGTGGGCACGTATAAATAGACGTATTTAGATAACGGTCTTAAAGTTACTAACCATACTTTCCTTTTTTTCTGTGCATGGTATAAAAATGACAGAGACACATGGCTCTACTCTTAAGACTGTGTCCGTAGTTGGTCCATAACCGTTTGGTGCTAAGCGGCAGGGGATGGGGTTATGACAGCTGAAGGACAATGGGCTGGGCTGGCCTATAGCTACTCTCAGAACGAGTTGTTCACCGGCTCAAGGAGCTACTCATGACTGCCTACAAGTGAGCTGCTCGCAGCTGGTGCTGAGCAGTTTGTTATTTCACCACAATGCTCGGCGACCCCACCCTGCTCATTGCCATCAGCAGTGAAAGAAGAAGAAAAAATGGAAGCAATAAAGGCTATATCCCCGTGGGTCCTCGAGAAATCCCTGTTATAGGCAGCCTTAGCCAGATACCCCTCTTTTACCAATGACCGGAAGTCATGTGACCAAATGGCATCGACCAATAGTATTGAGCGTTTCTTGGATGGTTAATCTCAGTGAGGCTGGTTGTGACCTCGGCCCGGGGCGGCCGACATGTTGTCTGTGGGAGATGGATTGCAGATATTGAGATGGGGTATACTGAACAGTCTCTGACCCCTAAGCAAAATAGCGCACAGTGTCTGGAGGAGAGGGATTGAAATTTATTTATCACATTTATACTTTTCTCAGTTCACTACTTCCTAATTCGCTGAGGTTATTCCTCAAAGTATAGACCGTGTAATTTAGATCACTGTGACTAGGCATATAATATATTTTATAAATCTATCCGTATAGTGGTTGGGCCTATATTGCACACATATGAGTCTTGGGTTCTTTCAATGGGTGTCTGGTGGCTACACCCACGCCAACTTAAGTCAGTCTCCATGCAGAGGTTGTGGAGAAAAGGGTAGAAAAGTGTCAGTCACTGTAGTCCCATGTCTGCTTTGAGCCCATAGGGTTTGCACTGTGTCTGCAATGTTCCATGTCTGCTTTGAGCCTATTGTCAAGTTTGTCAAGCAGTCTGTACCAATATGGTGGCTCCAAGAGTGACATACCCTATAGCTTCATTCTCCTACCCGATTTCTAGATCCAGTTCTGGCCCTTGGGTGGCTACGCCTTTACCTATATGTACGGTATACACATCACATGACATGTATCTAGGTATAATTGTAGTTACGACCACTTGACCGACCTATAATCGCCGAATGTGAGTATCGTATACCGGTAGCACATTAACTACATGCAACACACTGAAAATATAAGGCTTAAAACGGTACTCTCTAGTGAGCACCTTTTCTCATCTTGTTGATGATGTCGTGGGAGAGTACCCCATAATCTTTAGGGTGATCACTACAGAGTACCTATCTGACCTGATCAGAGAGGAGTTTGTGAATGCAAGCACTTACAGCTGCCCCATGCCCTGATGAGGCATACATGTAGATGTTTGTATAAAGAATATTAGCTAGTCCCCATGGTTATGACTATGGTTTGAATGACAAAGGAGGTGTCAATTAATAAACATGCTGTTGTCCTTGATGATTTTTACCAAATTACCTTTTTCACCAATTAAGATTCCAGTGTGATGATATTTTTTACATCATACATCTTATAAACACTGATGATCGAGAGGATTGTAGATACAAATTCAATATAGCTTACATAGTGAGCATTGCATATATCCCATTGTTGTATACTAGGGCCCCCTGGTGGCAGAAAAAATCAAAGTCAAATGACCTAAGATGGGCATCATGATTACCTTAGGCCATCAATAGGGCAAGATCACCCTAGCTCATCAATATTGATCACCTTCATAGAAGTCTATATATTCAGTGCAATTTACTGATCTATATATGTGACACAATCTGCAAAAAGGGGTCTTAGTGCAAAGGGTTCTAAGACCCCTTCTTGCAGTCCATATCACATATGTCTAATTGGGCAATGCACCTCCCCACTCCACGCTCTCCATATCTCACTCAGCACACACGCTCACTATCTGGTATCTAATCATCACCCTGCCGCCCACCCCATATGCACATCTCATAGAGCTCTCCACCCCTTCACAGACATGCCCATGACGACGTCCCCGAATGATGAGCTTAGTATGGAATGGCCGAAGGCCATCTCTCCAAATATCGACTCATTCAAAGGTCATTTGATGTGACCTACATCCGAGGGTCGACACACAGAGACAAAGGCTGGGTAGGCTCACTTGAGGAGCCAGGTTTGTAGATTTAAGCACTTAATCTACTCAGGTAACAAGAAACGTTAAGTGAACGTTGATCAACGCTCACTGATGGTTAGTTGGCCTAACTTTTGCTGAAAAACGTTTTTCAACGTTGATTTGGGGTTCTTAAGAAAACGTTTTTTTCATAGATGTTGGTTTAACATACAAAGAATGTTCAGCAGATAACATTTTTCCAGATAACCTTTGATGAACGTTGATCAACATTGAGAATGTGTACTCATTGATTAAACTGGTTTAAAAAACGTTGATTGAACGTTATTCTATGATTCCAAAATGACTCACTAGATGGCAGGAAATGTTATGATAGGACTGGGCTGGATGATGCTTACAGGTATCTGACTAATATACATCATAAAGGTGATAATGTGATTGCTGTATCAATCTTATCATAAAGATCCCATGTCTAGATATGTACCTCAACCAAAAAATATATATCTATGCATGAAATAGTCCTGTAATATAGTAAATAGTGTGGTCGACACCCTTATTGTAGCATAATAAGTTGAATAAGTTATTCCCTTTCAATCTTTCATGTATGAATTAATAGACTGCTCCTCTAACGTGTGAGGTGCATGGACTCATTGCAAAATGGGACTCATGTAGTTTTGCAGGATCAAGAGATGAGGGAAAATGAATCCTATTCAATGAAATATATCAGAAAAAGTAAAAATAAAGTAAAATCCTATGCTGATACACAGGCATCAATATGAGGTTGGTTCAAGGTTAATCCAAAGTCATGTTAATGCATATTGTCATGAGAATTCTTGTGTTAAATCAACATTTTTTCAAGATTTATTCAATGTTGATTTTAGTCCACAAAATGGAGTTAAGCTGAACCATCTTTGAACGTTTTTTCTACCTGGAAATGACGTTAATTTAACGTTGAAATAACCTCATTTTGTTACCTGGGTACCTTGTTAAAAGGAAGTTTCACTGTTTGCAGCTCACTCGGACAAATGATCTTAGAATATGAGAGGCAAATGTAGTGAAGTATCTGTTATTGCATGTGTACAGCACACATTCCTTGACTACAGGGAACATCTATGTCTTATAGACCGCAATGCGTGGCCTCAAGTTATATACTATAGGTAGTACTTATCATGTTTTCTGACTAAGGTATTATATTTATTTCTTAATGTACATGACTTACTCTCTTCCCTAAAAAAAGTTCCAGATGGGAACAACCTGTTTGGCTGTTATGGCTGTTTCCATGGCAACCGCCTTTAAAAACTAGATTTTGCTCTAAAAAGTGCATTTTGGTTGCCTAGGGGACCTTTTGAAGACCATCTATCCCCCCTAAATCAACTACTAGGTTTTTGATGGAATTATCCTTGTGTTGCTAGGGTAAGTGGTTACCTAGCAACAGGGCATTTTATGTCATAGTTCATTAAAAACCATCCAAAAAGTCATTTATGACAGTATTTACCCCTCCATTCTCCATTTAGATTAATCACCATGGTTTCTATGTTGATGTGGCTGTGTTTCCATGGTTTATTGTTGCCTAGCAACCAATATATTCACCTAGCAACCAATGAAATTTACCTATATTGCTGCAAAAGCCCAATTTCTCTTCATAAATGTTAATTTAAAAATTCACTATAAAAATAAGTTATTTCAAAGGCTTTAGAGGGCATCAGTGTTGGTTGCTATGGTGAGTGGTTGCTTAGCAACAGCAATATTTGTAATAAAATCCCTAGCAACCACTAGAAATGTCTATCATAGACTTTGTCTAACACATTTGGATGTGACTAAAGTGACCCACATGAAAGAATAATGATACATCCATCTTGCTATGCCTATAGTTGCCTAGTAACAGAAGGTATCTACCTAGCAACCATATAAAATGTGCTATTTAAGCAAAAGTGATTGCCTGAAATACTGCTGACTGACAATATCCAAAGAGTTATTTGTGGCTGTGTTATGGTTACTAGGGTACTGGGGCATATGTGAGGCTGTCTAAGAATTACACAGGGTTATATATGAGGCTGTGTTTTGCTTACTAAAAAGGGTTGCTAAGGTTATAGCAGGATGTGTCATGGTTATTAAGGGGTAACTAAGGTGCTCGATGGGGGTTGCTAGAGGGAATATGGGGCTGTGATATGGCAACCACGGGTGGTATGTAAGAATATCTGATGGTAAAAACAGCTTATATGAGGATGGTGATGGTTATGCAGGGGTATGTGAGGCTATCTGAGAGTTACTAGTGAGATAAATGAGGCTGTGTTATGGTTACTAAAGGAGTATGTGAGGCTGTCTGAGGGTTATTAGATGGGGTATAGGGGCTGTGCTATGGCTACTAGGTGGCATGTAAGGATGTCTGAATGACCCTAATGGTAACTAGGGGTTATTGGAGGCTGCATTACAGTAGCTAGCCAGTACATGAGGCAGCCTGAGGGTTACTAAGGTTGTCTGATCTATGGGGATCTGATGGAAACTAGGAAATATGTGAGGCAGTATGATGTGTGTGAGGATTTTTTATGGGATCACTTTTGCCTGTACTGCTATACCCAGTGGGTAAAGTCTCAGGATTTCTGATGGGAATTAGATTTCAGCTAGGACATATGTGAGCTAATACAATGAAAACTAAGATATGTGAGGCTGTCAGATAGTAACTAGGCAGTTGGTGAGGCTCTCTGATAGTAATTATGGTGTAGGTGGACATTAGGTAGGTGAAGCTTTCTAATAATAGATGTATTAAGTAGTAGATATGCATGACTTCCTTGCTGTTTCTGAGTTTTTGATTCTGCCTGGTTAAAAATCAGAGGTGTTGTCCGAGGTGACCTTGAGAATCCCCTCTCCATCCCAGACAGGGTCAGTGAGAATATGCCCCCATTTGAAGACCATCCTCGAGTAACATCATGAAGGCATACCTCCACTTATGAGGTGTCTTTTTTTTTCAGAAATTGAAAAACTTGCATACAACCTACTTACCATCAAACGGCATCACATATCCCCTCGTATCCATAATACCCCTAGCATTCATTAGACATCCCTTTATGACCCATAGTAGCCCTCAGACTGTCTTGCCACAAGTCAATTGTTAGGCCGTTTGGCTATAATGATTTGCAGGTTTGAGGTGGTGCCATCATGTCTAGCTGTTAAAAGCTGGTTATCAGCATGTTTTAGCATGCAATTATACCCATACCCTGAGATACTGGTTGGAATCCAATTGCTCACACCTTACACACAACATTACTTTTAAATCAGGACTCATAAAGTAGCTCATGGTGGCTTAAGAATGTTAGCTGCACTGTAGGGTACAAGCAGCCACTGAATGACAGTGGTATACATCTACCCCTATAGCATGAGTAGGCCTGTAGGAGATTAGATTTCAATGAGGGATTCTACTTAAGGGGATGTGAGGCTGTGCGAAGAATCTCTGACATTAAGGGTGTATTATTTTGTCACTGAACAAAGAGATTTGAAAAATGAAATGTAAAAAGGTATGTTCTGGTGCTTTTTGATGGTGGCTAGGCCCCCTCTCATGCTCATACAAATCACCCAAATGCATCATTTTACTTCTAGAATTTCAAGACTTTCTGTATCATGGGGGTGGGATGTGGTAGAGATTGACAATTTCTGGATCTATGGGGATAATCTGAGTGGTTTATTGCATTATTGTATTTGCCTATAAAGAACAATTCTTTGAGTTTCCTGATGACCTCACCTCTTCAATGGTATAGAAAACACATGTTAATGCCTAACATCCCGATTTCTCCTTTCCTTTTTCTTTTTTTTAAGGGGGGGAGGGGATGAGGCAAGGCCCCTACCCTCCTGGATCTGCCACTACACATACCCCATGGTAAGCCCCAGACAGCCTTGCACACTCTTTGTAACTATAAAATAACCTCACATACCATCATATAGTCTCAAGCAGATACCTCCTAGCAACAAAAATACATCCTTGTATAACCCCTAGTAACTATGAAACAGTATCACATACTCCCTTGTATAACTCAGACAGCCTCACATAGTAACCATAGCAAAGCCTCAAATACCCACTTGTAACACTCAGACCATACACCCTAGTAACAGTAACCTATCCTCATATACCCACTCCCGCCCCTCAGACAGCCTCAGATAGCTCTTAGCAACCATAACACAGACTCAAATACCCCTTAGTACCCCTAGGGAAGTAGGGAGTATCCCTCATCCAGCCTCAAATACACCCTAGTAACCATAAAACAACTTCATATAATACCTGCTAGTAACACCTTGACAGCCTCACATATCCCTTACTAATTCTCAGGCAGCCTCAAACACCCTTAAGTAACCATAACACATCCCAATATATCCCTTAGTAACCCTTCTAAGTAACCAAAACACAGCCTCATATATAACCCATAGTAATTCTCAGGCAGCCTCACAGGCAGCCTTACATACCCCTGAGTAACAATAATGCAGCTTCACATATCCCCATAGTAACTATCAGACAGCCTCATATAGCCCTTAGGAACCATAACACATCTTGATATAACCTTAGTGACCCTCCTTAGTAACCAAGCACAGCCTCATATATAACCCCTAGTAATTCTCAGGCAGCATCACAGGCAGCCTTACATACACCTTAATAACCATAACACTGCCTCATATAACACCTAGTAACCCTCAGACAGCCTCAAATATGCCCTAGTACCCTAGTAACCATAACACAGCCTCATTGAAACCTTTGGATATTGTCAGACAGCAGTACTTTAGGCACTTATGATCATTTTTGCATAAATAGCCCATTTTATAGTGGTTGCTTGGTAGATACCTTCTGTTGCTAGGCAACTTTAGGCACAGCAAGATGAATGTATCATTATTCTTTCATGTGGGTCACTTTATAGTCACATCCAAAAGTGTTAGACAAAGTCTATAATAGACATTTCTAGTGGTTGCTAGTGATTTTGTTACAAAAATTGCTGTTGCTAAGCAACCATTCCCCCTAGCAATTAACACTGACACCCCTTAAGCCTTTAAAATTACTTATTTTTTGATAGTGAAATATTAAATAAACATTTATGAAGAGAAATTGGGCATTTGCAGCAATATATAGGTTCATTTGTTGCTAAGTAAATATATTGGTTGCTAGGCAACAATAAACCATGGAAACACAGCCTTACCAACAGTAAGACCATGGTGTTTAATCTTAATGGAGAATAAAGGGGTAAATTACTGTAATAAATGATTTTTGCTGGTTTTTATGACATAACATGCCCTGTTGCTAGGCAACCACTTACCCTAGCAACACAACAATAATTCCATTGAAAAGCTGGTAGCCAAACGAGGTTGTACCCTTCTGGACTTTTTTTTGGGAAGACAGTAAGTCATGTACATTAAGAAAAAAATATAATATCTTAGTCAGAGAACATGATAAGTTTAACATCACTTTTTGGGGTCATGCATTGCGGTCTATTATGTATTACACCAACCTTGACATTTAATGCATTGACCTTGACCTATGATACCATTTCATCTGATTTACATGCATCAATTAAAAAAAATTGTCTTGTTCAGTGGAATGGCCTTGACATTAATTGAAGGGACCTTGATAATAACTCATGTACAATGTATATAGCATTAGGCTGGGCTCCACTTGGGGCGCACAGCTTCTGCGTTATAATGCGACACAGCTTTTCTATTGTTCTGTTTGTTATAATTCTTTAGATTTTGTAGTGCATTGGGATATCCTTTATGCTTTTCTCTTCAACACTAGAAAAGCAGCATGTGTCACACTGCAACGCAGATGCCGTGTGCCGCAAGTGGAGCATTGGCTATAGGTCTCCATTACACTTTACAGCAGTGTTCCTGTCATGCATACACAGTAGGTTCACACCGATGTCCTTTACCTTTGCTACAATCTCATCAGGGGCGGATCCAGGATTTGGAGAAAGTTGGGGCGCACATTTTGGTCACAGGATATAGCTAAATGGGCTGGTGAATCCAGTAATATTTTAAATTTTACTGGGTATTTAGTGCATTCTAGTGCATTTTGAGACCTCACTTGTGAGGGTTCTCAAGGCTCATCTAATGGTAAAATTCATAGATTGAGTTTTTAGAGTATGATAAATGGTGGGACTTGGAGTGAGGGGGGGGGGTGAGGTTAGGGGACTGTAGTAAGGGAATGATGGAACTGGGGATGAGGGTAGGAGACTGGGAGTAGGGGAATAATGGAACTACTACTATAGGGTTGAGGGGTAGGCAACTGGCATTAGGGTAACTGTGGGACAGGGGTGAGAGCTGGCTGCATCAGTCTGATTTAATAAAAAAAAAAAAAAATCAGAAGTTGAGGGAATAGGTATGATGAATTGTGGGACTGGGGGTGAGGGTAGGAGGCAGGCAGTAGAGGAATGGTGGAATTGAGCATGAGGGCAGGATGGGGCTAGCATTAGGACAACGATGGGACAGCCAGACAGGGGTCAGGACAGAATGAGACTGGCAGTAGGAGAATGCTGGGACTGGGGTTGAAAGCAGGAGGAGACTAGCATTAGGAAAATGGTGAATCTGGGTCGTGGGCAGGAAGAGATAGGGGTGAGGCCAGGGCGAGATTGGCAATCTGTAAAAGCAGTGGGTATAATTATATTGAACAAGTAACTAATGGATATGTCATGACGCGTGACTGATATATAGATATCAGTCACAAGTCATGACATATCCATTAACTACTTATTTTATTACATGATTAGTCAATAGATATTCAATAGAAAATCAATAAATATAATTTAAAAACAAAAATCTTTCCCTCCCCGGTACTCAAAGCCAGCCATAGTGTGTGTACACACGGCGAAAAAAAAATTCATCGGGACTGGGACTCGTCCTGCCTACCTCTACAAGCTGGGCACAATGCGCTAACCACTAGACCACCAGGTCTCACACCTCGGCGCTTGGCTTGGTTTGGTTTGAACGCGTTCCATGTCTTGTGGTTATGGCAGCGGACATCCCGGACCGGGACTCGTCCCGCCCATCATGTCAAGACCTGGTTCTAACCAAGCATTTCTCGTCAGTCCCTGTGGTGCACTGCATAAGGAGTTGGATTTGGGATCTGAGACTGCTGGTTCGACCCCTACTCTGGCAATGAAAAATTTCGTAGGTTATAACATGTAACATATGACATGTAAGGAGGCATGTTATCCATGGATAACATGCCTACTTATATGGATAACATGCCTCCTTACATGGATAACATGCCTCCTTACATGGATAACATGCCTCCTTACAAAAGTCATGCTGCATGTATCATGGTGTGCAATATTGACAGGTATGTGCATGGGAATATCCAGAAAAAGCACCCAAAATCACAGAAGTCCAGTAATAAGGTGCGATACATGACAGTAGCCTAAAAGTGGAAGAAGGTAAGTGCAGAGAATAAGAGCCAGTTTGATATGGTAGGCTACAGTCAAATCCCTCTCACTGGTCAGCAGCTTCAGCCATGGCAGCTTCCATTGAATATCTCAGTAACCCCTTTCTGCATCTTATACATTTGAATGTGCTTGAAGTCATAGAGTGCCTTTAGACATTCTACAAAAAGCATTTAACTCGTCCAAATCAAGACCTAGGTGTACCCCTATAGGCTTCACTGAAATTCACTGCCAGGAGGCACCTCATACACAAGGTGTGCTTATACACAAGTTATAGCAGTACCCTGGGCTGGAAGTATAAAGCCAGGGCAATCAATTAGGGAGAGGAGAGGCAAAGACAGGGAGAATATGGGAGAGAATGAGGGTTGGAAGAGGGTGAAGGGTGTGAGAGATGGATAAGGACAGATGTGGAGTATGGGAAATCGGGGTGCAATAGCTGAGAAAATTTTGAAACTTTCAACATCAAAACATGCCTTTTTCAACATCAAAAGATCTATGCCTTCTGGTGACTTCTGGGAATGACTTCATATCTTTGATTCTAGTAAGAATATTTGAGAAATTCTTTCCCCGTTGGAAAGGCCAGACTTTGGACATTTTGACAGACATATTTTGGCAAAAAATACGGGGGGGGGGGCGTGTCCCCTGCGCTCCTCCCCCTAAATCCGCGCCTGAATCTCATTGATACAGTCATTGACATTACAGCCTTAACTTTGGGTCTGTATGGTGTCATAACCTTGACATTGGAACTCATGTTATTCAGCCAGTACACATCCAATCAGCATTTGGAAATACGCGTAGCTGATCAGAGCTCCGCTATTTCATTTATTATATCAGGGTGAAAATCGGGAGATATCTAGCGGTCAATTTGTAAACTAAAGAAATCAAAACAAATGCCGATCGCCGATTTCGGCCATGATTTCTATAAACAATCAGTTGAATAATGGAATTTCTATGGTGGAAATGAGTAGATAGTTTATGTTGGCATGCATGTAGGAAGTTACAGCATGAAAATCGGACCATAAATAAGGATTTCACACAGAAATCAATTGTGAAAAAATCGGGAGACATCTAGCGGCCATTAACGGAATTGATTATACGAATCTAATAGCATGCAATGTTCACAATAAAAATAGGAAGAAATTGGGAATTAAAATTGCTAGGAATAGCAGCATCATATGCTAGGTATGTTAAAATAGAAACACCACTTCATGGGCATACTCGTGCCCATATGCCCACTGTAGGCCCACAAGTGGCCTTATAGGTTAATACTTCGCTGATTAATATATAGAACTTGATTTAAATAACCCTTTCATAGCACTGCCAAATACATTCCAGTGGTTCACATTACATCTGTCCACCTAGTGGCGGCCAGCATGAGCTCAGAAGTGACGCCTGTTGGGACACTATCTCACAAATAAGACAGTATCCCTCAACTAATGCTCATTTGAGGGATAGTGTTACCTGTTGGGACACTATCCCTCAATGTGGCATAAAAGCACAAATGAGATTAAATCAGAAATGACATCATCCCACAAACAAGACACTATCTCACAAATGAGCAACTATCCCACAAATGGTGCCCATTTTAGGGATGGTGTCACCTGTCATAACATAATCCCTCAAAACAGGCATTAACATACAAATGATTTCAAACCCCAAATGACACTAACCCACAAGTGAGACAATATGAAATAAATGATACATTCAATAGGCCTAAAGATCTCTGGGCTAGAGGGGGCTAGTATTAAATTACAAATGACATTAACCCACAAAAATGTTCTCACAAATCCACCAAAAGAGGCATTATCTCTAAAATGGTTCATTTCAGGGATAGTGACATATGTAGAGACATTATCTGACAAAATCACAAATAACACTAACAAACAAGAAGGTCCGTTTCATTTGTAATTTAATTAAGGGATGGTGTTCCTATATATGCCACTACCCCTCAAGTGGTACTAGTGTGTCTAGTGAGATGGCAGAGGAAGCCTGACTACTGTGTGTTCCGGGCTACTGGAGCCATTTTTGAAAACTCCAGTATTTTGCTGGCATCAACTTGCTACATATGGAAAGATAAGCAAAGATAGAAAAAGATACTAGGTGGCACAAGGAGTGGATCCCTCTCTATATTTCCAGCTCACACCGCACATCCAATACCAAACTGTAGTTTAAGTCCTGCCTAGTAGTTTGATTGCAAACTAAAGAGGTACCTGTTTGAATGGCAATAACCCATTTGTGTTGTTAAATCAAATGTCATCAGTATCTTAATATTATTTGTGCCTTAATATAACATTTGAGGGATAGTGTCTTGACAGGTGACACTATCCCTCAACAGGTACTGTTTGAGGGATAGTGTCTTGTTTATGGGTTAATGTCATTTGTGATTTAGTGTCATTTGTGCTTTAATGCTAGTTTGAGGGATAATATCCTGACATGTGACACTATCCCTCAAAAAGGCACTGTTTGAGGGATACTGCCTGTTTGTGAGATAGTGTCTCGACACCCCCTCTTTCCGCCAAATAATGCCTCTGAAAAAGCGCGTGAAAATGTGCACATCGATCACGTCCAGAAGTCGTCTGCCGGGGTCTTCGGTGCATATCAATAGGGGATGCTGCGGTGGGGCCGGCGACATTTCACCTTAATTATCGGATCAATGGTCTGTGATCGATGCGGATGGTGGACTGGGCTCTAGGGGGCGACCCCGGTGCCCGGCCCACAACATATTTAGCATCATGTAGCCAGTGGCGCCCTCAGGTGGCCGCCCTTGTAATCCTTTCATCCGGGGTCTCTTTCCTCTGACCATCACTCTGTGAGAAGGCAGATCTACAACTGTATAGTCTGTAAGATTCTGCAATGCTGTAGATACATGTATTTCATGTTATCAAGTGCAATTGTAGATATATGTTATCCTATATATAGGGGTTATACCTTTGTAAGCATCCAGTAGACCTGGTTTGCCGGTGGAGTGAGTTCAGCGAGGCAGGGCAAGGGTTGATCCCTGTATTGGCTAGCAGGTCTGACACACAGACTGCTCCTATTATCGTTCACATCAAAGTCTGGCCAGTTGGACATCCCTGGAGGGCAACCAAGGCCGCACAGCCATCACCACAGTATCCAAGTCGGATGCTTTGAATACATTAAACCCAATCAAGGCCTCCCCTATGCCCGAGCAGCACCTTCTCCACCAACCCCTCAACACTCAAAACCCGCTGCCGGTCACTATTAGATTTCCGACGATGAACGCGCGACGACCAACCTAATATTAACCGGTTCGGTCATGTGGTGGCCTCCCGTGACGATTCTTCTTTTCGCTGGTTGGAGTCGCCTGGGGAGGGAGCTGGAAGGGTGGGTGAGTGGGGGAGGAGGCTGTATATGGGGTTAGGAGGATGGTGATGATACGACGAGCTGCTCATGGCGAGGTGTGCAGCATCAATTTCATTCTGTCAGACGAGGGTGACTAGATCGATCTGCGCCTGGCTATTGTAAAAATGCACTGGCCGCCCTACTTAATGGTAATGGGCGCTGCGTTATTGCTGCCCCGCGCCACTAGAGGGGGTGGCAGGGATCCGCGCTGCGCTGGTGGTCGGCGGGTTGAGGTCAGTGACATTTTAGGTACCTGGCCATATGAGGGAGAAGTGGCGTCTATTGAGAGTTCCGGTCAGCGGCCACAGAGGGCGGATGTGTGTAACCTAACACCACTGGAGATAAAATGACAGAGAATGAACAGTTTCTTCTCCGTCATGCTTCGGTAGTAGTATATGAAATGAGAAGTTGAGCAGGGCGAAGAAACTTTACAATAAAATGAAATGAATGATAAAAAGATAAATGAACAACAAACACTAGGTCATTAATTAGTGCTATTTACATAATTGATATGTATGATTGTATGTTTATGTCCTGCTATGAATCGAATCGATGCGCATAGGTCTAACATAGGAAGCTCAAGTTATAGCTTTCTAGCGGGATGCATTTTGGACCAATGAGATAATTCCCCTCATGTACTGCTTAATTCTTAGTCGTCAAATGGTACTCAGTTATCGGTGCTTAAATCGGCAGTAGCAGCTTCAGTTATGTGGACATTAGGGTGATATTCTTCATTGGCTATTGACTAGGCAGGTACTATGGAGATCTTAGGGAGAGCAGTCTACGGGGCAGTTGGCAGTGAGCCGTTTAATTTTGCACCCTCAGCACAGCAAGCAGTTGGCTGTGTATTCAGATCACGACCCAGGAGCGATTCATGGACACCAGGAGGGCCACATCAAGCGGCTTCCAGGCCAAGTGGCCGAGGGGCCTGAGGCTGTGGCAATGAGGGCGGGGGTATATGGAACAGTCAAGGTCCTCTCTAGCCTGTTCACCGTTAGGCGAGCAAACTGAATGATGTAAAGACCATCAGGCCGCCATTAGGTCCAACAGACGGAAAGATAGGCGGAGGCTGGCCTTAGGACTTCCTCAATTAACAGTCACCCATAGGAGCGGCTCCTGAACAGCTTCAGATAGCTCCAACTGCTCCCATGCACAGTGAGCAGCTCACTGAGTAGATACTGAGTAATTGGCAACAATAGCCACAATAAAGCCTCCACTGGTGGTATAGAAAGTGCCTTTAGAGCTGCTGCACACCCACAAGAAGAAACCATTCAGTTTTCATGTGGACCCATTTAATTGGTATTTTCTTTACTAGAAATTGTAGTGTTGCAGGCAGTATGATGGGTTTCTACACATTGGTTAATGAGACAACTATGAATTAACTAGGCGTCCTTTGAGGTTGTACTGCTGAGGCAGTGGAGTTGGTGACTTCCTTATCAATCTCAAATGTCAGGTTATTTTTGTGAATCGTAATTTGCAAATTCCTGTTACAGCCACAAAAAAAGAGCGAGTCTTTTGTAAACATTAAGACAAACATCTGCCATGCCATCAATTTGATGCTGCATTAGATGCAGGCAGGAGTCATTAATACTGCTAATCTATAATAGAAACAATTCTTAATCTCCTATCGGCATCATCAGCGAACATCTTGATTCCGGTAATAATTCAGCAGCACTTTGATAATACTGCCAGCTTATCTGTGGGTCGGAAATGGTTCTCATTGTGCCCATGTAATTTTCAGACCTCAAAATTTAAAAGGATCTATTCTTGGCAGCATTTGGTTGTTGGGGAGTGGCTGAAAACGTGAGAGGAGCAGCTGAGTTATTGTCACGTTAATGATTGCTCACGACTTAATGACAAGCAGTACGTAACTGCATGCAAGGATGAAAACACCAAAAGCAGGACATGGCTACATGAGTAAGTCCTAATGACAGTAATTAATAAACGTCTGTCCAGCGATGAATTCATTCTGAAGGACTATCATATTGCATGAATATAGTATTGTGAGGAACACAACTATAAATGAAAGAGGAGTGAGAGTTGTCTCATATTAGATAACCACTTTACATTATCTGCACTCAAGGCGAACGTTGTTTACCCATAAATGCAGACCAATAGAGATGAGTTCATACTTTGAAAAACTACCCATTGTGAAAAGTCAAAAACAATATAAAACAATGGAATCAAAATGCTTAGTTGATGTAGTCTAAACTCATAGACCAAGAGATTAGAAGCAAGATTCTGGACCTTTCTATTAAAGCAGGAACTTTAGATTTTATTTTCTGCGTTCTCTATCACGTTTCAGGGTCCGCCAAAAGTGTCCTCACTAAGCAGTCACTATAGGTATGGGAATTTAATAGATAGCTAAAACATTACTCTATTCACCCAATAGATCTCTAAATCAATGTTTATGCCAACACATCCCTCACTGTCCTATCTACCGGTATCCCCTGGTGTACCTTGGGTTGACCAGTATGACTGAGCAATGTATTACCAGGAACAAATACACAGTTTCAAAATCTACCGGCAGCCTGCTTATCCTATTAAATTACACTGTAAGAAATAACTGTCGAATCTACCAGGGATCCTCATAAAACTGAACAGTAGACCACCCCAATTGAAAATCATTGGACCAGTGTAGTTACAAGAAGCCCCAGGTGGCATATTGGTGGTATGCAAATGTACAATGAATCTCTGTGAAAATAACGAAGGATCTTTTGGGATGAGGAATGTGTCATTATTTCGATGACATTTCTTTACAGTGTACTTTCCCCTATGTTTCCATTATTTGTATTGCCTCATCTGGGGTCTTTCGACCACTCTCAACATATGCCTATTCCCATACTACCTGTACTTTAGTCCACCTATCTTTATAGTTGCCAATTATACCTTTGCACATACACTGAAAAATCAATCCAGCTAAACTAAGTCAAAATCTCTAATTAATCTTAGATAGTATATTTGACTCACATCTAACTAACAACGGTCAGCCTCTTAGTAATGTTGACTTACCTATTCAGGCAAGGTAGCTTGACTTACCTGAGAGAAAAAAAATAGTAACATGTCTAAGGGGTAGTAGTTTTCATCACATCACGTGGCAGTGCAATTTGTATTAGGACATCTCTGGTAGAACTATGGAATAGTCTAGGGGTGTCAAAATAATAGTGATTTTTCAATGACGTTTGACCTACTAAGATTTTTGCAATTCAACCTTTTGATAAAATACACCTGATACATTATTGAGCTATTGAAGGAACGAGGAAGAAATTTTCTGGGCACGTACAATTGGCATTTTTCACACTTTTGTATGCTTATGCACCTACAGAATAAAAAATTATAAACCAATATCCTGCTTTTTGGTCCAAATTGGAAGGGGACACCATAACCTTTCAAATGCATGTACTCTCTTGCATATCCAACCATAATATTTGGATTAGTTGGCTTCCAAAGTTGAAAAATGGTGAAAAAAGGCAAATTTGATGAAAAAGCAGGTTTTTTACAACCCTGGCATATATCCCAGAGGGGTTCCAGAACCTCAGATATAGCTTTTTCTCATTGATATATCTGTTGTGCTAATAATTCAGAAGGTTTTTGGGTATTGTAGAGCATAAGTATTTGTTCGTGTAACATTCAGTGTAAAATGACACTCAAATGTCCATCCGACAGAAAAACTTAAACCCTCCCATATTCTAAACTAAGACAGTTAATACATTATCCTTACTTTGCTCAGAATTGAGGGGCACTAGGGTGGTTAAGCTGCTGCAAAGATTTTTTGCTGTAGCCTGAAGTCTTCCTCTCATACCAATGAGTGCATCTGTATACACATTTTTCTGTCGGATGGACATTTTGCACTTTTGCTGTCGGTAAGGCCAAATTTCTTAATCTCAAAGTAATGCATTTGGATGCATCCTTTATGTTTTAAATCAAGCACAGTCATCCCTTGAACATTATCAAATAACATTTGTGCCATAAGTCTCCCCATAAGTGTGTTTTATACACTGTAATATGAAAAAAAGTGTCCATCCGACAGATAAAGTCTGAATTTTAGGGTCATCTTAAGCTAATGCTGTGCTGAGTTGGTGGTCCATTAGGTTATAGTGATCATTATTTCTTAGAGTAGGCATGCTGAACTTAATAAAGTTTGATTTTAATCAGTATTTAAGCATTTTCTAGAGAACTAGAGGGAAAATAGCATTTTTGACAAGAATTTTTATTTTTTCTCAAGATGGCTGAATTTCATCAGCCTATATCTCAAAGTTTCTTTGAACAGTGATGTTTATTCATGAGCTTACTAAACTTGTATACTGTAAGAGCTGGTAAACAAAATTAGAAGTTTCTGTGGTGTATATATTGGTAACAAAATCATATCACTGATTAAATCTGTCGGATGGACACAAAAAGTGACAAATTGTTATCACACAGCTATAAAAATGGAACCGGTAGGGATAACTGTGTATAATTGGTGGTTCCAAGGAGCCAAGACATTGTTCTTTCAATGTAATGAGGTGATTAATTCCTTTTCTGACTTTCATATTTGGGGCCTTCTCAGGGAGATTTGTACGTCCCCAGGAAATCTGGCCCATATATGTCCATAGGGTTTGCTCCGTGACTTTTAGCAAGCCCAGAGCAACTTAGTTCAGGGGTTGTAAATGAAAATGATTTGAGATGTAGTATATGCTTCTTAAATGAAGAGGTTCTGTTGCAGGTGTCTAAATCCTGTTGTAGAGTTAAGACTCCAAGCAGGTTTTAAATTCAATGTGACTTACCTAAAATGAAGGGTTAACTTCAAAGTGTTAGGTCTTGTATTATACTCATTCAGTGACTTAAACTAAACACTTCATGTTTATATCCAAGATTACCTATGCAGTTTTGATTCTTATAATATTCAAATGCGAATTTATTTTGCAGAAGCTTAAAGTTGCAGCCCCTTTTCCATAATGCTAGTGCCATACTACGAATAAAAGAAAGTCTTGGTTAACATTACTAATAAATTACCAATAAATATGGCCATGTAATTACCTGGCATGCCTTGTTATATCCCTCGATGAGTATCATTATTTAAACCTACAGAATGCAGACGATGCAATATCAAAATTCTGTACCTTTAACTTTTCTGAATAAAATACAATTTACAACATCCCCCATGCATAAACAATGCAGCTAAGATAATCCCCCTGTTCTAGGGCTCTCCTACAATGATACATATTTTTTTACAAATGTATCCGAATCATTTTATTTGATCACAGGCTTTCATAATACACTAGCATGTATGTAGAGTACTGTTACCTTTACATTATATGTGTTGCTGCTCTTCTAGAGAAGTTGGAATTATGTCATCACAAAACTAGCATTGCTCATGAAATAGAAGGTGATATGCTCTACTTTGTGGAATAGATCATCAACAGCTACAATATAAAGTAGACATCAAAACTTGTTCAATGATTCTTTGGTATAACATAAGCAACCTTGATTACTGAGGGAAAGTTTAAAAAAGGGAAGGATGTAGACCTCTTTAGACATAGTGCATTCCTATCCTGAAATAACGAGGAGAAAATAACCCGCTCTTTAGATAAATGATCCAATACATCCCGAATCTATTCACAAAAGTAGTCAAAGTTGAGGGTCAAAATTAGCAGGAGTGACCATATTGACCCTCCATCTGTTAGGAGGCAGAAAGGAGTCAATAAGCGTGCCATCTGAGTGATTGAAGCTGTGAATAATTTAGCATGGTATTACAGAGGCAAGGTAGTGCATGTGGCATTGGTAAACATGCATGGTAAAGGGATCGACACAAAAACTGTAGTAGTGACTTTAAAAGGAATATAAGAGTACTGAATATTATGAAACACAGACAGTTAAATCGACAAAAGGCCTTATTCCATTTCAGTCAGTAAAAGTCAAAGTCGAGATTAGTCAACTGAAAAAGTCTGACTGAATAAATGGTACCTGATTCTATTGTGAAGTTGACTTTTTAAGTCAATTTTTTAAAAAACTTTTTCAGTCGATTTACCAGACTTTTCCTATCAGTTCTCAAACATTTTTTGTCCACCTCTGACTTAAGTTCAGTACACCTGATTCCACTGACCTGCAGTCCATGAAAAAGTTGACTGGAAAAGTCTGACTTGACTGAAAAAGTAAAATTGATTAAATATAAAAAAAAGTAATATTTGGAACTCACTGGAAAAAATTGACTTTGACTGGAAAACTGCTTCCACTGACCGTCAGTCTGCTAAAAGGTTTGGAAAAGTTTACTTTTTCAGTCAACTTTGACTGAAAAAGTCTCAATGGAATCACGAAAAAAAGAAAAGTCTGTGAAAGTGGGAGACAGCTGACTAGAAAAGTCAGGATTTCACTTTTTCAGTGACAGAAAGCGGGAAAAAGTTACTCAAAGTTGACTTCTTCAGTCAACTTTTTATGGCTTTTTGCAAACTTGACTGAAGTGCCTAAAGGAAAGCGAAGAAATGACGTCCTGACCCTTATAGAATGCAGATTGGATCTGTTGAAGTTAATAATAAAATTTGCTGCCTGTGAGGTAAAAATGCTTCAAAGTGAATAAACAGCTGATGAAGCACATTGGAAAGCATAAATATCAAAGTGGAACTTGGTAGGCAGTTTAGACAAAGTCTTTATCGGCTGTCTGTCTGATGCCTCACGCCTCCCAGCTAATTTCTATTCTGCAAACTAAGACACTTGAGTTGTTCTTCTTTGTTCTGTGATCTTACGATTTCCTTCTAAGTATTTTTTACACTAGGGTGGACTGTCTTGAATGACTTTGATCAGACTCTTGACCATCCGTCAGTCCGTTTAACATCATTGGTCCAGTACAAGGCAACTACTTCCCATAACATTCGCACATGTAATAGGTGAAAGTCAATGGTGTATAGGCTAGGCCTACTTTCAAAGCACTACTGTTGTACCACCCGTATAAGATGCATCCTGCGTTCAAAGAAATGCTTTGAGGCGCACATTGGGGATGAATGCTAACGCATTGATACTTTGATATGTACTGATATATACATTTACCCCACCTACATGTATAAGGTTCACTGCCAACTTGTGTCCATCCCAAAAAGGCGCACTAAGTGTCCATCCTCGCGTATAAGCACAGACTCTTCATATTGACAACCTCAGGGCCACCAGGTAGGAAAAGGACCTGGCAAATCTAAAAGTTGCCAAGATGAATTTAAAACGGGACTTGATGTTATATTTGACCTACATAGGTGAGTTGAATAGAGGAAAAGATTTCAATCAGTCACTTTAGAAATACCAAAATCGAGAATAGTCACATAGCAAGTAGCGAAAACAATTGCATTTTCCCACCTCTCATGGCGTTAAATTGATTCATATATCTGTGGGAAGTATGATGGTTCAGCCCAATCACGATCATTTTCCACTATATAGGCAAACAGTGAGAAAGAAAGGCTGCAGCTAAACTGGTGCTCTGCAGGTATAGAGGGTATGCCTATACCTGCAGGCCGTTTCTGATGACATTACACACCAGACGTTCAGGGGCAGATCCATTAGGGGTGGTCTAGGGGGGCACAGCCAAGAAAATCTGGTCCAGGGGGGAAGGCGCAGCCGAGAAAATTTGATCTGGGGGGAACACGACCAGGGCTTGGCAACAATTTATCTCTAGTTTAGAGCTCTAATCTGGGCCCAACATACAGCCAGGACGGAGGTGACAGACAAGTGCTGTCTCTTTGTAACATTCCTGCTGGTGTGACTAAATGCCCCATTCCCCTGGTCAGCATGCCAAATCCTAGTTACGGATGGTCAGTGGGGCAAGCTCACAGTTAGGGCCAGAAGTGTCAGATTTCCATTGGTTATGTTGATTTCAATCGCTAATACTAGTCTACTATTGATAGGCACCGCTATGACTAGACCAATCAGTATAGGCAATGATTGGCTGTTGAGTGATGAATGGCCATGTCTAGACCAATTACACATAACAGGTTATATCAGTGGGACAGATAACATGTATCCCTGCCTCCCCCTCTTCAGACTATCTTTATCAAAGTGAGATCCAATTTACAAAATTTGCGGGAAATACTAACCAAACACTATCTAACTATCGTGAACTATCTAAATATGAATTTTCTATTCATTCTATAGAGGACAATATATTATTATTATTCTCTTTCTCTTTCACCCACCCCTCCTAGGATGCCCCCCATCCCTCGTTTGTCATATGTTTGGCTCTATTCCCACACACTGCTCTCAAGCTCGTAGCTGTCCCTCTTTTTTAATTGCTCTAGCTTTTCTTTGCCTCCACCTCTGAATGCATCTGAGTGCGTAACATCCCCAAATAAATCTTGCGGCTGAAGTGGAAATTGATATTAAATTGCATTGGACACCAGCGGGAGTGGTCTTTGTGCGAAGGCCGTCAACAGGTGAAATTAGCCAGATGAATACGTGTCAACAGAGCAAATTAGCGTGGTCTTAACGGTCGGGCACGACGGACAATACCGGACAGCAGATCTCGACCTTTTACAGGCTGGTTAAAACGTTGAGAACACACATCGCGCCTGTTGCCACCGGCAGCTCTCACACGTAGGCTGTAGTCTTACCTGGGCGTTGGCCAGCGGTGGTCCTAATGAAGTAATTAATACCGATTATACTCTGACCATTAATTAATCAGAACTATTAATACGGTGGTCATATTACACCGCACGCTACAGCATTGGAACATTAAAGGTCAACCCGACAGTCGTGGCGATCCCATCGTCATGCCTCCGACTTATTTTGATGGAAGTCACAAAACATTCTGCATTTTCCACTGACTTTGATTTTCAATACAGCATCTTGGACTTCGGCGAAGGTCACTACTTTTCGGATGACATTTTACAGGGGAGGGAAAGGCTTCAAAGTCTTGCATGGGTCCATACTAATTACAGTACTTTCTCGGGGAACGGTATCGTTTGATTATCAATTACGTCACCAGGCAGCAGCGATTGAAGTCGCACATAAAAGCCATCTGAGTTTTCAGTTGGGGGAAAAACATCAAAGAAGGTCAGGCGTCGTCGTTATATTTCCGACTCCCCACACCTGTTTTTACACAAAATGAAGGGAGATGAAAGAATAAATAGCTATAGATCTCCAAAAACAAGAGCCTTCCATATATACATACCAGTGCTTCGTAGGCGGTAAATTTTGGGATATTTCAGTGTTTTTTCCCTTCGTTATATCAGAATAACTGTTTGTCAGTTGGCATAATCAAGACATCACACACGCCCTCTCCTAGTGCTGGATCTTAGGACTTCTTTTGATGCGTCTTCAAGGCTAAAGATGACAAAAGGAAGAAATGGAAGAAAAGTCTGGAGACCTTTGATAATTCTGTGACCGTCTGACCACTTTCTTTTGTGATGGTTTTGGTCGACAATTAACGGCAATACCGCACTGTTCCTTTGACACGAAAGAAGGCGGGGGGTCCGGGTGGTTCTGACAGCAGTTTTTTTTTATTTTGTCCAAAAGTGATCTTAATTTGACCACAGTGTGGCGTGGGGTGAAGGAGTCACACGTTAGAGGTTGGCCTCCACTGCTACCGAGTACCCGAAGCCACCTGCAGAGTCGACTCTCACTATACTACTCACGCCGACCCCTGGCTACTTGCCATGGGGCGCTCTGGACCTTGTTTCAATAGTGTCCATGACAGGACACCCACAGATCATAGTGGGTGTATGAAATGGCTCCATAGCAATGACTACATGGTTAGCTACAGTACAGACCTCAAATAAGCCCTGCTATGTATTCAACTGCTGGCTTCATACAGACCACTATGAAGTCATAGCACCCAGTCGCACAGGCCAGGCACACATACTAAATGGCTAAATAGTGCCCAGTCATACCTCTCCCATAGTATGGTTTTTACTCTACTTTCAAATGAGCATAGGGCTACAGTATCTATATAATCATAGGTGATCCCACCTGGTTACAAGGGTGCTCACATGTTCAATTATCATGAAAATGGATCATATTGTTAAAGGTGGTCATATATACCTACAAAAATCATAATTGTATGGAAAGGTTCTATTTGGCAGCAGGTTCCTCTACCTTCAATGTGAGGTTGAAGATACATAGCCTCCTCAATACCTTGCTATATATAGTAAGGCCCATTGACCTCTATGAATGGTCTGAGGTCAGCGCATTAGTCTATATATAAAGTACATACATGGTTACAGAGGAAAGAGTACAGGTGGGGTGCATTTAAGCAAAGGAGTGCAGACAGCAGGAGCTACAACTACCCACTATGTATTCACACAGAGGGTTGTCATACCAGGATCCCTTATTGAGTCACTGCTCTGGTGGCTATTTAGCCAGCAGGCAGTACAATCACCCAGTAATGTAGCCAGCTATTTAGTCACTATGGCCAAAGTCCTAAGATCACCTGGTAAGATTTGGCCCTTCTCAAGTAGTAGGAGCCTGAACCTGTCGTAGACACTATTGAAACAAGCTCCAGCACTCATGATCTGCATTCATGAAGTTATCACACCTGGATTATGAAATAAATAGCTGGGAATGTGTAGGGACGTATATTGGCATGTATACAATAGGATCAAATATTCGTAATACCTACCGGTAATGTGGCTATTTTGATAACCTGTTGTAGACGGTGATACAGACCTACTTGTATTTTGCCTCCAGGTCCCAAGCTCCATATAGCGCAACTTCGTTAGCCCTCTCCGATTGGACTGGAAAGTCTTTATTTTGTATAGAGATAAGCAAGACAATCAATTTTATCTGATTTAATAGAATCCAGTTCCTTTACCTAACCCGAAGAGATCCTCTTTTTCCTTTAACTCGAACCGCTCCGCATTTCACAATACATAGATTCTTTTTGTACTCGTTTATTGTTTATATAGATACATAATTTTATTAACTGTTCACAAGATTTTCATTATTTTGAGGATGCACAAATGATATGATACACATATACGTTCTGAATACCTGCGGGGAACAATACTTTTTTTCATATTCTCTTTACCCGTTATATATATTTAGCCATTTTATGACACATACTCGGTACGTATTATTTTCCCATTGGTTTCGGGTCTTCCTCTAATGATAAGATGAATGCACCATGAATATATAGTAATTAACCCCTAGGTGCCCAAGCGCGCTTTTAAAGCGCGGTTTGGGGCTTAAATGGGGCTTAAATAAATGTATATTAAAGGAGACTATCATCCAGGTACTTCTACTGGTCCAATCTGCAAAGTTAGACCCTCTATAGGACGGCCATGACCTCCCCATCACAATACAACCATCCATTTTTCTCTATCACCATTATACCTAACACAGGTAGTCAAAATTTGAAAATGATTCATTAGAGGGCCACCCTCCAAGGGGCTAAGACCAGACATGACACAATTATTACGCTAGATCATATACATCCAATGTCCCATATTCCCATTAGATTCTAAAAGAAATGTTCATATCCATAGAGATAATCCATGCATTGTTACTAGCACATTGTGTCTCCTGAGTGGTAGTAAACATATATATGCAGAATTGAATGAGGCCTCAGAATTACAGGTATTATGGATAGGGGGGGTCTATATAGAACACAAGAAAGACCAAATGCTACCAATGACAACAAATGGAATGTTTTGGTAACTATGGTTACCAAACCTGACCAATAACTTTCATGTCCTTAACTGAAAGTCTTCACTGAGTTATGAATATTCAGGAAATGCAATACAGAGCCAATATAAAAAGATAAGATCAAAATAACACATGGGCTTATCAACAAAGTAATATAATTGTGAAATAATGTAAAATCTTCAAATAATTCTGGGCACCAAAAGGTTAAGCTACAACAATGCTGTAGCATGATAAGGTACAGTTATGTGGCATTTATTAATGACATACTCCGGCAAGTTTATTACCGGTAACATACATTCATAAAAATCATAAAGATAAAACTACCAGTCCCTGTATAAGCCTTCTCCTTGTACCCGATTCTCCAAGTGAAAACAAACAAGGCCTTAAGCAGATATTATCATGGAATAATCATGGAACATATAAGCGCCGTATTGGACTATAGAGTAACCCCACGCGGCTGCTAGATCCCCATCTATCTATATCCTGGCCGCCACTGCGCAGCATCTCTGCGCAAGTGGGAAGTGTTTCCGGGCGGGGTCAGCTGGGGCACTTCCCGCGGCGCGGACACGTCTTGTAATCTGTTGTAATTTTATCACGCCGAGTCAATCGGCCTCGAACACGACACTGGTTCGGCCAAAGCATATTCCCAGCGGTGCCAGTCACATCTGTCTTAGCTATTCGCCCACAAGGTTTACAGGAACATAGCGATAAACTGTCAGGGCAGCAAATGGCGCTACCCCCAGCGTATTCCCCTCCTGCCGTGACCAGGATGAAAGAAGACGGCCATTTGCTAGAAGGAAGACATGGGGATATAGACAAGACATAATGGTAGAATGTGGTTTGTATTGCTGCTAATGATTTACGGGGGTTAATGCCGCTTCATTAATCAATTTTGAATGGGATTGTTCCCATCTCCTGAATATAACCCCAACGGAGTGCCCTGGATGTGCTGACTAAGGTAGCTGCTCTTTATATATCATATATGTGATAATCAAACTGGACTTAAATGATGATTTCTTTTCCATTATTATTCTTTCTGATATGTGCAGCATTGAATACAGTTTTACCAGTTACAAGGGTTGTATCATGAAAACACAAATGTACAGAGAATTATACAATTATCTCTGTATCCTCATTTCAGACTAGATACAATCATTTATCAAATCCTAATCTACACCTATAATATTTATATCCACGCCGATTACGTTTGACTACCTATCAATCCATCACTGTCTGTTGTCAACTATCCTTGCCTTGCTTGCTCTCCCTTGCCAAGGCCACCTGGTGAGTATTGGTAGAGTTAATTTCGCCACACCTTTCCTTCTAAATGATTACCACCTCCTTACCCTGCTGCCGGCCCTCCTTACCGCTCAGCCGCCTCCAGGGACGCCCACCCACCTAGCCGAAGGCCATAGAGCCCGTTGGGCTGACCTATGGTGCAAACATAACGATTGGCCAGATGGGGGGGATGCCCGACGGTAGCCATAGCAACACGTGGGTTTGCCATAGCAACGCTCCCTCCTGCCGCGCCCCCATTAGACGCCATCTAGCGGGCTCATCACCCGGACATTACCTGCCCACCACTGGCCGCCAGGGGGCGCCACAATGATGACTACCACGTGGTACAATATGGCGGCCCGCTCATGTCGAGGTCACACTATGAGGGTAGAGCAGGGTGGAGGGGTGGGGGCCGCACGGATCGAGTGTTGCTAGGCATGGACTGCTCTGAAAAGTAGAGGGCGTGATGGTCGGGAGTTAGATTGGGAATAAGGGTCGGGGTCACGAGTCTGGCTGCTCAGAAATAATGGAAATAGCTCGACAGGATTCTATAATTCGTCCCCTGGCTGTGAGGTAGCACTGCAGCCAATCAACACTCGTTTGACACTCAGCATGCCGGGTCTTTGGTTTCAGCCAATCAAAATTGATATGACAGTTTGGACTGGATTACACGACGACCTTAGGGACAGGATGATATGTTTGACCTGAGAGAGATAAAGACGGGGATAATGGGAATCAAGATTAGTATAAATGGGTATGGTTACATTGCGGGTACATGCTGTTTTGTCATCAATAGCCAATAATTATAATGAACGGGTATAACAGGGTACACTTGTGTAGGTATTTATTGTATGCTGCATTATGTGTGTATTTATTATATGCTATATGGGAGAGTGCTATGGGAGTCCTGTATAGGGTTTATGGTAGTATAGAGTTTATGGTAGGCTGTGGAATGTGTAGACGGAGGGGAGTCGACGAGATCTGGTCAGGTAGATTCTGTAGAGGGGGAGGGGGGAATACGGGTGAGCCAAACACCGGCGTCTGAAAGGTGTGAGGGGTTGGTAAGAGATAGGGAGGAGTTAGTATTGTGGGAGCAGCCGAGGAGGCAACACATACTCCTGGAGTAGACGAGGATGAAGCTGTTTAGTATTTAGTATTACACTTAGCCAATGTAAGAACGGATTGAACAGGATCTCTATGGCACTTATACCTCTCCAGTAGCATCGGATTGTTAAAACATGAACTGCTTGTATGAATAGACTGGTGTCGTTGAAGCTGTACAACCATGAGTAGACTCACCAACAACTGTAACTGTGAATAATTAATGAACAATAAATGGTGACTTGTATCGGCGTCTTGGTGTTGGTTAAAAGGATGGGCTAGGCCAACATCATACCACTAGAGTTAGTCTTCCCAAATACGTGAGAACAGCGGAGCGAGCTGATAATAACTACACAAGTTAGACCACATTAATATACATATAAACACAACCCACACAGCCCAGATGGTGGAGAACCCGGGTAAGGATAGTAAAAAGAATATATAAACATAGAATGGGACAAAGTGCTTAGTAAAGGCGAGTGAATGAGTAAAATAAATAACAAAGGAAAGAAAAACAAATTGAGAATCAAGAAATGAGAGAATTGTAATAATAAAGTATATGTTAGAGGACAAGTTTGCGCTAAGAATAAGTCACCAATGCAGTGTGGAAAATATATATAGTAATAATGCATGGTATTATATAAGTGTGGTGTATATGTATGTACATGAATAACTATTGAAATGTATAATATGATAACGATGATTACCTCAGGTATTAGTGACAAAACAATACATAAGATGTATTCAGGCATAATTTATGCTTGACAATTGGTGTGACTCGCGTCACAAGAGGGGAGCGCCCGCACCTGTTTTGTCATCAATAGCCAATAATTATAATGAACGGGTATAACAGGGTACACTTGTGTAGGTATTTATTGTATGCTGCATTATGTGTGTATTTATTATATGCTATATGGGAGAGTGCTATGGGAGTCCTGTATAGGGTTTATGGTAGTATAGAGTTTATGGTAGGCTGTGGAATGTGTAGACGGAGGGGAGTCGACGAGATCTGGTCAGGTAGATTCTGTAGAGGGGGAGGGGGGAATACGGGTGAGCCAAACACCGGCGTCTGAAAGGTGTGAGGGGTTGGTAAGAGATAGGGAGGAGTTAGTATTGTGGGAGCAGCCGAGGAGGCAACACATACTCCTGGAGTAGACGAGGATGAAGCTGTTTAGTATTTAGTATTACACTTAGCCAATGTAAGAACGGATTGAACAGGATCTCTATGGCACTTATACCTCTCCAGTAGCATCGGATTGTTAAAACATGAACTGCTTGTATGAATAGACTGGTGTCGTTGAAGCTGTACAACCATGAGTAGACTCACCAACAACTGTAACTGTGAATAATTAATGAACAATAAATGGTGACTTGTATCGGCGTCTTGGTGTTGGTTAAAAGGATGGGCTAGGCCAACATCATACCACTAGAGTTAGTCTTCCCAAATACGTGAGAACAGCGGAGCGAGCTGATAATAACTACACAAGTTAGACCACATTAATATACATATAAACACAACCCACACAGCCCAATGCATTGTGATTTATTTATTTATGAGTACATGCGTGATCACAGATGGGGTCGGTAGGCTTCATAATGGGATTAGGTAGTAATACCGATATTTGTTAACTTATTTGAAAAGGATAACCAACTATACAGAGAGAAAAACATGAATTTAGTTATAAGTTATAGCACCCATTACAAACTGGATTACACTACCCCAAACATACCGGTACTAATATAGTTTTAAAAGAATGGCCAATATGATGACCCTGACTTTTCAGATAATGAAAACATAAACTCATACCCTCCAAAGCATAAAGACAGGAACTTGTTCACTAGAGATAACGTTTTAGAGCCATCAGAGGTACAAATGAAGAGTTTGGTTCCAAAACGCAACAAATCCATTTTGGGTATTTTGAGATAATGAGACATTTATCATTCAAAAAAATTGAAGAGAGGGTGGCCATTTTTGTTAGTTCCAATATCTAGGGGAGCATAAATAAAACACCTTCACATTTCATTTTGAAATCCTTGAGTCTTCCTTCATGGATAAATTAAGCGGTTTGATCTCATTTTTTTCCAAAACGCAATAAATCCAACATTTCTTTTTTTTTGTATCCACATAATAGCCACAAAAGTTAGTTTTCTTTTCTATTTCTTTTAGATATATTTACTTGGATATAAATTAAACATTTTCAAGTACTTTTTTAACTCTGCTGGTTCTTTCACAGCCAAAACAGTTGGTGGTCAGCCGGAAGTAGTTTTGAGAAGGTCGGAGATAAGAGTTAAGATAAGGGTCCAATTGAGGCCTTCTACTCCTGGCCCCTGGTTTACAAATCTCTCTGTTTTTCTTAAAGATGTAATTTCTATTACTAAATAGGCTGATTTCTTTTCTATATTTCATCAAGTCATTTCCTGATTTGTTTTAGATTTTCTGTAAACTTTTCTTATAACTTATCAATGATTTTGTGACTTTGGGTAATAAAGAATGGGAGAGAATTTTCTCAGAGGTTTAGAGCCTCTTTTTATTGGGAATACGTTTATAAAACTTAAAAAATACAATGATATGACATTAACAGATCATTCAATGCAAAGAAGTAAGGTTATTAATGAATATACCTATCATGACAATGTTTGCCTGAGTGGATTTATTGCGTTTTGGAACAAAATAGGTGTGGGATTTATGTCATTTTGGAAAAAAAAGTTGAATTTAGGTGGGCCCTACCCAGTGGGCACAGAACGTTGCATCAACGTTGACAACATGCTGGTATTATGTTGATGATGTTGATCAACCTGTCTTCAACACCTTTTCAATGATTCTTTTTCAATGTTGTCAACCAACACCATTTCAACATCCAATCAACAGTTGACATATCAATGTTGAAATATTGTTTTCAATTCAATGTTGATTCAACATTGATTTGTCAATGTTGAATCAACAATATTGATTTCAATGTTGATTCAATGTTGATTCAACATTGACATGTCAACAAAGAATGCCCTAACAAATATCAACGTTGTTTCAACATCATATCAATCTTGTGTCAATGTTGAATCAACATAGAAATACAAACGTTGAATCAGCGCTGATGGTTAGATGTTGAATCACAGTTGATTTTGATTATGTTGTCAACTTTCAAATTCAACTATATTTCAAGCCTTTATCAACTGTTGATATGCAAACATTGCAAACGTTGTTTCAACGCTGAATCAATGTTGATGTGCCCAGTGGGTAGGAGCCAAATGGTGACTGTTTTGGAAGAAATGATTTTGCAACATTTTTTTCACTTACCCCAACCTATTGTTTTGTCATCTTAACTCCATTGTTTTCCCAAATGGTGTTTATTGCGTTTGGAACCAAACTCTTCAAATGTCAGTTCAACATTGAACCAACATTGACAGCAGATTTATAATATTTGATCAAACGGCTGTCTATGTTGGGTCAATTTTCCATCGATATTGAGCATTCAAATTACTATTAAATTTCGGATGACCTTGTGAATGCTTGCCAAATGGCAAGCTCAGTCAATCGTCGTCCTGTAACACCCGTCATCCCCACCCCCTTCCCCAACCCTTCCCATTGCACTTCTCCCCATTCCCCAGAGCAGTGCCTGGCTCGTTATGAGCCAATGAGCGTGGCAGGCGGCCCTGGCTGCGGCACTGGTTGATTTGGCCTCGTGCTTATGGCTGCAATCATGGCGTGGTTGTCATTTCGCCACCCTATCTAGTCCCCTGGGGCGACTCAGCCTTCGACCCAAATTCACTGGCAGGATTTATAGAATACTCCAGGAGAAGAGTGAGAAATGCAAGTGTGAATGACAATGGAATGTGTAGAGAACATGACATGTGTTAAGTATTGCCTGAGATCTGCAGGATATTTGACTGCTTCACTTAAAACCTGATGGTAAAAAAGTTAGTTTTCTTGTACAAAGGACTTCATGTCTTCAATTTGAGGATTTCGTGTGGGTAAATTGGTTATCATTAAAGGGAATACCGGGTCTCTGGTGGTGTCATTTTAAAGACCTTAAGTCTTTGAACTGATCACCTTTCAAGAGGAAGCTTGGTCATCAATATGACAAGTCTGGATGCTATATTTGATGACTATCAAATCTTCATTTATTACATAACAGTGCTTGGACTATTTCTACATTCCCTAGCAACATTACTGATGTAGATTGGACAGGCAATGAAGTATCAAAGAGATGAGCTGCATTATACAATATGTACTATAATGCAGCATAGTGGGGCCCCCTAGAAACGAAAGTTTTGTCTCTGAAATGATGACCTAGGTCTTCAAATGGATGACGTAGGGTCGTCAATTCTCAAAGACCATGCACATCTGTAACGTATTTTGCACGGACCACTTTGGGAGTGTTCAACAATTATGTCACCGGTATTTAGGCATTTTTCAGGACCCACTCACCCCCCTTGTCACTGTTTTTATATGGAACATATAGAGGAACCCAAAGACCCCCCCCCCCAAGCAGTGACATAATTATTGAACACTGCCTTTCCTCCAGGTTAGGTTTTCAGTATTGATTGGACATGGGGAACTTTATTCTGATTTCTTGATAGGACTCCCGGACGTGCATCTGCGTTCTGGTATGTGGTTCTGCACAGTTAGTTTTGCTAATACATGTACATGTACCCACAGTGGCCTGTGTGTATAAGTACCCTGGTGCTAATAGGTTTAACCTGGCTCTACCCCTGGCCCTTATTCAAAACCTTCGCTTATTCAAGACTTAGTTAATAGTGGCTTTTTCAATTGAAGAGTTTGGTTCCAAAACGCAACAAATCCATTTTGTGTGTTTTTGAGATAATGAGACATTTATCATTCCAAAAAATTGAAGAGGGGGTGGCCATTTTTGTGAGTTCCAATATCTAGAAGACCATAAATAAAACACCCCACATTTTGTTTTGAAATGCTTGAGTTTTCCTTCATAATTAAATTAAGTGGTTTAATACCATTTTTTTCCAAAACACAATAAAACCACAAACTGTTTTGTTCCAAAATGCAATAAATCCAACATTCTTAATTTTTTGTATCCATATAATAGCCACAAAAGCTAGTTTTCTTTTATACTTTTGACTTTCCTCATTTAGTATGATATAGTCTAAATGAAACATTTTCAAGTATTTTTTTTAACACTGATGATTCTTTAACAGCCAAAAGGTGATTTGTCATATATTTCTTTGCCAAATGCAATAAATCCTGTTTTGTTCCAAAACGCAATAAATCCAAACTGTTTTGTTCCCAAACGCAAAAAAATCATCACAACAGCTTTCACATCTATATACCTCTCTCCTCACCAACAAAGTTGGGTTTTATTGGGAGTAAGGTTATAAAACTTACAAAACACAATGATATGACATTAACAGATCATTTAATCCATGGAAATAAGGTTATTAAATGAACATACATATCATGACAATGTTTGCCTGAGTGGATTTATTGCGTTTTGGAACAAAACAGGTGTTGGATTTATGTCTTTTTGGAAAAAAAGTGGATTTTAGGTTGGCCCTAGGTGCCAAATGGTGACTGCTTTGGAAAAAATGATTTTGCAACATTTGTTCACTTACCCCAATATTTTGTTTTCTTATCTTAACTCCATTTTTTTCCCAAAATGGTGTTTATTGCATTTTGGAACCAAACTCTTCAATTGCAATGTTACTTTATCCCGGCACTTATTCAAGACCGACACTCATTCAAAGACATGGTGCTTATGCAGGCCACTACGGTATCTTATTCTGATATAGTTGCACCTTCACGTGCACTGCATTCAGATACATGTAGTTCACAATTACAAGTGATCTATGCATGTGATGCACTGGTGATGAGGTTCGCATTGCTCCCAGAAAGAATATTCTCCGTTGCACATGCAGAGTAAAGTATTTGTTTAAAACATGTAAAATTTATATATAAAGTCGCAGCTATGTGACGAACAGTGCCGCAGGGCTAGCAAATGAGACTGACTCTGCGTTCTCGTGCTTTGATCTCGTCAACACGAGATCTCTAACGAGAGGATGACGACGATCGAAAATGGCGTCGGGTGAGTTCACGTAGCGGCGATAATTGCGTGTAATGCCGCGTCCATTGCCTGTAGCCGCTGATCAGGCCTGCAGCGGTCCCCACTCGACGGCGAGTTTCCCCCTGGAAGCCAGCAGCCAACTCACCCAATTATCACGCACTGACGAGAATCAGCGAGAATGGGGCGAAAGGGGAGGGTTGATGGAGGGTAGAAACAATCAGGACGCAGTGGCGAGAGGTTGGTGGATGCATGGGGAGTTGCAGGGGTGATGGCAGATAGGGGTGCACGGTATTTGGCGGCGGGAGGCAGTTGTGGACCTGGGTGGCGAGGAATCAATCGGCAATCGGCCATCTTAGTCTAACGGGAGGGGGTGGCGTGATGGCGTGCGGGCTGCACCCTATCGCGCCCCAATTAGGCCATATCTATTGTGGCGGCGGCGCGCTAAATTGGTGTGTTTTGCGTTCGTCGTTAGAAGACTGATCCTCATCCAATTGAGCTAACAGAGCGGCGGCCGACGCCGCGCCGCCATTTATCTCATTGATGTATCAATCCGACCCCTCTTCATCAGGCCGCATCATGGACGCGAGCCGCCCAGGGCGCTGCCGCCGACGACGCAGCGTCCCATTCAAGATGGCGCGCCCCACGCTAACCACCGCCTGCCGCACTCGGCTGCTGCTGAGAAACCGGATTTTCCCGGAGGTCGCGCGCACATTTCATTCAATTTGCTCGAGAGAGATTGAAAAATAACCACGTTATCGACGGGAGCAGACGACACCGAGAGCCCGCCAAATGGCCGATTGATCCGCGTCCCATGAGGGGGCGCTGGCAGCAAGTCGCGCGTGAGTCTCGTATATTCTCGTGCACGGTGAGGGAGAACCTCGTTTCCCTTCGTTTGCTGTGCTGAATGTCGTCTGCTCGGCCCTCAATCCAGGCCATATTCTGCCGCCATTGGCGCCTGTAGCCCTCCGTGATAAACCGCAGCTACAAATCCCACCCCAACGCTGCACCAGCTCACCACTCGCAGTGGGGAGGTGCACGCGTGATCTCTGTTATCTCTTGTACAAATAGGATTTAAAGAAGTTAACCGCGCTTGCTTGTGAATTGCCGGCTGCCCAAACACGAGGGGAAGTGCGCCAAAACCGCTGACTGGAGCACGGGTGCAATTGGCCGAGGGACTGGGGGGACTCATCGGCTGTGTAATTGTGCGTGTAAGAACCCCCTTGTGGAATGATGATGAATCGGGTGGCAGACGACCGAGTGGGCCATCATCTAATTGAATTCCGCGCCACGTCTTTGGCTCAGTGATAAGGGGGAGAGGAGAGGGAAGGGGCTTTGCAGGCGGCTTTGGCTCAAACTGACATCAAAACATCCGACTGCTAGCTATCACATCACGGCTAAAGTAAATCACATATCGATACCCGTCATCTCCACCTCATAGACTACATACTGACCACTTTTTGTTCTGTACTAAAAACCAATGATGATGCCTGTTGTATGAGGACCCGGAGGAATGGCAGTGTCCTTCTTGGGTATTATTTACCGTGGGCATGCATGGGGTTCTATATCAATTTTCATAGTAAAACATATGGGACACGAAACAGATATTATTAGTCGAGGGTACATGAAAGGGGAGGCGGAGATCAACAGCTTTCAGTCGGATATTCAATTAGATGCCCGTATAATGGGATAACGTTAACAGACAGCGCAGGTACACTGATAATCTTTAGTCTGAGAAAGTTAGTCTGTAGTGGTCAACGCATATTAGTCATTTGGGGTAGTAGTCATTTTTAGTGTGACTAACCAATAGAGGTGAGTTAAAAGGGCATAGACACTTATTATATGGACACTATGGTATCTGTGTCATATGTTCACATTGCTGTAAATGCCGCTACAATCCTAAAATTACATAGGTATTGGGTTGTAAATTAAATAGGTGTGAGGCATATGATGTGCTTCTTAAGAGCTGTGAAGGCTATACATTTGGACAAATATGATGGTTTAACATATCAAAACTAACCATGCTCTTCGGTATCACTTTGTGAAATCAAATTACTACGGTGCTGATTAGTAGGACTAATTCATTAGTCAAAAAAGCAAAGACTAGCCCATTCACATTACCGTTCCTAGAATTTGAATGAACTTGGGGTAGCCAGACCAAACAATATTATCAGGAACGGAAATGGATGCAGCTGCAATATAAATTGTTGAACAGAAAAGATGTGCACGTTGTATTTCAATTCAAATTATTCTCATGGTGCATGTAAAAGGGCAATGTGTTCAGAAAGCACCTTGAGATGAGATACTGTATAGGAAGATAAACAAAGACAGTAGTAGCAGCAGACAGGGTATAGACGGGGTGAGCTGCTCGGCTGTGATGAGGCGCAGCTCCCACGACAAGAATCCGCTCGCCGCCCGCCACACGATCTGCTCACGGGCCCTAAAGATAAAGACGCAATAAAAGCCGCATCTGTCCGGGAGGATAGTGAGCAGTTCAATAAAGACACAAAATCACTCACCGAGCTAATCGTCTCAATTGTCACATTGATCCGCCAGCCCTGTTGAGTTATTAAATCCCGCTCCGGGCTTTATACGCGCTCATTGAGACAAAATGTCCAATCTTGATAATGCTTTAATAAGAGTTGCTCGCGAGTCCTTTTTTACATTGGGATAACTACTTGAGCTGGGGAAGAGATCGGTGAATGTTGATGAGCTACTTACCCTATTTGAAGAAGCCCAAAGGGTGCTGGTACAATCTATTGTCAGATACTCTAGGTTTGGTCAAATAAAGAGTTTTAGTCGCATGTTTGCTCGCATGTGCGTAATGGCACGATTGAGTTGATTTCACACACTGAAACCCTGCGCCAGGATGTATTGTGAATTGAAGTATATCGGGTATTACTTCAATTGTCACACCCCAGAATGATTGTCCTATAAGCGAATAAAAAAGGAAGGACGACATAACTATATATAAATAAGTAAATGTACACTGTAAAAAATAAGGTGCTCAGGTTTTAAACATGTTGAGGTCTAAAGATGCTTAAAGTCTAAACACATTGGCTAGGTGCATTCTCGTTCATCTATTTAGGATTTAAACACTTTTATGCAAAATATCTAAACCCCTATGCTAAACATGTTTAGATGCTTAGCATTTAACATATTTAGGATATCAACATGTGAATGTTTAGGTGTTCAGATATGAAAGACACACTAGGTGGCAGCTCTCTGTTCAAATTTACTTTTTACAAATAGTTAGGCCTATACTTTCTACTCATCTAGGCCATACTTAAAAACCTTTGTTAATCAATATTGTGATAATTCATAAAAGAAACATTGATACAATAAATAATTGATACTGAAAAGGTCCTTTAAGTCCAATGCCATTTGGTCAATTAGTAATTATCTTCCAAGAGGTGGTATACCCTAGGCGCTAGACCCTATGCCTGACTGAGATGATTTTATTGGGAAATCAATTAAGGAATACTGCGCTTCATGGCCTATATATTTATGTAGTTCCATTCGACACCGATTTAGTGGAACCTATATGTGTAGAATCACAATTACGCGGTGGGTACAACATGTAAATTGGATGTCTTCTAACAAGAGAAAACCTGGCACGGCGCATCCCTAAATGCTTGCCACTGCCTCAGCAGACAAAGACCGCGTAGGGACTATATCAACATTTTCAATTCCACCTTTGTTCAGTGGAATTGCCTTTGGTCGTTCAGCACTTCCTGAGCACGAACCCTTATTGTCCAGGTTGGGACAAGAAAAAAACAAGAAATACCTCTCTCACCACCAGATGTCGTTTGCGCTCACTTCAGACGACCCTGACCTTTGTTTACAAAAGCAGACGACTTTTTCCACTATGCCATCTAATCTCTGAGATGGCCACCAGGTGGCGGCTCACACCGGAAGTCGCTGGCCACTTCCGATTAAGGGAGCGATCATTTTTTAACAACAGGGCTGGTGGGTTTGAGGGGGGTCAGAATTTTTTCGACCCCTTGACCGGGGGGAGGTCAGAATTTTTTCAACCCCTCAGTTGGGGGCTCAAAATAATTTCATGTGTTTTCAGTGGAAAACTCCACGCATTACTATAGGTTAAATAGGCATGTTTGCATTTTACCCCCTTGAGAGGGGGTGGTCGACATTTTTTCGCATGTCGCGCGCAAACCCACCAGCCCCCCCCCCCCCTTGTTGTTAAAAAATGACCACTCCCTAAGATCAGAGAGTCTCGTTGTCTCTGGGCTTGTAACTATAGCAGGAACCCAAAGAGTCCCAGACAAGAGGAGGGAAAGGCAAGGGATTGAACATAACAACATAAAACATATATATCTTATGACACAACAGAATATAGGAGTTAAGAGTTAAAACTAAAATTTTGAACCCAAAATCATCCTAAAATCTGCGATGCAACCCTTCCTTTTCCAAATCATGTCCGCCATAGAATAAAAGGAAAGAAAAAAAATTGACTGAAGCCAGGACATTTATCTAAAGCTTAAACAGACATGATTGCTTTAAGCACTAAAAAATATCAAGACAGGGGGATTGGCTGATACAGAATATCTCGATGTGAGACGTCGGCAGGAGTTTCATCGACTGCAATAGTCTCTATTAACAATAGAATGGGAAACAGATTAAACAGGAAATAAGGAGGCCAATTTAATCAAGAATACAACAATTGGCGAGCTTATATTTGGAAAATTAGTTTAACTGCATTCGAGCTATCAAATATGTCAATTTGTTTTGATGATGAGCAGGCACTTTTGCTAAAATCGTGATTATGCACTTGATTATTCGCAATTGATATTTATATGACTGCATTATACCGAAATCATATTCTGTATTATTACATATATTATATACCCTGTTCATATGGATGTAATACGTTTATCCACAATTAGATAAAATGGTATGTTTTCCGGCAACATTTAGGTGAAGGCAACTTATTATTGTTGCAAATAAACACGTCCAAACACACCAAATACAATCAGTAATTAATCTGACCATTACCTCAGGAATAACCAACCTATACGTGAGTGAGTGTTAATTAAAGTTAGTACATCCGAAAATGGGATTTTCTTATTCCTGCTTAAATCTGTTCCAAACACTGTATTAATTTCATATCAAAAGGACAAGTAATGATAAAATGTGATCCATGGGCTGGAAAGGGTCAGGCATGAGGAACCATAATATTCAGCCTCCAGATAATTGCTGATGGGTGCAACTTAATTCGTGCCCTCCAAAATATGCACCTTAGGCTTAAATCTATCAATAACACTGAAATTTTAATGGAATTGCTGAGAATAAGGATTATTAAAGTGTACAGTTGAGCAATTATATTCTATTTGAACATCCTGTGACATTTTAGAGAAGATTTATTTTTGAGACCCAATCATCGGATATACTAACTTTAACCTACACGCTAGATTTACCCCTTGCCACATTTTAACGAGGTGATCAAGAAGCCGCAGGGCGGGGAAATGAGAGACATTATTTTGAAAGTGCAGAACTTAAAGAATGGGCACATCGCACGTGCCAATAACATCAAAACAATACCTGCCTTTTTGCCAATTTATCCTATCAGATCTGCGTTTTCACCAAGATGCTGACCACTTATTTCGAGAAGGCTCGCATTCATGCTTCATTATTGATTGCTTTTTTAATGACGCGGCCAAAAATCTGGGGAGGCTATTGTCAATGGAGCAGATGAGTTAACCCCAATTTAAAAGTAATGATCTAGGGTCAGATTAAATATTAATGGGCAGATGAAAAAATCAATCGTGCGGCAAATCATGGCCGTAGTGCAGGAAACGAGAAGGTAATTAAGGGGTGACTGTTATCGCTTATGTTGGCACATGTTTTATTCGGCCTCACCAAAGCAGGGAAAGGAGTGCAAAGAGGGAGAAGAAAAAATGGGGTTGTGTGTTGGATGGGTGGGCATTATGTACCTGTCTTTATCTGAGGCAATGAGATGCAGAAGAGCACCAGATAAGGAACAAGTGTAAGGAGATCTTCTGGCCATATCAAAGAAAAGCAAGGATCTCCTTATACAAGACTACCTACCAGAATTCTAGACCCAACACCAAATTAACCCTTTGTGCCCAAAACGGGCTTAAGTTTTCTGCACCACCGGAAAGAAGGGGGTATTTTTTGTCAGTTGCAAGCAGTAATGAAGGCCAGTGGCGTGGGTGTGGTTATATGGTATAAGAATTAGGTGGAGTTGTCCAAATTGGGAGGTGGTAAATTAATCTAAGAGGAGGGCGGACAAAATAAGGGCTGGTGGTTTGGTGGGGACAGGTGGGAGTGGGAGGGGCCTGGACGGTGGGTGTCTGCAGAACAGGCACCCCTCCCTGGGCAAAGCCCATACCAGAAAACAAGACCAGCCCTAGGCTGTACCAGGGGCCACCACTTGGTGAAACAAAAGGACAATGTCATTGTGTCTTCACAGGCAGGTGTTAGGAAATCAAACGTCAATGAGGCACAAAGTCGTGCTTACCTTATGGTAAAATGGTTCTTTGTCACAAATGTACATTTTCTGTATCAATGTTGATCAAGGTCTTACTTAATGGTTAGCTGGAGACATCTTGCACACTCCATTTGACAACCTTTTGTCGGGCTAGGTTTATGAGCACAGCCTCTGATATTTGAAACAGTACACTGTAAAACAGGAGCATAGGTTTTAAACATGTTGAGGTCTAAACATGTTTAGTTGTTTAAAGGCTAAACATTTTGGATAGGGAGCTGCATTCTTGGTCATCTGTTTAGGATTTAAACCCTTTTATTCCAAATGCCTAAACACTTATGCTAAGCATGTTTAGGTGTTTAGCATCAAACAGTCTGCTGTTTGAGTGTTTAGGATATTAACATGTATATGTTTAGGTATTTAGGTATGAAAGACATACTAGGTGGCAGCTCTTGAATGAACTCTCTGAAAAGAGTCATACTCTCTTCTCTTCTAAAATTATGGTAAAAGTCCTTTGGAAATCATTAATCAGGAATTTCATTGTTGGATTGTTCATTTAGATCCCATATCGTTTAGATCAATGAGCAATGTTTTCCATAAATACCTTTAATCTGCATTTCAAAAATAGATAAAGCTCTTCAGTCATCTATTCTGTTGTACTCTACACACATAGGGTTACTCCCTATTGTGGATAATGGATGTGTTGATATTTCTTTGAGAGTATGATGTACTTTCTACCTAATATAGATATAGTAGAATAATTGAGATGATCTATCAAAGTTCAATATCTATGGATATCATATCTAAACATAATATTGTAATGCTAAACACTATGACCTTGAAACATCTTCTAAGCATGTCACATTTGAACACATGGGCAAACCTAAGCATAAACACAGTAAACACTTTATAACCCTGAAAATAGACCAAAAGACTTTGGAAATCTGAGCACAAAGGCTAATCACATGATGAGGCTGAACATGTTTAGGTTTACAAGTGTGTTCAAAAGCGGGACAAAAAACGGTTTAGCAATGTGCCTAGACTCTGAACACCTTTTTACAGTGTTGTTTTGTTAAAGCATGGGTAGTATCAAACACCACCACAACCGAATCTGCCATAGCATTCAACAGCAGTCTTATGCCATACATCTTTGGGCTGCCCGGCCGCTGATGAGCCTAGACTGTGTAACAATGTGAGGTCGCAAACAGTATACAATGTAGCAGATTCCCATATTGAGAGTAGTACATGGAGAAATGAAACAAGTAATGTCGCTTTATTCATTCAAGAAGGAAGTGTTCCTTTCCAGTGTCTAATGCAATGTAATTATGGGGAAGTGTTGGTATGGCATTGTATTTCACGTCCATTAGCAGTTTGGGGAATTATATGCTTAAACCGTTATACGTATGGATTGAGTAGCTGGTGGAAGTTATGTAATAAATTTTATCCGCATGATCTTATTCCATGCGAAGCATTGGCTTATGCCTAAGAAGTGACATGCATGGAATTTGATTTAGTAAAACAAGACGTATTGAAAGTGTTGCCATTGTGATTCCTATAGGCAGTATATGGAAAGTGCTACATGTTATATCATAAGGAGTGTATTATAGAGAGTGTTACATTTGCCTTCAATAAACAGTTTGACAGAAGCATCGTAATATCCTGTGCAGAAGGCAAGGATTATCCATGTACGCGTGGACAGACCCCTATGGTGTTTTGTATAGCATCAGCGAAAGCTCGGGCATGCCTTATTGGGAAGGATATTGTACTAAAGAACAGTACTAAAGTGCTCAGAATCAAGCTCCAAGTGCACCTTATAGCTTTCTCCGGAGTTAGGAGTGTGTCGTATACGTGGGGCACGTCCTATACGTGAGGGATTACAGTGCAAAAGCCCATAGGCCACTAGGCCTCTGTCGCAGAAATTTATATAGGAAATGTATGGCTCAATCACGCGACAGAGGCCAAGTGGACTATGGGTTTAACCTAGGTTTACAACTACTATGACGGCAGCACTTGTTGCCTTTGAGTCATCATTGGTATACCAAGTAGGAGAAGTAAATGAGTAGTATACAAAAGGGATGCACTTTAATAGGCACTCTGAAGTCACGCACCACTGGCTTCAAAACAGCAGTCATGGGGGAGAGTGAGAAATTGGTACCCTTATGACATACCACCCATGATGAGCTGATGGATTTTGATTCTCATTCATTGAATAACATAGATACCAGGATGGGGAGAAGTTAATTTTAAAGGTCTTGAATAAGACTATGACCTAACCACCTCTAAAGATTATTTCCTTTACCTCATTTAAAATGGCAGTTCCTCAGAAGCACAGGTCAACTCTGACCATGAAAATCTATTTGAAATAATCAACAAACCAACTTTTAAACATGATAAACCTATTCTACATATCCAAATGGTCATATACATGCTTTTATAGCTTCCTAAGACTAGTAGCAAGGTGTTTTTTAGACTTAGTCATATTTGATAAAAATGAGTTCTGCTCCCACAGGTATACATTTATCAAAAAGGGACAATAGAAACATAATGAGGAAAGATACAGAAATGGCAGACCACTAGTGAGAATTGTGTAAATCCCCTCAATCCTATACTGAATATTTTACTATTTGTGTGGAGTGTATAATGTAAGATGCACCCCCCTCCACCCTAGCTATTCTCTGTCAGTTAACACTAGAGAAATTCCATTAACAATGTCACTTATGTTCTTCTCCTAGAGCAGTACTACCACCTGGTGGACATGTAGAGCATGAATGATGAAGGCACTGGACCCTTGCAAGTCCAGGCAATAAATTAAGCTTTAGGATGTGTCTACCTCTATTACTATCATCTTAAATTTTTATATCAGTTTGAGCTGCTCAGTCCTCCAGGTGTGAGCAGTAACACTTCTAATAGAAATAGAAAATTGGAGGATGGTCACAAATGTAGACCAATGTGTCCCCTGTGCCTCCAGGGCATCAGATGTACTGATAAAAGTGCTCCTAGGCAAGGATTTACAATCAAAGACCATGCCCCTCCCTCCCCTACTCCTCAGGTAGTCTATATTGTGCCACTACAGGGCTCTATGGGGGCTATTTTCGCGTTACCCAGCCACGCAGGTAATCACCTTATACATGTACATTCTGGGAAATATATTCTGTCTATATTCATCCACATATGAGGTTGAGATTAGATTATGCATTATTATCTCTTATAGCATATATCTATGATGTCATGCACAACCTCTGCTGAGAGCCCTGAATGAATAGATTTGATAGTTGGCAAGCAATTATTGTGGTTCCAATTTCTTATGGCAGTCCACATACATTTCCATAGAAGCAACTGACTTTTACAACCTTGCACGGTTTCATCTATTTCTCCACTGCTGGATATCATAGGATCATAATTAAAAATGTTATGAAAAGGGATTTGACCTGGTCTATCGTGTGAAATAGAAAACTTTAAAATCTAAACATTTCGAAAATTATTTCCAAGTGCCTAACTTTACATGTGCGTGGGGAAGGCTAAATTCAACGTTATGAGTACTGGTATGTGGAATGTGGAAAGTAGGGTGTTCAGTCTCTTTTTAGAAAACGGAGAAAACTTTGATTTTCAACCAGAATAGATGAAGTGGGATCCCGAGTAATACAAAGCTGAAAGAATTGTAGCTCTATCACCACTAGTTCATTTTTAAAATAATTTTCTACCAGAAGAAATGGTTTTGGGACAGACAAACTCACCATAGAGAGTGGTCTAGGCTGTTGGTCAAGTTTCTATGAATTTGGGGAGGACCCTCTGTGTGCATCCTGAACAGCCTCTGCAGTGAGTGGGGCCTACCTTTGGTACACACAGTGCAGTATTTGGGAACACACGGGGTAGTAATCTTACTATAAAATTCTGGGTTTTCTATTCCAATCTTTTTGAGCTCTGGACAGAAGATTGTCAAGTGACATAATGTTCAAATGTACCCTGCTGCATTTCCATTTTCCCAGTCAAGAAGGATGTTTTGGCACTACTTTTGATGGATTCTGCTGTAGTTATACTATCTATGCTCTGATCAAAATGCAGCACAGATGATAATGTAGTCCTGTATCATACTAGTTCAATGCAATCACTGCTGGATTGATTTGCCCAGTTTACCCCAGCTTTATAGTCATGTCTTGAGAGGGAGTATTTGGAGAACCATCAACTGCCACTACCAAAGTGCATGCCTCCACAGCCAACTCAAATTGGTCACTTCTCACTTACACATTCATATAAAACCAATATTTTACTACTATAAACCTTTTGGACAATGACATGTATGTGTAGTATGAAACCATAGCTTCCAATTTAGTATACATCTTCATGTTGCATATTGAAGGTAAATGCTCATAAATGGAAGATTAGTCTCAGGAGAGGGGAAAATAGCTGCTTGTCTATGCCCTGTAAGGACTGAACACCCCCTGCCTATACTAAGCATTCACTTAGAAGTTCGTAAGTAGTATATGGAAAGTGTCGATTGAATTTCGCGAGTAGTATATTGAAAAATGTTAACTGGAACTTCGTAAGTAGTATATGAAAATTGCTGATTTATACATGTATTACAAATATTTACTGAAGTATACATAAAACTAATGTACGCATACACAGACAACCATACAAAACGTATCATAATATACTGGATCCTGGAAGTAGTATTTTCCTCTACAATGGACGTACTTCCCACACAACACCACCACATTTGCCGCCCTATAGCAAATCCCCACAACCAGATGGTACCTATAAGGACAATGCCGAAACACCTATGTAGCCGCTACAGTTTATCCTAAAGAGCTCCAAGTGGTGGCATATGCTTGCACATGGCAGTTTATTATGCATAATACCTCCGACACAAGTACAATTACCACAGCCGTTTTATGGCGGTAAGGGGCAGTTGGGACGCGCTGACGGGCGCTCGGCGACGTTTATGGGCCTGGTCGGTCTGGGAGGGTTGCATGACGGGCCGCTTACGATCATGATTCGGCGCCGTAAGTGGTCCAATAGGACGGTGTCAATAGACCTAGTCCCAATACATCACCGGTCGGGACGTAATGGAGACGGTGCACGAACATTAGCCATCGAGTTACACCTGCCCGCCTCACACCTTTCCAATTAAGCTGGCCACGCTTGTTTCCTATTAGCAGCCCTTCCTAAATTGTGGCTTAATGATTCGCAATTGACACTTTTTATGGGCGTATCATTTTTTTTACTTTTCTCAGCCTATCCCTCATTCATTATATCTTTGTCTCCTACATAGTTAGCTTCCTTCCCATTCGTATCCATCACCATACCCAGTACATGAGTCGAGAATTGCCAGAGTGGTTTAATGAAAATACAGGCTATTTTTTATTGTGCCTCTGGCCATGGAAAAGGAAAACGTGCAGATCTGTTTCTTCATAAAGTTTCACTTGTCCCACATAATGGCGACCTAGCCAGGATGGCATTTCTCAAGATGGTACGACAGGACCCCTTTCAAATCGTAGTGGGATCCCACACTGTAATGCCATTATAGCCCTGCATCTAGTGGTTGCCCTTGTAGACTGCCCTACCAAACCCTATGTAATTGGCCTGTAAACCCTGTTTATGTGGAGCAGGCTTAGGGTATAAATACGCTGAGACGGATGTGACTCATCACTTGTGTTTACGCTGGCCTGCTGAACGGACCTCATCCGGACCCAGCAGGCATGATGGATGAGTGGACGCCCCGGGAGAGGCAAGCCCCCAGCCCGGCCAGGTTTGGGCTGGAAGGCGGTCTCCTCCAGGGCGAACACGGACATGCCACCAGATGGTGTGGTATAGGCCCGGCACCTACGTTGTTGGTACAAGGGCCATAAAACTGTGCGCCGCCTAGCAGCAGTCAACCTCATAAAACAGCTTTCATCCCGACATGAAGGGATATCAGGCGAGTTTTATTGGGGGGTCAGAGTGGTTATGCAATAACCGCCGATGAGGCGCTTTGTTACAGGACAGCGACAAGTTTTGATGGGTGGTTAATAAGTGGTGGCAATAATTATATAGAGATTACTATATGGTGAGATTTGTAATGAATTAAATGTATGTATTATGCTGACAACATGTCTCAAGAACACCTACCCTCAGGGCAAGGATCCCCAGCTGCCGGGAGGGCTAACGCCAAGGGCCGGGGCAGGACACTCAGGAGGCGGGCTGCAGTGTCCTGTACTCACTGGTACAATTCGCCTGACTTACACCAAACACCACACCAGTCACCAGGTGGCACCTCCACCTTGTGGTACACGCCTATAGTTTTAGACTCACCCTGCATGAATGCGAGGATGAAGGGGAATAGGAGCAGGAGGCTTCACCCTGGATGCCATCACCTTGCCTACAACTGCTCCTATGGATGCAGTCACCGCCAAGGTCAGACCAAAAACAAAAGAGCTGGTGGATGCAGTGTACCTCAACCCTATGAATAAAAAGCAAACTGGGGAGATGTATGACTTGTACCCCAGGCTGGAAAATCTGGAGGTATTACATAAGACGCGCATAAATCAGGAGGTACTGGATTACCGGAGGAACTCGGACTTAAACAGAAAACAGAGGCTCGAGACGCTCCCTTCAAGTCGCTAAAGTGGGGGTTGCAGTTTGCAGCCAGGCCAATAGTCGCAGTACTGGACGTCAATGACAGAGGTGGGAAGCTAAACCCCACAGGGATAGCAGAACACCTCACCGTGGCATTGCACCTCATAGCGCGAGCTTCATGGAAAATCAATGACACCAGAAGGGAGCTACTCAGTCAGAACACAGCTGGCCCTGTGTATGCTTTGGCTAAAGAAAATAACAAACAGGGTTTCCAGTTCCTGTTAGGTGACAATTTAAAGGATGAGGTCATGTCCCGCCATAAGGTGCATGAAACCTTCAAGGAGATGGTAGTGAATGGCCACAGCAACGCTGGTAGGTCAAGGAACCCGGACCAGGGAAACACCCCACACGGCCAGGGGAGGGGCCGCACAACAAAAAAACCATCCCACCACAGCCAGCACAATCATCACCAATAAGGGGGTAGGTACCAGAAATGTCGGCCAGAGCTGCTCAGGCTATAAGAAGAAGCGCCCAGACCACAGAGGGAGCCAACAACACAGCCACAATGGAGGGGGTGGGTACCGACAACACAACCAGGGGGGCGGGAGACGCCACCACCACAACAACAGCTACAACGACAAACAGAACCAGGACGGAAGAGGCTATGGCGAACAGAATGCAGGTGGCAAGCACAAAAAAAGTAAATGTAAGTAATACTCTACCTATTGACTTTCTGAGTCAGTAAAATTCAGAGCCGGCGGTGTGTCTAGGTGTGCCAACAGTTGGACGTTGTTTACATCTGACAAATGGGCATTGGACATGGTAAAGGCCTACCCATAGATGTGTATTCCATACCAAAACAAGACTCAATACCGGACTCTGCTTGTACTGACCCGGAAAAAGAGATAAAATCTTGGAAGAACAGATCCAAAAACTGTTAGAGAATGACATAATTGACAAAGCACTCCCTTCTGACAGGGCATTTGTGTCAGATATTTTCCTCAGGCATAAATCAAATGGATCATTTAGACCCATTCTAAACTTATCCAGTTTGAATAAGTACACACAGTACAAACCCTTCAAAATGGATCATCTGATGAATGTTATGAGAATATTGCCCAAGAACTGCTTTTCTGCTTCAGTAGACATTAAGCAAGCATACTTTGCTTCAGGGGTAAAACTGAGGCACAGGGACCTGCTGCAATCACAGTACCATGGACAGAGATACAGTTTACCTGCCTGCCCAATGGCTGCTCACCAGGCCCTAGACTTTTTACCAGGGTGATGAAAGCACTAATGGGCTACCTTAGATCCAACTTTGGGGTAAACTTAGTGTTTTACATCGATGACACATTGATCTACGCTGACTCACCTCAACAAGTATCTGAGGCAGTCAATCACACATTGGAAGTAATACGGGCGGCAGGGTTTACTTTAAAAAGACTGTGCTACAACCAACAAAAGTTATTGACTACCTAGGTTTTGTTATCCATACCAAAGGCCTAACCCTCACAATACCACAAAGTAAAGTTCAAAGATGTAGAGGAACTGAAAGGCCTGCAGAAAGTTCTCTAGTATAGTGGGAAGGCTAGCAGCCATTATACAATGCAACAGCCATTAGTTGCCTGAAGAAGGGTGGATCCACTAGTTCATGGGCATGCAATGAGGTCACTGAGAGCGTATTCAGAGAATCCTGGTCCCTGGACATCACCTTCCACTTGTCTTATGTACCATCAAGTGAAAATGTGAATGCAGATAGGGCCTCTAGAGCTTTCTCCACCTCAGGAGAGTGGGCACTAACATTTACCACAAGGGAGAAAATCTTCTCTGCCTTTGGTAAGCCCACGATAGACCTCTTTGCATCCCCAGAAAACCATGTGTGCCATAACTTTGTATCTCTGAACCATTGTGACCTAGCCTTTGCCATCGATGCTTTCTCTATCAATTGGACAGGTAAAAATGCCCTAATATTTCCACCCTTTGGTCTCATTGGCAGAGTCCTGAGGGGAAAAAACAGGATGCACCGACCGGTGAATGGGCAAAGGACAAATGGACTTCCCAATGGCAAACAGGATGAAGCTGATCACCATCCCACTCTAAGAAGGATATGGACACAATACCTCCATTACACTGATAGAGCATGTAACATCATGCTAGCCTCCCTAGGAAAGTCCACTAAGTTGGCATACGAAACAGCAGCCAAAAAGTGGACTAATTACATGCAGGAAAATGACATTGATTTGGTAAAGCCACAGTTAAAACAATGTTTTGACTTTCTCGTGCACATTTACAATACAAGGGGCCTACAGTACCCTTAATACCAGAAGATCCCTCTTATCATGCTTTATCCAGCTGGAAGGCATGCCACTGGGAGAACACCCAGAAATCTCTAGATTCCTAAAAGGGGTGAGAGTTGAAAAAAAAAACCAGGGAGGCATATGAGACCATTTCGGATCCTATGCAGGTTTTAGACCACATGACCAGTTGGGGTTGGATAGCAGACCTGACACTGGATAGATTGACAAGGAGGACTATGGTATTGTTCTTATTGGCAACAGGCCAGAGACTACAGGGACTTTATACCCTGCTTAGAAGGGACATCAGCTTTGGGGATAATACAGTGTGCATTAAGTATTCCCAGAAGTTAAAATCAAACGATCCTAAGACTAACCCTCTTATCCTCAGGTTTGATAAATTCCAGGATGAGAGACTGTGTGTTTATACACACCTACTGGTGTACATGAACTAAAAGGAAACACAGTCAGCACATCCTCAGGTATTTGGTACCATCAAACAACCAGTAAAAAGGGCAAGCCCTGTAACCACCTCCAGGTTGGTAAGGCTTACCCTTACAGAGGCAGACATTGACTCTGACTATGAACCCTATAGCTTGAGGCATGCAGCAACAAGCGCCGCAGCCAGACAAAACATCCCTATTAATGATATCATGGCGTCTGCGGGGTGGAAGAGAGAACATACCTTTGCCAGGTTCTATAACAGACACCTGGAGGAAGACAAATTGCCCCAAGTCACATACTTCATACCCACCATGGTAGGTGGACACATGCAAACGTAAAACAAACTGTGAACTCACTACAGCTATTCTTAAAGACAGCTTAGACCTTACTTATATGTTTAGCTGTGACCCTGGGAGGTCAAGTTAAGTGAGGGATAACTTAAGACTCTGATGGTTACACAGAGCTTGGCTATGATGATATATATATATATATATATATATATATATATATATATATATATATATATATATATATATATATACTCACATACTGTACACATTGACATGTTATCATATTGTGTATTTAGACATTTATCCAAGAATACTCAAGGAAACAGTATTATGGATTTCAGGGGGGGGGGAGACATACAGTACACTAGTTATGACTCAAACTACAGTACTAGCTATGTTATACTCACAGTTTAGCCTATCAAACACAAATTATATTGCTGTCAAACTGAGGCTAAAATGAGTGATCCAACTTACATGTTTATGAATAAAACATTATAAATGGATACCCTCCTTTGAGTTTTATTATCGAACGAGTTAAAATAAGCCTGCTCCACACAAACAGGGTATACAGGCCAATTTATAGTCAGACTAATTTATAAGGAAGTCTGACTGTAATTGGGCTGAATACACAATGTTTGTGTGTATGAGCAGGCCCACCCGCTCACTTACATGTTCACTTCCCACCCAATTCATGGGATAATAATAATACTCAAGAAAAAAGTGATGAATTAATGATGAGTCACATCCGTCTCAGCGTATTTATACCCTAAGCCTGCTCATACACACAAACAGTGTGTATTCAGCCCAATTACAGTCAGACTTCATTTTAAATTAGTCTGACTATAAATTACAGCATTAAGTGGTGATCGTACAGAGCAGTTGTAGGGCATTTCCTATGATCGCCCACTGTCATTCTAAGGGCTTCAAATCGTGGTGGATGTCTGCAGTTGTACCATCTTGAGAAATGCCTTCCAAAGGAAGCATTGACAACAATTGAAAATAGACCCTCTTTAATCAATCTGTAATTTGACTCCTCAAAACTTGAAAAAAAAATGAACACTAGGTAGGTCAAAACTAGGTTTGCAAGAAAAGAAGACAAAGGAAGTCTCTCGGAAACCAGCAGCACCCTCCATACAGTGTCAGAGTATGCTAGCAGCTCCATAAACGCAACAACCCTAAGGATGTATCAGCTATAACTCAAAATAAAAGTTATAGGGATAGTGGTGTGCAAAGGTTTAAGAATGGTGACTGGAGTTGGATCATTGAGGGGACAAGCTGCCCTAAAACCGCCCCACATGGCTCAATGACTAAGCAGAACGCGTTGTAATCGTGAATGCCCGTTATGTGGTGCGCCAATCGGCCCCTGGCACATGTGGTTTGTATCATGGCCGCCAGGGGCAATTAGAGTCAATGGACAGAGACAGTAAATGACCTGAAACTGTCCCCACCCGGCACTGCAAGGCCCTCTGGTGGCGACGTGATGAGACTATTTCTGTTATATGGCGGGAGTAGATTGCCGTGTGTGGGTTGGGGCTATAGGCCAAATAGGGCACGTGCATGTTTCTTTGCTTTTTCAGCAGATCTAGAAGCAGCTGCACACTTTAACACAACACCACGTGTTCATACTGACTATATGGAATCCATTTGCACTGGTCCAGATGCTTTGGACTATTGTCATGACAACCAGGCTTAGTTACCAGCCTAGTTCTACATATTTATGAACTGTCTTTACAATCCACTTTAGACAGACTTCAATATAACCTGAATCTGGTCAACTGTCCTCATAACGATAAGGCGATTAATCACACTTCCCCTTTTATTGTTTACATTCTATCTGTTCACCCAATCCAAACCAGTCTATTCTATAGCAGTCTCATGTCACTACATGTACATGCCCTCCTCTATATAAACCAACACCGCTACTCCCTTCCCCCCTTTACCACTACCCCGCCTGCCGGCTCTATCATATTTCAATTACGCTGGACGGCACTACTTGGCCATCTGTCCTGCTCATGGTGAGTCGTTGTGAGTCGCTGTGAGCAGCTCGCTGGTCGGGTTAACCGGCCACGGCCGTGTTGACACAAACCAGCTCCCGGTCTATTGATTGCCGCACTGCCCACCAGGGGGAGAGCTGCTCGGCACCGCGCCCACTTGGCGTCGTCTCTGGGCGCGTGTAACATTTCAAATACGGCATCAAGGTCAGGGACTGTGAATGCTGGCCGTCCTCTCTCCCTCCTCCACGATCTACACGGCCATACTATGTTCATTCTACTACTTGTCTCTTTAGCACTGCCCCCACCGGTCAACAACGGTCAGTGCCACAGCACGCCGCCACTGTAGCCGCCTCTCCTGGCCACTGGGGGGGCCGACCACGTGAGTGAAAAGCCCAATTTAGTTCGCAGCCCCTCTGAATGGGGCGCGCTGAAATAGGTCCTCAATTAATCGGCGCACGCGCCCTCTCCCGCCTGCTCCACACCGCAACGTGTGCGAATTAATACTTCCGCTGCAGGCACCCACCCTACCGGTGCCCGACCCCGACAGACACTACAAGCGAGTGCCACCCACCCTATATAGTCTGAGCGAATTGTTGGGGTGTATAGGGGGTGGTATGGTTGGAGCTGGGGAAACCGTCACCATTTTCTCTATTTTTCTCCCACAATACCCGAGACTCTCCCCTCTGCTGCTGCCTTCTGTCCGACCCTGGCGCATACACAGCAGCGTCCGTACCATCAATTACCGTGTGGTCGTGGTGATATCGATCTGGCAGTTTTAACTCGGCCGATAATTCGCCCTAAGTGCGTGTTATTCGCATGGAAATAGCGGGCACGGCGCGGCGGGCGTGTGACGGTCGCCGATCTATCAGCGACCCCGGCCCTGGCCGTCATTAGGGCAGCCCAATAACCGCCAAACCCGCCTCTGGCCCCGGATTAACGAGCCCCGCCAGGTGGCGACGACCGACCTGACGCCTTGCGGACAGTGGCGGAACTAAGCCGGCGGGGATTCTCAATCCTCCCACCCACCTACCAATCTCACTACTTGGCCGCTGCTCTCCCTATCCACCACCCCCTTAGGGTGCTGCAGGTACCCTCTTTGTCAACTCCTAATTGTAGTCCCTAACTAGGGTAGTCCATCCTCCTACATTCATCTCCATGTGTATTCCTTGCACTAACTGCTGCCCACTTTACCGTGATTGCTCGAATTAATGTTGTTCTTATGAAGCATGATTGCTTGAATTAATACTATTCCTGTGGAGCATCACTCTGAATCATAGTCATCAGTGAAAATCATCACTGAGGGATCATGAAACAAACGACCAGGAAAATGTAAGCTAAATTTGGCCTAAACCGTATAAGAAATAGTTTTTGTGCGAGGTTCCATATCCTAAAGCCACTTCCAGTGCACCACTTACAGCGTCAGCCAATGGTCCAGTTGTGAGTAGTATATGGAAATGTGAAATGTGTGTAGGCATAGCCCTCGTAGCCTGGAGCACATGCCACTTTTAATGAACTACTATGTTCTCAAACTTCCCTTCTGTCATACAGCTTGACATGTTGTATTTTACAAATGTGTCATAATTGAACCTTTGTATACATAGAGGTTCACGAGAATTGCTATAGACTGAGTGTTTCTTCATGAGTGAGCCTAGAGTCAGTATTCCATGAGGCAAAGTCGAGTTGAATTCTCCTTTGACGCTAACGAGTGAATGTATATTCAATCTGGAGCAATTGGAGTGGATCTCTGTATTATTTCATGTTCATTTCGGTGCAAATCTCTTAAAGATAAACTTTTAATAAAGAGTTTTAAGGAGATCACAGTGCAGATTTAGCTTCTGTACACGCCCCTGTGAGGAAAGGAATGAGTCTTCCCATGTGCGGTTTTATAGTAAGGCTCCTGGAATGATCCTTTTTATCTTTTTATTTTTTACCAGTGTTTTCATGATAATTACCCAAAAAGCTGTCTATCAAGTGTATTATAAGTAGACTGCTAACACTTTTTCACCCTATGTAATATCAGTAATGATTTAGTGGGACTAGACTACATTTGTACTGATACGTCACTGTCAAATGTCGTCTGCTTCATCAGAAATGTCTTTTGCTATACTACAGCGGGCACTGAGGTGTTTCCCGCCCATCCACACGTGCAGGAAGCCAGGCCAATTAGGGCCTGAGTCCTCCACAGCCAATATCCTGCTCCACCTACGCCCCCCTTTCCCACAGAACCACACAACTAATTCATCATGCCCAAGGCTGAGAACAAAAATACATCTAAAAACAATCATCATGTGTGCAGCTCTGGCTGTCTTTTGATGTCTCTGGTGGATAATCAATATTTGTATTCGCAATCGGAGATAACCTCCTGCGGCCGGTCATGCCAGGCCTGCCCCTCAAACGGCCAGGGTTAAGACCAGTACTTGCCGGCAAACTAGGTTGGATGTCGTCTGCCCGAGGAACGATTGGCGGGAAAAGGTCGATACCCTCCTTCTCTAGCAGCCCCTGCATCCTGCATCCAGACCGGCCTCAGGCTACAGGTGCATGGCCCAAGCGGTGGTTATTGGTTTCGAAATTGATCTCCTCAGAGCGTAAGACACTGCCTATTAGTTTTGTTCGCTAATATAAGTTTGAGCTTCATTTTCCGTGACAGGAGCGGCCCCCACTTGGCTGCTGTTGCACTGAGCGCTGTCTTTCACGAACGTGGTTTGTTTTCGGCCACTTTGGGGGCCTCAGCCATCGAGCTGCTCAGGGGCGGCCTGGAATTGCTCTGAACAGCTCTAGGCTAAAGGAGACCGGGAATTGGGATTTAAGGGCAAATGGGCGAGAGTAGTGGGAGGAGGGTAGGGAGGACTGGTGGTGAAGGCTGGGGGGGGGGGGCTTTTTCTGTTGTGGGCTGCTTTCCGCCTCTGTGGCTTTGCGCAATGATTAAAGCAGGGCTAGGTGTTATCTCGGCATGGACCTGCGTGTCGTGCAGGGAAGAGGGCTGTGGAAATGATCGGGTGGGGGTATAAGGAAGGGGTGGATGGGAGTAAGGGTAACCGGATAATGGTCGACCACTACCCGGCAGGCCCCCACGCGTAAAAGGAGGCAGCAGGGGCGCAAAGAAAGGGAAGCCATCATTACCAAGAGGCGAACAAAGTGAGCCACAAAACAAACAAGATGGATGGCGGATCTGGCCGCGGCGTAATTGCTTTATCACGATCTGCATTATCGCCCTGATGACAAGCACGAGTGTAATTGTGGCCCTTTTTAACAGAGGCAGGCATAAATTCGGCTCGACAATTGCGCGAAATTACACAATTGGAAGTCAATTGCGTTGGCGTGACAGTTTTCACGGCGGAGGGGAGTTGCCACGGCCCTGGGAGAAGACAATGCCTCGGCCCAAGATGAGCAAAAGTCATCAGGAAAGGCAGCTTAAATTTCCCACCCGAGAAAAGAGCGCAGCCGAAAAAAATCTAGCGACAAACATTGCCCAGACCGATAGCTGCGGCCAACTGCATTGTTTGTAGAAACCAAAATTGATGTGACCAAATGGAAGATCGCGGATAAAGTCCTGAGCCTCATTCCAAGAAAAGGTTTTTAACTTGAAAAGAAATACAAATTGCATGTGCACTTCATTGTGTATCAATTTGACTGTTTCCTATAGTTAAAGGTTGAGAGCCCATTTGGAATTTAACTAATGGCGTTTGGGTATCTCACTTAAAACTATGAATTCAGATGCAAGAAGACACCTTTGAGGTTACGTCCGAGTATTTGTCTCTGGCCTAACAACCACTACATGTACACTTTTCACGAAAGGCCAACAATGAAGAGTCATGTGAAGAAAGAAGAGCAGTAGTTTCAAATTATACGAAAATGTGCAAATTCTAATGCAGATATACCGGGAAGAGAAAATATCCCCAAAGAGGATTGGTGCCCGGGGATTGGTGCATCTTTGGGGGTAGTGTCTGTGTGTCTATATAGTTGAAGAAATAAATTGATTTACATATATAGTATAATCAGTGTAGTATTGTGACATAACTGATACAGGTATTATATGGATCTAATTGGGTGTTTATCACAGGTGTGACTGTCAACTGCATTTACAGGTGTAAGTTCATCAGTACACTCAATTCTTAAAACAATATCCTAAATATAAAGACATTTATGACAATTGCAGCTACCCCCGATCGATTATCATATAAAACCAGTCGAGTACTATGCATTGCGTATATTGCAGTTCAGTGGATTTGTGGTTTGAACCATTTATCATGTATCTATATTAGTGTAAATGTATCTTTGTTATTCTATGATAAAGGTTATTTAAAATGTATATCTGTTATTCTGTCCTACATGATTAGATGTGTAGAGGACGGTGAAAATATCTAGGATCACCGGGACTCAAACCCGGTCTCTGACATGACATTCCAGAATGCTAACCATTACACCACGATCCCTTGCCTAATATTTCCACCTTCCAACTACACCTGGATCGGTATGATACACACTAGGGGAGCAGTGATTACCAGGTAACTGGCCCCTGAGGGTCAATCTACCAGGTACTGGGATTTCTGGTCCCCTACACTCCTCCCAACCAGCTTCAACTATGGCCAACTAGCATCAAGCATTCCTCCCAACCAGATCGGTTGGGCTTTATGAAGCAGTGTTGAGGCATTCCTGATTCCCAGTTGACCTACCAGTACATAGTACTGTCAGGGTCGAAGCGTATCTGTATCATACCGGCCCAGGCACCGAGTTCCCCCGATCCCCCTATTAAGTCGCGCGAGGACCGGCTCAGTGATCCTACCAGTGTAGAGGACGGTGAAAATATCTAGGATCACCGGGACTCGAACCCGGATCTCTGGCATGACATTCCAGAATGCTAACCATTACACCACGATCCCTTGCCTGATATTTCCACCTTCCAACTACACCTGGATCGGTATGATACACACTAGGGGAGCAGTGATTACCAGGTAACTGGCCCCTGAGGGTCAATCTACCAGGTACGGGGATTTCTGGTCCCCTACAGATGTATCTCTGTTATTCATTTGCTGCTCTCGTCCTACCTGTGTGTATATAGCTCAGTCTACCTGTGCGTCTCTTAATTTTCCTCTTTCTCCTACTCTCTCCCTATCATCATACCCCCTTACTTAGGGAGTGGTCATTTATTATCAACAGGGGGGGTGGTGGGTTTGAGGGGGGCGTAAAAAATTCTGACCCCTCTCGAGGGGGGGCTAAAAAAATGTTGACCCCTCTTGAGGGGGGGCTAAAAAAATTTACCCTCTTTTTAGCAAAAAAGCCCGCGCGCTACTATAGATCAAAGAGGGGGCGCGAAAACTCTCCGCGCCTCCGGCGCGGGGGGGCGCAAAATTTTTTTACTGCCGTCAAGGGGGGCGTAAAAAAACCACCCCCCCTGTTGATAAATAATGACCACTCCCTTACTCACCTATTTACCTATCCACCTATCCACACACACCTATCCACACACTCAGCCAATTCATGAACCAATTCACTCATTCACTCACGATACGTCTCTTCTTCACTTACTTATCCAAATCCATTCACTCAACCATGCACTCGCTCTGATTCACACACTCGCTCGCTCACTCACTCACTCACTTACTCACTCACTCACTCACTTATTCACTCAATCAATCACTAACTCATTCACTCACACACACACACACACACACACACACACACACACACTCAATCACCCTCACACTCACTCACATCCAATCATTTATTCACCAACTGACTCACCCCTTTCCCACACACTCACTTACACATTATAGAACTACCTTCCACACTCAATCACTTACTCATATTCATTCACCATCTGCCATACGCACACACTCACTCACTCGCCAATTCACTCACTCAGTCACCCCTTCCTTCCTCACTCACTCACTCACTCACTCACTCACGTTCATAAACATAATTATACATGCACTCTCCCCTCCTCTCCCTCCCTCTCCCCCTACCATCTGAACACAGGAACTGGCAAAAACATTTGGACTGCTATATTTCAGCAGAAGAAGGGCAGCATAATCAGAAAGAAGGTGCATTTCTAACCTTAGAAACAACACATTTAGTTTTGTATGTAGTCCATCTCTCACGGAGAGCAGCTCATGCTCCGTATTGCCATGTATATTACACACACCGGCATGTATATTAGTGGCAATTAAACCCCTCAAGCTATCTATGTTCGAGCGAATGTGTCTTGCGATTTGCACAGTCAATCTTAATTGGATTAGGTGCGCCCTGAATTGCTCATAGAGTCGCACCCGCTTGATCCAGAAGATTATAAATAGGCGAATTGGAGATTACAGACCCTGAGAGCGACATGCCTCCGGTCCCCCTGGTGTATTTTACATTATAAAGAGGCTCATGTAGCCCCGCTTGCTACATAAGTTGTGTCCTTGGGGAACGTTCTCTTACCAGGCTTTCTTCCTATCCTTCCCATAGCTTAGATTTCTTCTCCCATGCGCCAAGACCCACCCGAGGCAGTACCTCCCCCCATCGTCTTCTTCAACGACACCCTCCTTTCTACCTTCTCCATTGCCAACCAGGCTCCCACCGGCTGAGGCCAGATCTCTTTTCTCCGCTTCTCTATTTCGCAGACTTCTGATCTCAATCTCTTGCGGCTGGAACGAGCAATAAATAGACGCCCCGATTTGTCGAGGCTGACCCCTGCCCCCCCACCCCCTCCACCCCCCGCCACCCTCAACCGCCGCTCGCCGACCAATTGATCTCGTCGCGCGGTGGTCTCTCGTGGGATATCGCGGCAACTCGTGAGATGGCCGCAGCCCGACAGAAATCTTTGTTTTCTGAGCGGCCCCCAGAGACCCGGCGAGCAATGATGCGCCGCAATTGGGCGCCGATAAAATGGATCGTCGGCGGCAAAGAGGGGATACTGGAGAAAGGACTGAGAAGGTGGTGGTTGGGAGGGGGTAGGGGTCAGAGACGTCCCAGGGGGACTGTAGCAGCAGAAACAGTACCGCTACTGCATGATGGAACCGGAACCGTCTTTAGCATTGCGTTCTGAAAAAAAGGTAAAAAGTAAGGTATAATGTACATGTTTTGATATATCTGTATTGCTCTTAAGGTGTCAGCGAATGTGAAAGGAATAAGTCCATACCTCTATATATAGTACTCTCACTGAGTCACCCAGGAGTGCCTCTTGAGGGGACAGTGTGCTGAGCAGTATTGAGCTACTCGCCATGACCAGATTAAGGGCAGGATTAACCCGGTGCAGCTCGGGGACTAACTCAATTAGAGCTCGACAACCTGCTAGTGATCGCCAAGGTCAACTTCTAGCCGACACTTGTAGAAAGAAAGAAAGAAAGAAAGAAAGAAAGAGAGCAAAGGAGAGAGAAGGAACGAGAGAGAGAGAGAGAGAGAGAGAGAGAGAGAGAGAGAGAGAGAGAGAGAGAGAGAGAAAGAGAGGAGGGGAGAGAAGCGAAGAGCGCAGAAAGGGGGGCAGAGAGGACAAAACAGAGATACTTGGACATAGAAGAAGTTTAATGAGAACTTTTTCTTCCCAGTATGATATATGGTATGGATCCAGCTGTAGGCCGGTCATTCTATGTGCCAAATGCTAAGGGCTTTCCATTTTTGCTGCTTCTCGATCAGTATGTACGTAATTCGAATTCAACTCATACTGCACATACTGTGATTCTTGGAAGCTATTCAAATGGACTTGATTCCACATGTAAACTCACAACTGAAAACACAATCTACAAATAGCACAGGCGAATTTAAGATATTTTCAGATTATGTGGTCAAGTTACCAGCAACCTACTGATTAAGTGATATCATTTTCGTAATGGACAATTACAAGTAATGGGAGTTAGAAATATCTGCCACCGTATGATATTCTTATATAGTAGGATAGCTTAACCCAAAGACGTCCAGATACCTCGAGGCATCTACCTGCCACCTAGTTTTTCTCACTAATACATGTATTTTGTGGATCTATGACTCTACTAAATTATTCAAATACAGTTGCCATAGTGCTCCATAGAATAAAATACTGTGATATGTTAAGTAATTGTCACTAAATGATAGTACACTGAAGTTTGACGTGTTTTTGCCGTGAACAGTGAACGGCTTAAGGTGGAAAAACTGGAAATATGATATACACATAGATTAAACTAATTCAACATCCCTTACTGAACACCTGTACAGCAGCGGACGTTTTATGGTGAAGCTACCCTATATTGCCCACTAGCTGGTCTGGAGCTGGTTCAGGCGACACACACTGATAAGATGGGACCAGCATGTCCCTGGAAGTGGGTGTTAACCAGGGACAAGGTACCCATCATGGTATGTGTTATAAGTGGGTTTTCACCTCAACCAACAAAATTCAAAATGGCGGCTCCACTAGGCCTCAATACTGAGTCCTATAGGTCTATAGTTAATACCGTTGTAGTGAACGGTCCGCGGATATCTGCTAATTGGACTGACTTTGTTGTCTGGGTATCTTGAACCAAGACACCAGGCATGCCTCAGTGCATTATGTAAACATTGACCCTTTCCATGATGGAGGTACAGGGGGGCTTACGTCAAGGTAATGTAACTAAGTGTCTGGGTCACCACCCACTGTAGTTGTCGCCTTTGTGACTCACTTCATCCCATTGCTTCTTGCCAGGTCACTTGATGTCCTCACGGAGCGATGTTGACCTTGGGTATTTAGGGGTATGATACACTTAGTGGTGGTTATAGAGACACGCTGAGTCAGCTATCAGCGTCAGGATGGTGCTGATTCAGTTTGAGGATTTCAGTAAGGTATATGTCTTCATTGTTTGACAATGATGAAGGTGGGGGGGGGGGACTATCAAAATATGAGATGAATTGTGTATATCTACCCAACGATAATCTGAACATCAAAAGGTGCGTGCTTTTACATATCTTAAACATATGGCATATCTAAGTGTGTTTTGACCATAACACATAGATGCCTAAGCAGAAACAGTTAGTTATACATAATCGATAAGTTGGATATATCAGACCTAAACGCATATATGCAGCCAAGTTTGCTTCTATAGTGTGTGTTCAACAACTGTGCCAGAAATTGTGTACGTTTGTTTATGTAGTCATTAAACATCTCCCAGATTTGTATGAGTGTCTGACATAACCTTTGTAGAATTGTTAGCATCCCTCATAAAACCTGAAAAATAGAATTTCTCCAAAAATGTTTTGCTGCGCACACTTAGCTATTGTTTCTTTGTGTTAGCAGGGACTAATCCCGGACCAAAAGGCCCACATTGGTTCGGATCCTACTTCACACTCTTGGTTGATCACAAAAGCGCTGCCCAACTAATTACAAGCTTCTAAAATACGCGGATTACAGGCGTGCGTCACCGACGTCTCCGCGACGTCGCGTGACCGTCGTCGGCACTTCCGCCTACCGCGCGGGCGCGCGTCTCCATATCGCCTGTCGGCGGCGAAGTCCTGCGGCAAAATTCTATTGGCATCCACCCTCTTTATCGACGGTGCGGGTCGGCGCAGGTCGAGCAGTCGTCGATACGCCAGCACTGGTTGAGTCACGGCGCATGCGCTACTTGATGTACAAACAGGCCTTTATTGACACTCAGCTTCACTTCCGGTTTGTATCAAAACGAGGCAGCTCGCCGTTTACCCGACGCCGCCGATCGAAGCCCCACGGCCTCTTTTGGTGGTCCCTCATCCCTCTTTGTTAACCACACGCCCTTTAAACAAAGAACAGCTAAGTGCATGGGACGTAAATCGTCTCTTTATTTCCGTTTCCGGATGGGGATGGTTTCCATAAGACCGTCAGTGCGTGGTCTGATATACCCGTATTTACCGGTAATATAGAGCTGTCCAATACGAAGTCAGAGTATACATAGACAAAGACGTAGTTAGCTTCATCACAATTATTAGAGAGGTTAAAGGGGAAGGGAGGGTATAAATAGGACGGAACAGCCTGTGAACCCACAGGGGGTCTTATATATGGTGGGGTAAAGAGCTCTGGTCAAATATTTCAATCTCTCCTGAATATCTATGTCTTTAGTGTATATTAATTTCTCTAAGATGCATAGCATGTGTGGGATTACCTAATTGGCAGATACAGCTAAAATCAACTACTTTTGATAAATAGAACACTCAGAAAATGGGTTTCTTATTTTCCCCAACAGTCAACCTTTTGAAATCTGGCTGTTCCACCAATATATACCCACCCCCTGTTGTCTGGTCAGTGGTCATTTTATGGAGCAGCTCCAGCCACCATCCCCAACCCTAATGACTCCAGACAGACCAAACTTCAAACAGGACCCCCTGCAGGGAAATAAAAATTAGCATCTCTGTGTGGAGGCGGCATAAGACCTGCTGGGAGGACACAGCAGGACTCCAGGTCGTAGGTACACTAACGAAAATTTCCCCTAGTGAGTAGTATATGGATATGGTTCAGGTTGAACTTGAACCTGAACGGGTACGGCAAGACCTACAAGTACAGGTTCCAGTACAGGTACAGGTAAAGTAGTTAAGAATGATTGTACTGTTTGTAGCAATGACCACCTGAAGTATGCAATTCCAGCTCAGTGCATCTAAGGGTATAAACAACAGCTAATTATAAAGTGATGTAATTGTTTGAAGTGCAATCTAGGGCTGTAGTAGGTAGAGAGACACCTAAATAACAATTGTGCAGGGCTATTATAGTTTGTCATAAATTTATTTCTTCTATATATAGATTCAACCTACAAGTACGTCTAGAGCACCCCCTACACGTCCAAAACGCCTACCCTACAAGTTATATACTGCTGGGCTGTGATACCCCCCACGTGACTTATGACGTTACCCGTACACGTAGCCTTTCCCGTTCATATCTTAACCTCACTATTTGACATAGACGTACCCAAACCTGAATGCAAAATATACAAATATAAACATGGGCAGTGATTATGATGAATTTAATACCCACACTGACCCCTGGGGCCCATTCTAAGTCCTGGATCCAAGCCTTAACACACTTTGATGCCCTATATCCTAAATATGTACTTATACATATAACGATAAGATTTGGGCATACAATTCTCTTCAACAAATTTAAGCTAGAGTTATCTGAAAATGACCAGATACAGTTTCCTGTTAAGGAAGACTCTCCCCGATCACATCATAAAGTACTCATCGAAGGTCTTCAAGCTTTCAGATAAGGAAAAAAGAAGTCACTGACATTCTGCTCAAACATCATGTGTTAACTACCCCACACCCCATCGCTTAGCGTGGTATACATGTAAAGGATCAGGTAGCAGTCCCAGTAAGTGTGAGTAGTATATGGATATGGTTCATTGGCCCAGGCGCACACACAATTCTGTTTTATCACGCGATGACCAACAGAGAAGCATATTGAGATAGACGTTTTCTTTAAAACCAAATGCCCTATCGGACACTTAGTCTTAAACTTTTCGTAAAGGGCGGTTGCTTACGAACAAAGTGGATGAAGGTTGGTGCAGGGCCAATGTTATATTTTAATGAAAGGCGTGGCTTTTTGACAAAATCATCATTTATATCGAAACCCACATGTATACGCACATGTATAGGCCTACCATAGGGCAGAATCAGGGTACGATATCGACCAGTCAGATAATTCCCTCTATTCACTGCAGAATGTGTTGGGTACTTTACTGATATGCTGTTTGTTACCAGTGCCAATATCTTCCCAGCTGCCAGATCAAGCAATGCCGGCCTCACTAGGCGTCCATACTAAGGCCTATAGATGAAATTTATCACCAACACTGAGCAATGGAAAAGCGTGACCGTTTTAAAGTAGCGCACAAGCTCAAATTTGAACGTGGTTGAAATCACATCGAAATCTTCAGTATGTACCCATTTAGGATTTGAGAGGCAATCAACCGCATGTTATGATGTACCCAGTTATGTGTTTCGTATACGGCATGCTTGAGAAAAGACAAAATGTCATGGTGTTTTGCAAATATTAGTTAAACAATATCTATCATTTCAGCATACCGTAGTTTAATTTGTATTTCCTTCTGGATAAACGCCTGAGTAGCTTCATCTATGTAACTGCTTGTCTAGGCGGTGGGGTCTCACATGAGAGCAGGTTTTGTTTTAGCTCATTGTTAGGACCCCCTGAGATCCTCAGTAAAATCGTCTCAAAGGAGCACAGATCCTGTATTACAGGTATTTAAAATCTATAAGCGCAGTTGCACTTAAACAAGCAATTAATGTAATCGCACAAAACAAACTACTATAGCATATCTTTATACCCAAACACTATAATGACAGTCACAGCTACAGCACTGTAAAACAAATGTTGTCGAAATAACGATGGAATCCTTCTCCCAAAGTTACCAGAGATCCGTCGTTATTTTCAAAGATTCCTCTTACCACCGTATGGCAACCTGGGGCTTCTTGTGAAAACTACACTGGTTCACTGCAATGTATTTATGATGTTTCACTGCTAATTGTACAAGGGTTCAACCATTATTTTTATAGTGTGGAAGTCAGTGTTAGTCATGGGATAGCTAGTGAATTCACTCCATACCCAAGTGTGGAGAGTTTGGACTATCTGCTTGGAGCAGCCCAACCCACCATTCAGTATTCAGCCTCGATTTGAGACCGAGGCTGTGTGCGTTGGACCGTGTAAGCGTCTAATGGCCGCCACCACCCCAGGGACCCACCTCCCCTGTCCAGACCACGTGACCAACCAGGCGACAAGGTCACCAGAGAGGAGGCGAGGTCACCAAAAGACTGGCCAATCAAGGTGGTAGAGGTGCTTGGTTAGTCTGACCACGCTCTCCTGCAGTGCATTGTTAGCTGGTCTCGATTGGATGAGAGCAAAAGGGGGTTGGGGAAGAGGGCACAGGGAGGGGAAGAAGTGGGTACATGAATCAGACATTGATAGTATGGGTTCAAAGGAGAACAGGGTGAGTGGATATGGTGGCTTAGACTGGAATGTTTGCCATGGTACACTGATGATAAAACCTATAGCCAGAAGTGACTATGCCAGCTTATTTTGACCCCAATTGTCAGATGATTATATGCATTAATCACATATTAGTCATGAAGATAGTCACTAGTGACTATATTTGGGGCACATAGAGTGATGATGTCACAAGCTTAGGTGCACAGAAAACAGTTGGGGTTCAAAGTTGGATGCTCTGTTGACTTTAGGTAAGCACCTACTCTTCATTTACTGTTTTGCAGTTCCAGTCCAGTGTTTACAGTGGGTTTTAGTTGCCTTTGCATTCTTAACACCTCAATAGACATATCAACAGATTTGATTTAGGAATCTTCAGTTTTTGTTGATATTTTGATGGTTAAGATATACATAGTTTATATAGTCTTACAGACTAGAGTAAAAAAAGGTTGCTTGAGTAAGGGTTGTACAGATTGGTAGTCAAGATGACACCTTGACAGTTGCTAGTTGACATTTGCCAATTGCCACCTCTATGTTGCCAGTCATATTGTGTTGACTACAGGTTGCCAGTTTTTTTTTATGTCCATTGGGGTTGCCAGTTGTCAATTGTGACTGCCAGTTGTATGGAAGGCTGGTGTAACATACAACCACTTGACAACTGATGTTTTCCATTCAAAGATTGCCAATGCCTGTATATTCCCTATCATAATGTTGCTACCATCTGCCAGTCATGGCTTGCTAGTTACCAGTCATAGCATTGCAATTCCATGTGTGCCAATCACAAGTTACCATCCAAAGAGGTGTGGGTTGCTCATTGCTATAGCCAAAGGGAGAGTAGTTCAAACCTGCCAGTTTCAAGTTCATGTTGGGATATTTGCATGTTAAACCTTCTCAATAAATGTATATCTACACTTGTTTATGATGATATTAACTCATGATTCTTCCCCCACCCCCTTGCCCTGCAACAGCTTTGTTTTCCCTATTTGTGATAGGTGAAAAACATAGTCAGTATGGACTACATTAATTAGTCATGGTGACTAACTAGTGCATTGATGGATTAAATTCTTAGTCACTTGACTATACTCCCAAACCCACAATTTAATGCATGACTATAGGTTGACTATATGACTAACATTCATTAGTAACCATTGACTATAGTAGGTATAGTCGTGAGAGATACATTCACTTGTCTATACAAACATAGTCTGTAGTGACTAATATTTCCATGACTATTTTTAGCAGTGTACCAGTCATCTTTTGAAACCAATGTAAAATTGTATTCATCTAACTCCTGCGTGTGACAATCAATGATCATGTTATGAACTGTAACTTTTATTTTCCCAATCCACACCTTATATAAGTCAGACTCACTGGGTCGTGTGTTTTTGTGTAGTGGAAATACATTCCAGAGTATATCAAATATGTATCAAATGGCACATAAAGTGCATCTACATTGCTTATTTCCACACATGAGTCTTACATTCAAAGAATAAAACATTCCCTGAAAATATGAATATTTTCTTGATCAACTCTATACACAGAACGCCTTAAGCACCAACGGTTCCTTCCCAGAATACATGTACAAATAGGTCTCAAAACAGTTGTCACAATGATAGCAATAACTATGGCTAGCCATGCTGTTCAGCAATCCCATTAGTCAGACAGTTATTTACGAGGACGTGCAGCTTCAACTGAAGCCCTCACCAATAGCTCTACGTCAAGCATCGACCAAAGAGCTATATTATGAGGAGAATAAAAAAGAAGTGACATGTAGAACAAGTGGGTTAGCAATGAGCAATGGGTCTGACCATCCCTTAACCACCCCCTGCAGGGAGCCACTCTCCCAGCGGGGCTTCAGGCACGGGGAGCTTACAACCTCGTCCTGCAGCAGCCGGTAGTCGCCTACATAGGGTAGTTGAAAGCCTTGACCCCGACCTTTGCATGAGTCATATCAATGGGCGCTTAATCCCAGTGGTCAGCAGGGGCCGGTTGGGCTGCAGCCGTAGACGGGGCGGAAGACGTGGGGCGCGCCTGCTGGAATGTTTAGACCCGCCAGCTAATTGTCGGCGCACGCCGGCCGCTCTATGGACAAGATGGAGAGGGGTGTGTATGTAAATGGCCGGGCGTGGGCTAGCCAAGCCCGCCGGTCCATCATGCCTATTAGTGGGCGGCGGTGACAGCCACCGGCAGTCGAGTGGTCATTACTGGACCCGGCCGGAGTCCAGGCGGCGCCAACGGCTGGGCGACCGGAGAACTTGACACACCAAGGACGCGTTCTGCGCCGGCAGGGGTCGGCACTGCAGCTTCCATGGGCGATAATGGAGGATATTCTTCCACTAAATGACTATACATATGATCTGATACTAGAGGGGGAGATAAGATAATATGATAGTCTAGGCGTGGTAGGCACGTGGGTGGGTGTTCACATGATATCTCAGAGCACAGGAGGAGGCAAGCAAAGACAGTTATTTATTAATGAGTTCACCTACAACCAACTGAAGTTGATACAGCGGCCTACAGGTCAACCTAATACTATCAGATTTAATGCACCAGTGATAGAGAGGGCGCGCCCCATTCAATCCCACAGCAGGTAATTGATTCTATGCCAGCAACTCAACGGTCTGCCAATCTCATCAATCAAAGGAATAGATCAACGGTGTTGTGACAGCACCCTGTTTACTCAATTGACTGTACATGTAATTACAATTAAGTCATTAGATGAGTATATTATCTTTTTTATTCTCTGGAGCCAAATATATCATGACACAAGTACCAGTAAGTATAACAATTTAATGTCAATTCATTCTCTGTTTATCTTTAAGTGCGCTGAGTAAAAACCCCTCAACGAACAAAGAATATCGATATAGATCTCCTTGATAGCGTTTAGATTGTTGTAGATGCTTTGTTACGCCCCCATTATTTCAGACTATACCAGTTCCCCTCAGGATCAAATAAACTACAATCATATTTATATAAACAATGAAATGAGCACCAAAAGAAAACACTAAAATCTGAATAAAAGCTAACAGCAAAAAAAGGCCAGGCAAAGAATAGGATAAAAAGCACTAGCCCTTGAAAATAGACTCCTGAGCCAAAGAGATGCGATCTTAAGTACCTAGATGGAAAATAACAGGCAGGTTGCTCCTTCATAGAAAGCCAGTATGGAGAGAAAGGAAGCACCTATTCAATCTCCATCAAATCGCCTACTTAAAAACGGGCGATAATAGCAGCGTTGAAGAGGCTGCACCCCACCTGTAGTATCGACGTAAAACCAGGCCCGTCCCTAAGTAATCAGAGTGCCACTCGGTCCGTTTCGGCTGCACCTCGGCGCGATCCATTACCAGCTCTTTTATATCTCTTTTATGGTCGATCGTCTTTGCGTGATCGTCAGCGACAATTAGCGTTAAATTAGTTTTATAGACCCCATCCCTACCCATCTCCCCTCCCTGTACTCTTTACAATCGGTATTCTCTTATCTAACCCCCTCCCACCTCCATCTCCATTCATCCACAGGTTCGCTTACCCAGAGCAAGCGGGCGAACCTCATCCCCTCGCCACCGCCACCCCACCTCTCCCTAAAATCAATAACCCTCTTCAAATAGGCGTTTCTTTTGCAAACAAAGCCTAACGCGATTTAGAAAAGCTTTAGAAAACATTACAGTTATCAGAGGTTGTTTGAAGGGTAGAGAGGTACTCCTCTTTGTGGTGAAAACGAGTTGGACTACTGCGGGTGTCCTGTAGGGGGTGGGGTGAAAAATTGTAATTTTATCGGAGAGGGAGGTTGGCTTTAAGTGACGAGGAGGATTGAAGGTGGAGGCTATAAAGGAGAGGGCTCTGTGGTAGCGACCCTTGAACAATCAAATTCTCGAAATACAAGAAAGCAGGCATGTCTAGCACTAAAATGGAGATGTTTAGTGGCAGCAGTACCCCGCTCGTGGTGGGAGTGCTTGTAGGTTGGATGGGGTGGGGGTATATCGGGGTATGTGAGATTGTGTGTGGTATGGAGAGAGTTTAGACTGAGGTAGTGGATGGGTTAGCGGTAACTGGAGACGGGGCGGCGGCAGATAGATGCTAGAACGAATTAACCACGCTTAAAAAGCGGCGCTGCGGTCGATTACCTGCCAGTGGCGACTCCTTGCGGCCGGGGCCTTTGATGACGAGCGTCTTTTCATGCGTTTGCGCGGAAAGGATGAATCGCTGCCCCAATTGACTGTCCTCCCCTCTACACACATCTTCCTCCACATCACCCTCAATCTCACCATCCGGGGCCCGTTTATCTCTTCTCGCTGTCGCTGCGCAGGCGTACAAATTGACACGCGCTGTTGCTAGAATTTTTGCATCAATTCAAGCCCAGTGCACAGGACCGGAAGCTGGTTGCCCACTACAGAGGCACGGTTTAGTTCCTTTGAGGAGAGTGATACCCTATTAAACGGGTCCTTATTTGATGAGCTCGCCGTTACCTCCGTTGCATGGATGGCTACCTCCTACCCCGCCTCCCACATTTATACTCCACTCCCCGAGCCTTGCCATGCACACACGCAAGCCCACATCTACTGTCGTTACCTCTTATAACTCATCTCTACTCAATGTGGCCTCCATTCTTTGTTAAGTAGGGCACAGTATAGGGCTGTGTATTGGGTGGTGGTGACCCTATGATCGGTGTGATCACATGTGGTCGTTCCCACACTGTACGGCTGATGAGTGCACTGTCCCATTACACACCAACACATACACGCATCCTCCTCCATGTGATCAGTAACACCCCAGTGTTGACGTTTAGCAGGGTGACGGGGGTAAGCAGTGCGGATCTTGTATCAGTTACATGGGTTTTGTTACGATCCAGGGCTGCCCAAAGGGGGCTGAGGCGGTGTAGGTAGAAGTATAGGCAGTTGGGGGTTTGGAGGTGGGGTTGTCGTGCGGGATTGGAGGAGAGATGAGGAGGTTGTGCACGTGGGTTGCCGTCGGCCATATTAGCCCTCAACACGCGAGCATCGGCAGCCTGCCCGGCCATATCAAAGCACTTGTCGGCCGTCGGGTAAATCGGCCGTTCCGTAATTACCCTTGCCCGTGCCATAAACCCCCTATCCCGACTCCCTCACAACCAACTCGCCTAACCCTCCTTCAGTCCTCCCCCACCCTAACTCACAGCGCCCCCTTTAATGTTTCCCATGGCCCGCGTCTACCTCAGCCCAAATGCGTAGTCACGCAAAGCCATCGAACAGTCCAAAAGAGTAATCACCGTCAGTTCGCTACCGCACCCCACCCCCTGCACCCATCTCCACAGCTCGTGCCTGGCTTCAGCCAATCCGATATAGTGAAGGGAGGGGCCCCATCGGATGGAGAGGTTTTACCCGTGTTTGTTTGACACTTGCTGTGTCTTAAACCGAGGATGAAGCAGACGCAATAGGTCTGAGCTGCCTGCCTATCCAAAGCGATTGAAATAATTGCACATCAAAAGCCTGGGGTAGAATATCACTATTCAACCACCCCTGTGATTGAGTCCCTCGTTGAGCCGAGAGACTACATCATTATGGAGGGGGTTGGTGGGCGGGATTTCTATTTGAGAAAAGAAAGATGCACCAGATGATGACAGACAGAAAAAGGGCCCCAGTCTCCTTCTCTTCTTACAAAGAGAATCATGCGTAAAAAGTAATTAAATTACCTCTAGTGCTTGTCATTCTGACCAACTGAGGCAGAGTAGTAATTATTCAGACATAAGAGCGTGTGTCTTGATTATAAAAAGTTATTAGGGCAAATCATAACGGAACAATAGAACAAGAAGGATATTGAGCCAGAGTGATATGCCATATGTAATATATTGTCATAAACCGAGATTGGGATCAGAGTGAACGGGCTGGTTTTTCAGCTAGAATCCCCTTGTAAGTAGTACATGGAAATGGCAATTGTATACTGGCATGTTAGCGATGGTAATAGATCAAAGGTGCAATGTTGGGTAACATGTACTACAATAATACTTTAATGGAGGGGCCAATCAGTATCAATTTAGTGAGCTTTATTCTGAAGTGATTTGTCCCTTTCTTGATCCATAATTGCTATATTAAACTCCTCAAAATGAGGCCATGTCTGAATAAAGACCCGAGCTGAGAATGAAAACTGCCTTACCATGCCTGTGCAATCAATTCAAAATTGCTCGGTGTCAATATTGTTTATTGGCCTTTCCCATGGGAGAATTTACCAGTTGAGCCAGGTCAGCTCTAATGGGTAAGGTTTCGGGTTATTCCTGTACCACTTAACGCCCTGGAGGGCTATTCTTCTCCATGATAACCATGCACCCTCTAGTCAGGTTGCACACCTTTTCAGGAGGCAGTCGTACAGACTCCCATCCAGAAGAAGAATGGAACCGATCCCCAACCCTCGTCATTATTCCTGCCGCCGCCAGGGGTCCCTTTATAGACTTCCGGTACAATTAATCCGCGCAGGCGCAGTCACGATCGGCGCCGATGGCGGCGTCTGATGGGGGCAGCCATGACAGGAGAACGTGTGTTTATGGTGTCGTTAGCGGCCCATTTAGTGCCCGGATTGACAAGCTGTCTCATTGCGCGCGACGCCGCCCGATGACCGACGCACTCACTTCAAACACGCGCGCCCAGGCGCCCTTCCGTCGTCGGTAAATAGTGCCAATTGAAAGGTTGCTGGGAAATGTCGCCCAGGCGGCCAGGGCATGCTGAGGAGCCTCGTTTTCTGCGCAGCCCGCGGTCACATGCCTACTTTTTGGTGACATTTGTGGCCCAGCCAGCAGGCAGCGCATGTGCCGACTAGGGGTGGCTAATATGAGTGTGCTGAGGCCTGGTACCGTCCCCACTAGGCCAAATGGTCGTACTCAAGGTCAAGGTTCTGCCGATTCACACCATGCTCTTAGGGAATACCGGTATCGATACTCGGGCGTGTTAGGGCCGATAACCAAGTGACAGTTAATCCTGCACACATTTTCTTCTTGAAATCAGTCTTCCTCTGTGATTAGAAGCAATATTTAATTATCTAATCTGGTACTTGATCGATATCTATATGTTGTTAATTAGGGTGCTGATTGATCAGCACTAGCAGTGGTTAAAGTCCCAGTCATTTTGATGCATTCCACCTTCGCACGCACCCTCCCTAAACAGCCTCCTCACACGCACTTATACAGGGGATAAATCAGGGAATAAACCATATACACAGAGAAAATAAAGGGAGTCAAAAGGAGAGTCCAGGCTTGCCTTCAGATTGACTCCCCTTTCTGATGAAAGGGAGTCAACTGACTCTCTTAAGGGAGTCCAGGTTTTGCCTTCAAATTGACTCCCCCTTTACTCCAAAAGAGAGTCCAGATCACCTTTGACTCCCTTCCCAAAGGGAGTCTGACCAATCATCGACTCCCTTTCGGGATTAATTATTCTAAATAACAGTTATATCTAGACCCATAGTCTCTAGATATCAAGTGTAATACCAGGCATACTTCATCTTGTACACTTGTGCTTTGCATGATGAAAGACATAGCAGGGATACTGAACTTCCCTCAAGGTACATTAGTTGACATGGCAAAGCAGTTGACTGATTATGGCTATAGCTTTCTGAAATTGGTACAGAATGGGTGTCTAAGGCTTTTGAATGTGATTAAATTGCCCATATATCAAGTAGTTTGTATTATCCTACTGTATCTCATTTTGAGGGTATGTATTGATCCTATGATAATTGATTTTTTTTCAATGTAAATTTCATTGTCTTATTTCCGATCAAAACAAAGATAAGTGCATCCAGATAAATCCTCTATGGAGATAGTGCCTCCACCTAGTGGAAATCATTTGTTTGACTCCCCCTGGCTTACCCTGACTCCCGTTGGGAGTCCAGCTCAACCATGACTCCCTTATTCACCTCTGACTCTCTCAGACTTTGTCAAAAGGGAGTCAGGATCTTGTGACTCTGAACAAAAAGGGAGTCAGATAACCTGAGAAGGGAGTCAGGGAAGCAATGACTCCCTTTTTAAACCCCAGACTCCCTTTGTGACTCTGTTTATTCTCTCTGTGTACCCACACACTTACATCTTTCTCTCTTCGTTATTTAAACTAGGAGATATTTTTCTTCTGCCTTGATCGCCATCACCACGAACATCCCACATAAAGGAGAAGGCAAAACGATGTATAGCTCACTGTCCGGGCTCACTGTAAAGCGGCCCTCCCATTATGAATTAGAATTACAGGTGACTAGCCCAGTTGATGATAGCCAGTGCAATTGTTTGTGAGAGGGCCGTTTCAATGGCCATTCTCGTCAGTGAATCATGTGATTCTTTACTTTTTTTAATGACTTCATGTATCATAAAATCAGCAAAGTTCTGTTCATGCATAGAGCATAAGTGCCACGCGGAAATGCTAATGCACATCTGTGCCTCCTAGATACCTAAACTATCCAATACTCGCATGCAAAAAAAAAAAAAAAAATGAAAAGGAAGATAGGTGAGAGACTCTGATTTTTCGCCCTTACAGCAATCATCTATAGAAAACTCAAGATAGAATTGCCAGAGCTGTGTGTCAAATAGGCACAATCAAGGACTCACAAATTATATGCGACCACACTGAAAACATGGAAGATCCAAAACTAGTCAGCGGTGACCACTTTAGGTCCTCAAGTTGACGATACCTAAAACTACAGCTTTAGGTAGTCAAAATGACGACTTTAGGTCGCACTGACAGTAAAGAATCGTCATATTGATGACTCAGGTCGTCAGGATGACGACTTAAAGTCGTCATTTTGACTACCCTAAAGCTGTAGTTTTGGGTATCGTCAACTTGAGGACCTAAAGTGGTCACCGCTGACTAGTTTCAGAACTTCTAGGTTTTCAGTGCATCTCTATACTGGGCGATAATTATGGACATATTTACCTGTCAGTTTCATCTGTATTGATTTGAGAATAACATCCATATTCTTAATTTATGTCAACTCCCATCAATGTTTCTACTCAGCTAAGCTATACAGAGGTATAAGGGGTAAATCTATAAAGGGCCTTGGTTTGGGTACCAACTGTGGTACTCATGGGGGTTGTTGATTGAATGAATGTTTGGCTTTTGTACCAGTTATGATCAAAATGACCTACTCAATTTTTTTCGTGAAATCCATAAATTTTATAGCAAACTAGTGGCTTCGCCACTAGAGTTTGGAGCAGTAGACTTTTCAGGGGGGGGGAGGGTGGAATATTTCAGATATTTCAGTCCTTGAAACTACAGCCTGTATTGTCAGCAAACTAGAGTCTCTTTTGTCGGCAAATTACAGCCTGTATTGTCAGCAAACTACAGCCTCTTTTGTCGGCAAATTATAGCCTGTATTGTCAGCAAACTACAGCCTGTATTGTCAGCAAATTACAGCCTGTATTGTCAGCAAACTACAACCTGTATTGTCAGCAAATTACAGCCTCTATTGTCAGCAAACTACAGCCTCTTTTGTCGGCAAATTATAGCCTGTATTGTCAGCAAACTACAACCTGTATTGTCGGCAAACTACAGCCTCTATTGTCGGCAAACTACAGCCTCTTTCGTCGACAAATTACAGCCAGTATTGTCGGCAAACTACAGTCTGTATTGTCGGCAAACTACAGCCTCTATTGTCGGCAAACTACAGCCTCTTTTGTTGGCAAACTACAGCTTGTATGGTCAGCAAACTGCGATTTAATGACGTTGCTTAGTGACGTTTCCTAGTAACAAGACGTTGCTTAGTGACGTGGTGTTGCTTCAAAAATGATAACAACAGCATTCTCCAAGCAGATTCTCTCGGAGGTACTCAATTCAGGATTTAGAGATTAAATATTTCGATTATTTATACTTTACTTTGTTACCTATACTTTACTCCACGTGTATTTGCCCCTATGCCACACCCACATTTTCTATACCAAATCCTATACCAAATTTTCCAACGCCAGTCATATGGACCCACATCATAACATCTAAATAGTCAACACCGCCCCTACACCATCCAACCTTACCACAGTGTGCCCTCTGACCCTACCCCCCCCCCACACACACACACCTCAAAACAAGTAAACCACATAGAATGTGAGAGTGGACGAGACACGGAAGGTTCTTCACACCATAATATTCCTTTGAATGATCTGTTAACTGCAAGCTTTCCCTCCTTATCCACCAAAATCGATCATATTCCTTGCTGGAAGTACAATGTTTGTAGGTCACAATTGTCTTTAACTTTGGTAAAACCAGAAGGAGGGGAAAATATCTTCCGAAGTAAACCACAGTAGCTCCCTTCAACACTCCAAAAGCAGTCAAATAGATATCAAATCATGACCTTCGTTTTGTTTATGTCACTTCAAAATTGTGTAATTCGGATATATTTTGGGACAAACTATATCATTTTTGGCAAAAGAAAAGATAGATTAAATCAGGAAAAATTAATTTGGTGGTTCAATTTACTGCATCGACAGTAGATTCACAATGAGTTGGACACTTACCTTGAAATGTGCAAATTTAGTGAATGCCGGTGTTAAATTGATATGCTGACCTACTGTAGGGCCCATAGGGGCCTTCAATAAAGTATGTGCGCACTTTTCCCAGAAAAAAAAAAAAAAAAACATGTTCAAAGCCTATGTTTGCACTCTTAGCTATCTGTTGAGGATTTAAACACTTTTATTCTAAATGCCTAAACACCTATGCTATGTTTAGATGTTTAGCATTGAAAGAGTCTGAAGTTTAGGTGTTTAGGATACTATATATTATGTTTAGGTATTCAGGATTGAAAGACACATCAGATGACAGTTCTGTGCTTAAATGAACTTTCTAAAAAGAGTTATACTTTCTTCTCATCTAAAATGTGCTAAAAGTCTTTTGTAAATCATCATTGAGGAATTACTTATTGAAGAACATCAGTACAATTATTCAACATTTTAGATTTTTTTAGATCCTGTATCATTTGGATCAATGAGCTGTGGACACCTCTAATCTGCAATCCAAGAATAGATAAAGCTATATCCATTCAGCCATTCTGTTGAAGTCTACAGAGGATTACTCTGAGGATAATGGATGTGATGATATTCCTTGAGAGTATGATGAACTCTCTACCTACTTTAAATATAGTAGAATAATTTAGATGATCTACCTAAGTTCGAACATCTATTGATGTCATACCTAAACATGATATCATAAGGCTAAACACTATGCCCTTGAAACATCATCTAAGCATGTCATACATAAACACACGGGAAACCTAACATAAATGCAATTAACTCTTTAGAAACCTAAAACAGACCTAAACACATGGGAATTTAAGCACAAATGTTAATAACATTGTGAGGCTAAACATGTAAAGGTTTATAGAGTGTGTCGAAAACGGGACAAGAAATATTTTAGCAAAGTGTTTAAAATCTAAACACTTTTTCACAGGGTGGCTTCTATATCCATACGTCAGCAATCAGATGTATGATAGTCTACGATAAAAGAAGCAAATATTTAAAGTCCTTCCAAACCAAGAAAATACATTTATTATGGCGCAGGTGAAGTTCAAAGATGGGAAGAAGTGCATTTCCTGTACAATTATCTTCAATGTAGATAGGCCTATAACCTTTTGTATTGCTCTTTCATTTCAGATCCAGGATACATAGTCCTCCTTCCACAAACCATGGATGCATGTGACAACACTAAATCAAAGATGAACAAAACTGCAAAGTACTAAAGCCCAAGTTCCACTAGGCGGCACTGAGCGGAAGCGTCAGAGGCATCACAGGTTTTCCGTGCATTGGGGTATCTTTTCTGCTTGCCAATAGAGGAACGCAGCATTTCACGTCAATTTCGCGATGAAACACTGACGAACCGCTGCGTTCCTGTATTGGCAGGCAGAAAGGATACCCCAATGCACGGAAAACCTGTGACGCCTGTGACGCTGCTGCTCCGTGCCCCCTAGTGGATCCCTGGCATATCTCCTATATCCAAACCTAGACCTCTCTATCACACCAGTCCCCATATGTACCTCTGAATCCCCACAACACCACAGAGGTTACGCCACTGCTAATCCCAACTACAAACCAAACACCATGTATGACCCCTGATCCCCTATCTTTACATAGCCCTTCCCAGTGCCCCTACCCCATCCTACACCCTGCACCCTACCCCATCATAGTCGTCCTATACCGCCAACTTACCGCCGATCAAAACACTTAAATGTAGATCACGTATACCTTTCTATATTGAATTCCCGACGCGATCGAATCTCGGCAATGTCCGGCCGTGGTCGGCCGTGGTCGGGGGCTGATTACAGCGTCCCTGTAACGATTACACGTCACGGCTAATGGATGACCGATCGATAGCCGGATGGAGAGGGTTGGGTGGGTTGAGAGGGGACCACCCTACCTACCTACCTACCTCCATGGCCTGCCGCCCCACCTCTCTAACCCTGTTCACCTTCAGAACCTCTCCACGCCCAACTACCAACCCTCTATGGTGCGCCAAGTGACAGGTTTATTTCAAAGTAGGATTGATCATTTCATATTGACAGATAATCCTCCCTGGTAATCCTCATATATACCTTATTCCATCTGCAAGATGATTCATAAAAAGTGATGACCCATCTAGAATTGAAAGATGAATTTAGAAACGATCCTTCTAGAAAAGCAGTTCTGGAATTATTTGCAGAAAATGCAAATCTTTTACAATCTTTCATGCCCTAGGAAATATTAATTGAATTAATGAGTATTGTGAATGAAATATGCCAGGGCTCCACTACGCGGCATGGGGCAGCAGCGTCACAGGTGGCACAGAATTGGAGTATCCTTTCTGTTTGGCAGTACAGGAACGCAGGTTTCGCGTCCACGTCGCGGCAATTTCGCTGAGGAATCACCGGATACATGGCGAAATTGCCGCAAAACCCTGCGTTCAGCAGAATGGATACCCCAAACCAGTGCCGCCTGTGACGCTGCCACCCCATGACGCCTAGTGGAGCTTGGGTTATAGTGTGTTCCTAAGGCTGTAATTCTGTTATATCCATGAAGTATCAGTATTGACGATTTACATAATTCTCTAGTCGTTTTACCTTGACGACATCGTGAGTTTTTATGAATCACCCTGCTGCCTTCACACAAACCTAGAAATAGGCTTTATACATTCAGTGCATAAAAAGTTATTTACCGATAGAGTGCGTTTAAGCACGTGTGCTGACATAGGCCTACATCTCACAACAGCAGTTTCCTCTTACCAAGTTGCACTGTTGCAGTATCAGTCCGATTCTTCTTATAGTAAACTTTGTCGTCAGGCTGTAATATAAGCACAAATGAGGGAAAACTTGTATCGGCAGATTTTCTTTAACGTGTCAAACACACAGAGAAATCATTTTACTTCAGCACATTCAGCATCAGCCAGCTTCAAAAATATACTTATGTCTGTGATTTAAACTGTATAATACCATGATAGTAGTGGTCCCACCAACAAGGCACTTCCCGACTATCACACGGTTAAAAAACATATCTTATTATTCCTGGCCCACATAATTCAATGACGTATGTACACACGCGTAGCGCCCCCCCCCCTTTTTTTTTTTAACCAATGCATGAAACCTGATTCAATCCACAAAAGGCGCACCATTGCCATTGTAAACACCATTGTGAGACAGTGGGATCAGCATAACGTCCCCTTCTGCCCTTACTCCACTCACCTTGCACCCCTCCCCTCCTCCAGTAGCCGGGCCGAGGCCACCTCCAGTCGCCTTAATTGAGATCGCTCGCCGTTTTTTGATCGATCAGCCGCGTTCATCGGCGCCGTGTTAAGCTGGTGGGGAGCGGGCCGCGCGGGCGCCGCTTATTGCCACCACTTAAGGCTGGTGGGTCGGCAGGGTGCCCGGTGCCGACCTCCACTTCTCTATACTACTACCACCACCACCACCTCTACTGCTGCCTCTACTACAGCCCGCACCGCACTGTTGTGTAGCACCCAGACTTTGTTTAAGCTTCATTTTGACCAGTAACACAGACCCCAGCAGAAGGTGACCTCTTATTCATTTCAGAACCTGAATCCAGAACTAAATGGGTATAAACCAGTGCTTCATGATAATCCATCATTTCACCATTATAAATATGTGCAAACACTGATTGTGACCTACCATCACAAGCTACCTATTGTAAGATTTTACCACATTTCTTTTGTTGAATTGTGACTTGGCTATAAAAACTTCCAAACCTAAAAGAAAATCGTATAGGGTGGCATGACCTTCTACAAGCTTTTGTTTTTGTGTCCCAGAGACGACACTCGTTTTGTGTGAGGTAACCCTTTACGGACATTGGGGCCATCCTTGTGAACTCAGAGACCAGATATCAACTAAAGCCCTTTTAAAGAGGTATCTCACATGCACGGGTAAGGTAAATTATGGGACTTTGAGGCATGGAAAAGAACCAACAAAACAGACTGAACTGAAAATAAATGTTTTAAGTCCGCATTCATGCCAACAATATTGAGTACAGTAAAATAAATTATTGAAACCCAGTTGGTCAAAATAATATTTTGATCAACTGTGTTTCAATAATTATAAATCAAATTGAAAAGTGTGATTGCACGATATCTTGATGACATGCCTACCAGTAAAGGCATCGTGCATAATAGATATATTCATTGCCAGGCTGAGCATGTATAACATACTAAGTAGTGATGTCTGCATCTGAAATAGCGTTGTTGGGATGTGATTGAGTGAGAAGACCTATAGAAGAGCTATCTGGTGTCTTGTAGCAATAGCTTGCCGAGTAGAGGAGGGCTGGCAGTGAGCGGCGACGTTAAGTAGGTTTATAGTGTTGATGTTTTAATCAGGCGCTACATCAATAACGTACCTGCCCTCCGTGTAAGGGATCCGGCCCCTTAGACTTATGGACGCCGCCCCCGCCTTAAGGCAGCGCTCTTGGTGGTGGGAAGTGAAGGGGATGGAACTAGAGGAAGTGGGCTGCTGAGGATGAGATGGGAGGCATCAATGGGAGATAGTTCCAGTGCTAGACTTAATAATGTGGTACTATAGGTAGACTCATAGATGTGAGATGTGTCTCCAATAAAGCAGCCAAGGTTATGGAAAGGGATCCAGGAACAGAACAGTATTCTTTGTATAAATCAAATTCTGATAATGTTCATTGTATCCTTCATCACATCTATTTAAATCGATTCAATATCATAGGACTACTATAGGAAGTTATATCAAATGCCATCAAAAATACACAATATATATATATATATATATGATATACATGTACACTTCACTTTGTCGTAATACAATATATGTAAACCATCACAAGATACAACATGTATTAAGTCTTCACTCCGATACGTTGACACTTACTGGTGTCAACATGCGATGTGTCACGGGTAGATCTACACATTAACCCAAAATATAAAGGTCTTTAGAACATTCAAGACTACATGTAAGTGTGATACATAATTTGCTTATGCCTCAGATTTAGAAATGCATCGCTTTGTCTTAAACCACATATATGGGCACCCACACAGAAAGGGTGATTCTTGTCACCGCGCGTGGGGTTTCTCTTTGCCTGACTCGTCCTCTATACAACAATGGTCATCATATATGTGGTATCGAACTAACTTACACCACACGCAGGTCCAGGTAGTGGCTCTATGTCCTACTTCTTCCCTTGGATTTAATGAGACAGGGTCAGGCTAATTTGTCCTAGAATCACAAGTTATTGATTCTGGACACGCGGCCCAAGGTAATTAGATCCATCCCTCCTGCTCGGTGAGCTGCTCACTGGGCTGTTCTGTGAGCTGCTCCCATTCCTCTATTGACCGCCCGGAACTGGCAACGGCAACTTGCAGTTACTCTGACCTCACTGCACAGGAGAAAGAGGAGTGGGCTGTGTATATGATCGATGAAAACCAGGCTTGATGACCTCCGGCCAATGGGCAGCAAGTGGAGGGTTAATCACGTGCAGTGTTGTTTAATTGGAACATGTGAGGGGTGGGTAGAGGACAGGAGCTGCTCAAAGGTAAAGGTTTCTGGTCCTGGTGAGGTACATGCAGTTCATTTGGAACTTAATGTCAGCAGATATGGTATATAAAACGTTTTGATATAGACCCCCTGCCCTGTTTGATGGTAACGCTGAACATTGGATACCTCTTCATGATGTACGTCTTTTTTTCCCCTTTTTTTCTATTTTTATTTTTGTTTTTATCTTGAAGTGTAATCTGGAGGAGGTATAGAATGTGCCATTCTTCACTGTGTTAATTTGTGCACTTCATGCACCCTTGAAGTGAAGCTGGTGGCGTATTGTAGGTGTCTGATAAGGAGATCAGGTTATTCTTGATACAATAGACCCTGCTGCAGTAATGGATACATATCATTACCATTGTTCTAGCTGCTATGCACCATATAAATCTAATGTATCTAGTATACTTAGAAAATCAATAACCTTCTTTATGGCGCCGATGATGCTATGTTTCATTGGTAGACGTATTGTGAACAGAGGTATAGATCTACTGCAATATAATGTATTCTGATATATGCACATGGATATGCGAAAATAAAAATTTCGATGATGAAATGCAGTTTATGATACACCTCAATGACGTGAATAAGCTGTATAAGATTTACCATCCCTGGGAACACGTTTCTAATTATGTTTGTCATTCCTTTTTTTACACTTGGCTGACCTAAAAAGCTTACTTGTATGATGTTTTCTGTTAAACTGTTAAACCCAAAACTCAACTCATTGTTGAGAAATGTCCTTCCTGTCTGAAAAACTTTCCCAACTTTCGGCCAAGCTAGTTTGGTGTGACAGTTTAAGTATGAAAGTCTCTTGTATTCCACTATAGGGGGACTTGGCAACAACATACCATTTTTTAGGGGGTGGGGGTATTCGATCCCTATAGACGTAGCTTTATGGCAGGAACGGGTACCACGACCCAAACGTAGATGCAATGGTTGGCCTCGATGGAAAGGCTACTCTGTACGTTATTTCAATATCCCTTGCGCCATGGAATATAGTTGCAATCATGAGACTATAAAGCCTATGTTATCATCAGGGATATTAAAATGAGACCTACACTGTTAAAAATTTTCCGTAGAAAAAACGAAGAATCATTGGCAACAATGGCTGCCAATCTTTCACCATTTTTTTAACGGTCACCGTTTTTTCAATGTCACCGTAATTTTTACGGAATTTCACCGTTATTTCTAAACAATGATTAAAGGTAATTAATTACACATTGTTTTGGTTTCAATGCCATACACCATTAACTTTTCATAGCAATATTCAGCCTCTGGCTTGACATTTTAGAAATTCCACTGTAAATTCACAATGGACTAGGTTATCTTTATACATGGTTTGGTTGCATGTACAGTTCATCTGGACATCCTACTGTAAGGACATTCTAATCATTATAATTATAAATTAGACCTTGAGAGGCACATCATGTCCTTCATAACCTTGGAGGAATAATCTAAGTACATAGATTACTTCAGAATTGTGTTGAATTAAAAACTGCAGTAATATGCCTATGTATTTTTTTCTATTACCACATAATGGGTGTTTATGACATCCCTGCTACTCCCCTTTGCCACAGAAAGTTGGATTAATTTTTGAGTATCTGAAATCTATGAAACTACAATGTAGACTTGCATTTTGATGACATGGTGCATAAACCAAAGTGGATATGCTTTGAATTTTGTGACAATTTGAGCTGTTTAGGGTGTAGGGCATTGAAGAAAGTCTCAAAGTGAGCCCCGAGGCCACCTAGTGGGAAGATATGAAACTTCCGAAAGGACAAAGATTCACCGTAAATAGAATAGCGGTACTTTTCCATAGTGTTTTACACAGATTCACTGTAACATCACCTAATCTAAGGGTGTTTCATTGTAATAAAAATAACGGTGAAAACCCATAAAATTTAACAATGATTCTCTGTCAAATCTACGGAAATTTTTAACAGTGTAGGTCTATGGTTGGCAGAAAGTTCCTTTCAGATGACAGACATCATTGATGAGTAAGATGAATAAGGATTATCAGTGACTGAACGGTAATTTTCACCTTTGGTAAATGGGTTTTGTAATAAATTTGTTGGTTAGAATGAAGTAGTATTCAGTTTCACGCCAGATAAAATTATTTAAAGAATCACTTTTAATTAAGATGATCCTAAGAAGCAAGGGATGTCTTTTGACACTATCGTTGACAATCCTTATTGATCATTATAGAATAATGGAAAGGTCCTATCATCCACTCTTGCAAATTATTCTCCATACTCCAAACTCATTATTTCTAACGGTGATTGACTGATCAATATTTTACTTGTACCATCTCAAGATTATATTCCCCAGTATGACCGGATTATCAAGATTATGAAGTGAATTTAGACCCACCCCTATTTTTGACTTTACTTGTGGATATGGCATAGGTTATCATCTTAATAGTAGGTGTCACTAGGTATAAAACCAGGGTCCAGGAGGTATAATCCTTAATTGGTGATCATTTATCAACAGTTATGGTTTCATTTAGCATGTGAGGTCGACATGTGCTTAAAATGAAGTCACAACAAAGGGTGGAGATCCCAGTGGGTTTTGGAGAATTATACCTAATGGCCCCAGACTCCATATCCACATACTTCCATGGGGCCACTAGGTATAAAAGTCTTTTTCCACTAGGTAAACTTTTCTCTGGTTTTGAATAGAGCAACCAAACCACATGTGCATCTGTGGGAGAATCCTGCTTAGTGGATCTAATGAAACTCCTAACATAATTCATCTTAAAACCATTCATGCATGGCTTCACTTCTGTCTTAGACAATACCTTTGTAGGTAGTGTTCACTGTCAGGACATGGGACATGGTCCCGTTGGCCTAACAATCTAGAGGTGATGAGAGACATCGATATATCATACATATATATTAAACCTAAACATAGAGAATGTAACTGGAAGGTTTTCTACATAAATCTATCGTAAATATGCCATGTATATGCCGTGTGTTTTAGACTGTTTCAGAGGCAGACTGTGGCTTAAAACATCTTCCTGAAGTCGGGATGTGACTTATACACAATGTTTTATGTATATAGACTAGAGTGAGGAATGGCAACAAGTGTAGGCCTCAGGTGCAGGGGCATCCCATATATGTACAGTATTTCTTAGTTTATTTGGTCTCATTTATTCTTTTCCGAATACAGATTTGTTGGTAAGGTCCATGAAATGTATACATGTACTACAACCCTAGACTGGTCAGTAGGTCTGCAATGCTATATTAATAATACAATAATCATAACTATGCTTATTGAAGACAGTCGATATCTATCCATTCATACAAGTCGCGTTCTCTAAGCTAGTATGTATTGGTTGGTGGAAATAGCCAGGTCCTCCTGGACTGAGACCGACAGCTATGGAGGAAAGGTTCCCGGGGACCTTCCTATCCATACACCCGGCAAAGTTCCATACCTATGACCCCTACATGGCATCTTAAATTCATATTAATAAGATAGCTGCACCATAAACAGAAGGGTTTGTGACAATAGTACAAACAGTGGGCTGGCTGGGTCTAGCCTAATCTGTTTGTATAGGGGTCAAATGTGGGGTAAATTCCCTTGGTCAGGAGGTATAACAAGATTCGACCCCCCATCTTAATATATGCGAGTTGTACATTGTTTCTAATTGAAAATGAAAACCAAACGAATGACATAAAACACAGTTTCCAATACTGGTACATTCAAAGTTTATTCTTTAATACCCATTCAATTCTGACATCACGACCAACACTGTGAATACATCGATATAAAATATAAAAACTGAGAGGAAACTTCTCATCATCATTCTGGCAACTCTGGATACAGGCAGGCACAGTGAGTGCTTTACAATATTCCGTCCAAGCAGTTAAAGTTAAGTGGTGGCTGTCTGCGGTGTGTCCAGACCTAATGGAGCGAAGTGAGCAGCTCGCTGGCCGTGAGTGAGCTGCTCGAGCTGTTCAGCCCCTTGAGTCAAACAGCTGGGAACATGAACAGACGGGCCCCTATGTTCTTCCGCCTTCTGAGCATTCTGATTGGCTGGCGCGGCGCAGTGATTTCCGCACTATAGCACCACTTCACTGATCCAAAACGTGTCACATGCGTTAAGCAAAATAGTTCCAGGCGGCTCCTGTTGGACTCAGGTTACAAGAACAACAGAGGCATCAGATAGCCGTAAACATACCACTGGTAAGTTGGGAGGGTAAACTCTGAGATGATAAAATACCGTTTATACATATTGTGTCACAAGACTGTCATTTATCACTCAATAATTTACTTATTTTCATAGCAGTTTCTTAACCAGTATTTTAAAACGTACTGTTGGATATAAAGTATTTAGTATCAACTCATTCCATGCATATAAATAATCATGACTGCACCATATATATGAAAATACATTGCAAATAGCCAGCACGCTCTCATTGTTCATTATCAAAAGCACAAATCATGGACTTTTTGAGGGATGGCTGTATTTCTCATACAGTAAATGAAAATGTCACTTGAATACAGTGTGTCTAAACACTGAATATTGTGCCTTGAACACTCCCTTTGAGTGGTTAGATAAAACCGTAAGTGGATATTGGGGACGATAACTTTGTACAAAACGTGGCACATTAACCCTTGTCACAGCGACTTTCTGAGTTTCTCTACAAGATGAATAATGATGGCGATATAATACAAATGAAAATGAAAGCTAAAATCTACTCTCTGAAAACTGTTGAAGCTGAAGTATTGAACAGGCATAGGACTGTGGGCGCCATTGATGTATGTTCGTATCTGGTAGTATTCTAAACTTTAGTGACATTAGTGCGTCCACTTGATTTGAAAGTCACTATCTGATACAACAAGGAATATTTCAACTATTGACTTTATAGGTGGAGATCACCATATTTTTGGCAGGCCACATCTTGACGTACAACACATGTGTACATGGGGGAGGGGGATACAGGGATTTTATTAATTGTTAGGGTAACGTGGGAACGCCATCTGATAAGGATTATAGAGCCCCTCGCACCTGTTGTGGTCGGTCCGCATGCCCACTGGAGGAAGGGAACGTGTTCTGTGGATGGGCGTGGTCGGGGAGGGAAGGCGACGTCGACATGACGTGTGTAGATGCCAGACTGATGGGTGCAACCGCGTAGGTTGGCGGGGAATTAGCCTCTTCGACGTGCGACGTCTCCGTCGTGACGTAGGTCTCCCCGGAACGCGCGTCGTGAGGTGTGATTTCGGCATGGCAATGACGTTGATAAGGCGACGTCGGTTTCGTGTTGGGCGTCGTCGTCTGACAGGACATGTCGTTCTGGTGCGGCAGGGTTGCATGGTCGGGTAGATCCGGACTGTGGGCGCGGCCCTCCGGACTGTTGGCCGACTTGTGCGCCACATCGACGTATGCTCCAGATGTACCGTGTCGCGGCGACGTGGGTAGGTCGGTGCGACCTTCATCCGACGCCGGCGACGAGCGGAATTCACCAGGAGGCGTGGGCGCGAGTGGTGACGATGACGGAGAGGAAGCGGAAGTGGTACCGGAAGTTGCAGGGAGCTGCGGCGTCTGTGAGTCTGTAGGGCTATTTGTGGCGGGGATCGGCCGGAAGGTCGGCGCCTTTTTGCCGAACCTGTCTGCGATGCCACCATTGCCCGAAAGGAGGTCGGGGCCGTTCTTCACCACGGCGCAACTTCCGGTCACCTCAATGGGCATGCGCATCACGTCGACGGTGACCATCCGCTCGCGGGCTAGCGTCTCCTCCTTCTCCAGTTTTATCTCGGCCTGTGCAGTGTCCCCTCCGTCACCCTGCCTGTCCGCACCGCCACAGTTCAACATCGTCGTCGTTGCCGTTGCAGTGACAGAAGTGGGCGCGGTGGTGGTGTCGATGGGGGCATCTGCCGACAGGGCCACTGCTTTGTTAGCGGTCAATGGTGGGTGTTTGGAAGTCGGCGGGGACGCTTGCTGCTTGGTTGGGTCGACGGCGTGTTTCTGTCCGCCGACTCTGTGCTCGGCTGCCTCAGCGTTACTAATGTTCTCGTGCTTTTTCCACTTGGTGCGTCGGTTCTGAAACCAGATCTTCACCTGAAACGAGGCAAGAGGGAAACGGGCGGTCAGGAATGTCTCGGCGAATGGGTTAAAGTTAAACGGGGATAGGATGGATGGAGGGGCGGATGGGAACGATTATTGTGTAAGCTGAAATGGAGAGAAGATAGGTAAGGAGAAGATCCCAAGGGAGAGAGTACAGTCATATAGCAAGCACCATCACCATGACAACCAGTATATGGCGGCCCTGTTGTTGGGAAGCCAAGACGGCGGGAGGCCGGAGGACAGGTGACCTGGAACTAAATGAAGTGGTGGCCATGAATCACTTGCGGCTTGTCGGCGGCAACACGAGCCGCTTTGTTAGTGAACTCTGCTCAAAAGCCTGGAAAATAGGAAGGCGGCGGGCCAAATTACAGCAGCCAGTGTCAATAACGCTAGTACGGACAGGCAAAAACGACCGGCCTTTGAATTGCCAAATGGGCAAAGGCGGGAGGGAATATGAAATTGCCATGAAACCATAGAAGGGGCGACGTGCCGTGCCTAGGAGGTAGGAGGGGAGGGGGTCAAAAGTACAACCATTTAGTCTCAACAATCATGGCGATGAAAACAAACTAGTAGCTTGAATAATATTTGATTGACATTATATAAGCATGAATATGATATTTCATTGTTGAAACTATAATAACAAGGTTGATTTTACGCTCAGGTTATGAAACATAATACGTAGCCAAAGTGTTAACCTGTGTAGTAAGAAACAACCATGCATTAATTAAACAGAGGAGGATTGGCAGATTAATTACAGAAGTAAATCCAATATCTCTCCAGCAATCAGGCCACAAATTATATTTCCAAATGTCAGACTGCCCCACGACTTATTGGTTTACTGTTCTAGAAGTTCTAGACCATTTGTCTCAGCACGCTCCCTCTAGCTGGTCCTTCATGTAAAACTATTTGCGCATGCCGGAGAATAAGTATTACCGTGCAATACACATCAACCAGTTCATGTCCATGAGCTCAATGCAAAGCCCAATATGTTGTGCCATCTCATAGTAATTTCTTTCTATCTCGGCTGTCTTATCTGAAACGTCTCATTAATCAATACTATATAGAACATTAGCAGAGCAGCTATATCCTTCATGAGTGTTTAAGCTACATTCAGTTGCTGGAAACCCTCCGTGAAGATTAATGATAAGCTCCTCTGCGGGGGGCCATATTTTCCGCCAGGCTGGGGAGCATTCCGAGACAATTAAGCCTCATTTCGAAACGTGTCCCAGGACGATAGCCCACATTCCCGGTGATAATTTGTGAGCAGCTCCGATACTCAGACATCAGCACATCTGCTCCGTCTCTGTCCACGCCCGTGTTCCCTTGGCCGGGCGCCTGACGGGACGGAAACAGGTGCTCGGTCCGACAACGACTCACTAACTGCTCAAGGCCTGATGGGGAACTGCTCGAGACCTGCTCAGAGAGGGAATTCGATCAGCTGTTGTACCAGATGCACAGATACGGCTTATCTTTGAGGGTATTCGGGCGGCTGCGAGCTGCCCCCTCCATGGCCGTTCTGGTCGTTAGTCATGGCGAGCTGCTCACCATATCAGTGAGCAGGTGAGGTGTAAGGCTGGTTAGGTCATCATAGACGTGTTCTGCTCACTCACTACTGCTGATGTTGCTCACTAATAACTCGTGCACGTCAATCCTCAACTCATCCCTCACCTTAGACGGATGGACTGTAAATGTGCCTCCTATGTAAAGGGAGCCATGCCAGTCTCCTATGCCAGAACGTTCTTCTGGTATATTTGATAAACCTTTACCTTCTTCCCTAAACCACACAGCTCAATTAGACGGTGGGTTTGAGTAATGATTTGTTTAACTACCAATATCACGATTCTGCAAATACTAGTGTCAGTCTGTCGCAGCCTGTCTCACCATAGACGCACTCGGTCCTTGGGTCATAGCTCCCCCTCCCCTAAAAGATAATATGACAGCAAATACACTATACACTGCGGGCCTTCCACCAAAACCCTCGATTTTGTCAGGCCGATAGTGGGCCGATAACATCGTTTTTTGTCGGGCCGATAGCAGACCGACAGGAGAAGTATCTCACACTTTTGACCTCTTTCACCAAGGAAAAAATAAAATTGTTCACGATTATCAGGCCAATTGTGCACACCATATTATCACTCTGTGCACTGTACAGACTATATGTATATATGTCTCCCTTTTCATCTGCAGCATTTATGACCTTCTATATGGTGTATATTATGTATATTAACTATATATATAATCATAGTGCCCAGTTTGGTTGTGCTACTACCTCCTCAAGGCTCACATACTGCATTGTCAGAGCTTCTCACACATGTACTTTTAAGAATCCACAAATAAACCAGCTTTATCCAAAGAATATGTGGTATTATGTTGTCATGTGGTGTTAGTTATCGGGCCAATTTTGCAGAGGTAGCTGATAATAATAACTAATGCTCAAAAAATCATTGCTGATGCAAACCGACGCCAAAATCGTGTACGATTTCATTCTGGTGGAAGGCACCCTTTAAACAGTGTAGTGATCTCAACTACTTACTCACAAATTGACACTATAAAATGAAGAAAATAATGTCTAGCTTTAAAGGGAATTCCTTGGGGTCAGGCCAAACATCAACTAAACTGCCTTCTCTATATACATCTTATATACCTGTACACTAATAAAACGTTTTACGTTTCTATTCTATCATCTGATTCCTTAAGTATTCTACCATATATACAAGCATATACTCGGGTGACATTCAGTGAAAGATTCACGTGGGAAAATAACCGTATTTTTATACAGCTACATGCAGTTCACAACAAAATCATCCTAGACCATACTGCAAATAGCATTGTGTTAGCCTACCTACCATATATATACATGTAACATTTTCCTGTAAATATACAAGCTGTCATGTGCAGTCTATTTGAAGAAAAGCTTTTATTCACACCAGAAAAGCAGCATCTGACGCATGTTATCTAAATGCACACAGCTATAACTACGGTACTAAGGTCCAGACCTCTAATTTGGAAGATATGGCCGGGCTCTCATGGTTGCAGGTCAATATGCCGCATTACATTCAATTGTGTTATTTCATTTATACACCGAGTAAGTTATCATCACCTCCCGCCATATATACATGTATACCTCCCTCTTCTGAAACTGCAGGAGATCAATGATTACTGGTACTCAGATACCATGATACCGCGCGTATAAGGCGCGGTCTATACCTGAGGATCAGCCATCTTATGTGATCTCCCCTGAGAATCTCCCTCAAGTCAGCGGTGCGCCATATATATATATATATATATATATATATATATATATATATATATATATATATATATATATATATATATATATATATATTAGTGTGTGTGTGAGGATATCATACTACATTGCTAAACTGCTAGAATATAATCCTGTCTTCGCTGAAGCTTCTAACTTCACCTCCAACTCCAATTAGATAACATTGGAAATGATGCAACCATCTCTAGCACCTATAACAATAATGAATTAGCCTAAAAGTGGTTGGGCCCGCTTAGTCTTCTTGATTCTACAGAACTTGTTTAAAACATGACACATGATTATGGCAATCAGGGGGGGATCAAGTAAGAATTCCAGATGGCAACTTGATATTACAATATTAACTTTCAAATTCTAATGTCCACTTTTAGGCCTCTTAAACGTTGATGATTGCGCATATGACCTGTTATGTGGGATCTGTATCTGGTGATCGAATACTATACCAAAGCATTTATCAACAAATGAGTACATGTATACCAGTAAACATGCACACGAATACGACTGTATATACCCTCTCCTAAATCAGTATTTTACAGCCATTCATGACTACGGTACATACATGTTCACAACCACCTGATCCTCACCTGTGTTTCCGTCACATTGAGCAGAGTAGCCATCTCCGCCCGTTCACTGGAGGATAAATACTTCTTCTGCTCAAACTGTTTCTCCAGCTCGAATATTTGTCTTCCGGTAAACGTCGTCCGCGCCTTCTTCTTCTTCTTGTCGCCATCTTTGTCGGTGTCCGACATCGCGCCATCTTTCCCCTCCGTCTTCATCTCTTTGCCTCCAGGCGTACACAAACTCTCCCTAGCTGGACTGTGTTTCCTCTTCTTGGAGTTGACTTCCTTGTCTGCAAAAAGAGTGAATTCACAAAATCTTATTTATTTTGTGCGAGGATTTTTGTTGATTTTATCTTTAGTTTGTTATTAGAATTTGAAATCATATTCATCACATCTTTGAATTCTCACATATCATGTGAAAGGAGTAATGTCATTTAAGAAGCCTGTACGTAGAAATTGAAAAGACGATAAGGTTGTTTTTCAAATTGACCTTTTAAAACATTCTGTAATTGTCTATAAGTTCGCAACAAATCTACCATACAGGCACTGTTTGCATTATGTCCCCATGTATGGTCTCATAAGGGCACACACAGACTGTCTTCATGCATACAACCTAAGAACGACCATACTCTATATTCCACGAAAAGCTTCCTTCTTAGCGAATATGTCATTTCTGACAAAGAAATTAATTATGTGTGGTAGCTTTTATTATTTTAAGCAAGGTCACTTTAATAAATCTTTGTGGGCGGACCCGACCACCACATATCATATAAAACCCCATTTAAAGTTTCCTGTCTCTCTACAGATTCCCCCAGCTATTCACATTCATGTCTATTCTTTAACAATTATCAAATCAATAAGCAGCGTCCATGACATAAGCCATCCTGCCTGCTCACTGTTTACGCTACTGCAGCAGGTGCTGGATGGAGGAATGATTAACTGCCCCAAAGGGCGTGTCTCCTCGATGAAAAGGTCATTCATAACCATCGACGCTGCTCGACAATAGACTTGCACTTGTCCTCGTCAGAATGGATGACACCGTTTTAATAGCAGTTATTCAAAGGAGGGCGTTGCAATTGTACGAGCTGAGGGGAATTGAATTTGATAATTATGTAGTCCTGTACAAGTCCAACTGTAAGTCATCTCCTATTACATTTCATAAACACAGTCTGCAGGTACACTTCCCCTTTTGGTATTGGCTAAATGTTTACATGATTTCATTAGTGTAGAGTTGAGCAACATTGACTCGGCTAAATGAGGTTTGACATTTACAACGCTCATTATATTCCATTACATATAAGAGTGGTTTTCATGCCCCATTCCTAAATGTCTTTGTTGACGTCTCCCTTTCTTGTTCTCTCTTCCCTTTTTCCCCATTGTTCCCATGGACCAAGGCATTTCATTAGCCTTGGAGTTGGGTGCATTTAGCCCCGATCTGGTCCTCCGTCCCTGATTCTGTGTAGAGATCCGCTTTGATTTCATTGTTGCGTGCCAGTTTATGCCTCTCAAAGCTCTCATTAGCTGCAGTGCCCCTGTATAACGTGTTTACTATTCCAATCAGCAACCCAACCTGGCTCAGCTCTTTTTGTCAGCCCTGAATTTTATATGATCATTACCCAACGTTATGTTGCAATAGGTCTATTAGCATCACTATTACAATCTCACTAACCCTATGTTTAATCAGTGCTGTTCACTCGTCTTACTCAAGGTTGTGTAAATCACTATTGAGGCAGGTGGGGAGTATCCAATAGCACAGATATCAGCATTACTCCATTTCCACCACTGTCTATTTCCACTTGAGTATGCATGTGTAAGTTTGTGCTATCAGTCTCTGCCCATCTCCGTAATCCCCCCCCCCCTCTACCACCAGCAGGCAGCGCGTGCACCTCACGTCTGGCTTCCTGCTCAGGTTGCATGACGGGAAGCAATCACGTGTTCCAATATGGCGGCTGAAGGGCGGTGGCTCGTTAGTGACTGTGGCTGGAGTTAATGGCTTCTTGCGGGATCAACCCCCTCCAGTAGCTGCACTCACCGTTGTCGCCAATTAAACAGGGTGTGCACACTGACTCAGCCTCTTACCTTTAGGTGGCGCAACCGTCGCACTGTGGCTTCCCCCACGGGCGTGTTCTGGTTACCAGGTTGACTCTGTGTAGGTGTTATCCATATAGAAGGGTGAGACAGTAAAGGAGCTGTGCTGTCATCTGCCAGCTCTATTTCCCATAGAGTAGACCTTGATTATGGAGGTGAGGGGTGACTTTGCCAAAGTCACCCATCACCTCCATAATCAAGATCTATACATAGCAAACAGAGCTGGCAGATGGCAGCCCTGCTCCTTTACTGTCTCACCCTTCTATATGGATAACAACTACCTGGTAACCAGAACACACCCGTGGTTTCCCCCAATGGGAGCTCTCAGAGCGTGGCTTCAGTGGCTTTGACTGTATCAAAAGCAGTCCATGTTTTCCTTGTTAAAAGGGCCCCGTCCCTTATACTAGTGTTTTATGGTGTGTGTCTGTGAACACCTATTAGGTTATTGCTTGTGGTATGATATATGTGCACTTTAAATGGAATTGTTCTGTATTAAATGACAGTGTTAGTGTAAATAATGAACAGCCGCAACTCATTGATCAGTCATTATGGGATATATCTCGACATTTAAAAAAAGGCGCGACAGATTAATTAGTCCTCTAGAAAAAAAAATTAAATGCAAAAGGCAGATGAACAAAAACAAACGCAACAGCAGCTCACTAATACCTATAGGGGTTCTTACTCTTTGCAATGGAAATAAGGGAAAGGGGAAGAACAGGGGTGTTAGTTTTGTGTTACACTTTTCATTCTTGTCCCACTCCTGCATATTCTGCGCATCCTGCGCGATTAAACGACAAACGTAGCTTTTACAAAAAAAAAAAAAAAAAACGATACTCAGAGCACTCCATTGATACGTAGAGAGGTAAATATTCAGTTTTACACCTCCCTATGAGAGAGTGCTAAGTCTTAAGTTCATTACTATACCACTAGGGGCCCCGGGACTAGGGGTCGACTGCGCATGCAAACACAAGGCTTCCACAATGACTAGGGACTAGCAAGGATAAAGGTTGTGGAGAGAAGAGGGAGCGTGGACCTACCTGACCCTAGTCCAACATCTGGTACATAAGGAGTATTAAAGCAGGTCTCCCTAGAGCAGGTAGATATACGAACCAGCCCCCTTAAACCAATAAAGGACCAATTGGTGCTTTAATCCCCGCCAATTGGTCGTCATAATGCACGAATGCGGCCCTTGTGAGTAGACTTCCCTGCTAAATCAGACTCGCCTGTTGGGTGTTTCACAAGGCGTCCATACTTGTTACCAGTCATAGAAAAATATTATTGTGATTTTAAGAGTGGTCATTGGCTTATGACTGATGGTGTTTCTCAAGGGCTTTATTATCTTTAGTAATATTTCTCTTATGACCAGTCATAGTTTGCTGCCTATTTAGAAACACCTATCAGTTGTAACTACATACTCATGACTGGTTTAGTTATAAGTTTCAGTTGTACGTTCATCATTGGTAAAAAGTTATAGTTTCAGTCATAGGAGGTAGGAAACTAGTGTAAAACTGGGAAAATACCTCTCTGTCATCATTCTTAACAGGGGAAATTGCCCCTCTGACATCATTTGGAGGTGTGTTAATCTGTAAAAGTTACAACTGGTTATAATGCATGGTTATCACATTACTATAGGGTAAGAGAACATGTTCCCATGCAATGTCTTGCCCTCTGGGGGGGGGGGAATAAACCTTTTTACTCTCAAGGGGTATAGCAATTTTGACCAATCAGGTGGTGTTATGAGTATTGAATCAGTGAGCATCCTGCCACCTGCTGGTTTATACAGGTACCTCCCTAACAACAGGTGTTGTAGGCAGGGGCAGATCCGGGGGGGGGGAGGGGCTAGGGGACATGTGCCCCCCTAGAGCCCCTGAAAATGGGCCAACTATAAGAAATCGGGTCCGGGTCCGGGTCCGGGATCCCGGCTGTGCCCCCTAGACCCAATTTACCTAGGGTTACCTCCCCCCTAGACCACCCCTTCTGGATCCACCCCTGGTAGCAACCACCACCTGTGTCAGAACATAATGCAGGCAGCCATAGCCATGTCACAGTAGTGAGCATTTGGAAATTCTTTTCTTTGTATTTGTGAATGGAGACGAGGTGGTACCTCCTCTACTACACTCAGATCTGAACAGGTAGGTCGTTTTTTTAAGTCCCCACCTTTGATTATGCAAGACGTGTGACCCTGACCTGCTTTTCTGTGTTGTCATTGGCTGATCCCTTGTATCTAGGTCTAACAGAAGGATCTCACTCCCATGGAGTTTTACCAGAATTAGCTCAACATTTTTTCAAAAATGAAATAAGGTAAGTTATATCTGAAAATAAATTTTACTTGTCTTCAAGAAAGACTTTTATTTATCAGTTGTCTGATACAATAAATACATCTGGTTGGGGCTTTGCTACAGCAGTGACCCTATTGCCAAGTGACACAAAGGAGGATCATGGGTAAATAGATCTGGTGTTTCATCCTTTCCAAGATTCATCAGGTAGACATTCAGGAGTTGGGGTATTTTTGCCAGTTATGTATTTTTATATAAAAATTACAGCCTAGATATTTTCATGTTTGGCAAACTTTGGTGACCTAGTTCTAGGACTTATGATGTCCTGGTATCCATAAGTGGGAGTGGCATTGTCTAGATGCCCAAACCTATATGGTAGGAAAAAAACATTTTACTTCTTCATAACTCAACATAGAGTTTTTAGGTTAGGGATCTAATCAAATTAATATTGATATTTTCCCTGTACTGGTGTTGTGCATAGAGGGTACTGGTATACCGGTATTCTCCCTTAAACCTATGTTTCTTTGTATTTGTTTATTTTGTAATAAAAGGGGCATTGACTTTTGTCATCACATACCCAAGTCCAAATGTACAGATGTGTGCTATCATTCTAAAGGTTTAATGGGCATCCACATCCAAACCTAATGCCCCCTATGTTCTTAAAAAAATGATCTCTCCCTTGCTACTTTTAGCTAAGATTACAATTACTTAGACTGGTCCATGCCGCGATCCCTCCACTCTACCCAAAAGTACACTTTTTAACAACAGTTTGTGACCTGTCTTCAACTCTCAGTTATACAACTGAATTCTAGGAAACTTATGATCAATTTAATTTTAGCAGGTATCCATGTGTGGTCAAATCATGTTTCAACATTGAAAAAATATGTCAAATTTAACCAGAAAATGCCCATAACATGTAGGAACCATGTATGACATGATAGCATTTTGAAAAATTACATTTGCATACATTTTTGATAAACACGACCATCCAATACCTCCACACGTTTTGACCCAAAGAAACACTGAAAGGCAGTCATAAGACCAGTTGTAAAAGTTATGACTGCAGTCACAAACCAGTTATATCTCCTTGTGAAACAGATAGTTATCATTAGTCATATCCTACTTATGACTGACTGGAGATAGTAACAGTCATAACTTTACTACCAGCCCTCTCCAGTCATAGAAACGGAAAATTTATGACTACTATTATCTTTGCCTTGTGAAACACCCAACAGGGATGCATTCACAGAACTTATTCATAGTTGGGACGCACAATTTGGTAGAGAGTTCAGGCAACATTTATCTAGGTCAACCCAATGGGACTGATACCTCCTTGACTTCATATGTCTTCATGTACTGGTTCCCTACTGGTATTCTCTTTAACCTGTGAAGTCATTCTGTTTCTGGATGTGCAGAATAGCAGAGAACAACCATTCTACCATTGTATTCAGCATTATAGTGTCGCACAGATGGGTGCACAGAGGAGAGGCATATTACCTGTACATGTATAACTGAATGCATGTATAGCGTCGACAGCAGTTACAAAGACGTTCTGGATCTATGTGTTAATGGGGTGCAGGTTGATCCAGCAAGAACAATAGCATAACGGCAGTTCCTGTGGCCCTAAATGTGTCAATAGAAACATAAACCGAGTTAAATCAAATCAATATTGTACCCCCATGCCTCACTCTAACTTCTAAGGGCACGCAAGAAGATACGCAGCATATTAATCTACAATGTATCATTACTCCTTTGAAAGGACTATAAATGTCAGCCATAAACCAATCAAGGCGATATGACGAAAATGGATATGGATAAAGGGAGGGGATAGCCTGGTACTATTACAAAAGCATACACTCAGGTGTGTGTGCGACTAAAGCTATTACCGTAGGTCTAAATCGCTGTGTCAGTGCATGCCCACAACAAACAGTGAGCGGCCCAAAGAGCAGCTCAGATTACACCTCATGTGCCAGAAGCGCGCTGTGTATTGACCTGGGGTGTTCGACACATCCAGATTAGGTATTATAATGGACAATTACATGTATATATTGTATTTAACCATTTAAGGGCTACATAATGTATAAAATTAATTATGTCCAGTGGCTGTTATGGTGAAGAGCAGCATTTATGTATCATGTCAATCGTACAGGATTGATATACTCCCGAAGGCTACCGGTAGGCATATTGCAGTGCCTTTACATAAGTGATAGACACGCCCGCATTGCATTGGTTTATCACGACCATCAAAGAATATGAACCTTTAGGGTCAGGTATCAAAACTAGCATTAACCCTTTGAGGGCAGAGCAAAAATGGTTGTCCTGGCGTTGGGGACGGCCCCTAAAAAATGTATAGTTCCTAGAGGACGAGCCTATTTTCAATTCCTGTACAAATCCTATATAATGGGTGTCGACTATAGTCGACGCTAGGCCTACCATGGTGTCGACTATAGTCGATGCTAGCCCTCAATGGGTTTTTAACTGCTATAATTATGTTTACATAATGTAGAAACCATCCTACAAACAACAACTGGATCCACGTCATTATATCTTATGATACATTAGTGTTATAACTAGGTACCTTTAAGACTATAGGTACTAATTGGGCATAACAAGAATAAAGCTTTGTAAATGTACTGATTATGCACCCAAAGATTCTGTTACTGATAATTATTGTTGATCTTGGTGATTAAGAATTCATGTATGTGGGGCTGCAGCTCCTTTCGTCGTAATACCTATATGTAATATTCATAGATATAGAACTCTGAGGATGACTGGGGGTTTAAAGGAAGGGAATATATAAAAAGACTTACAGGAGAACAAAAATACACCCAGATGTAATTGGAGTAGTTGGGCTGCAGAAGACTCAAATAATAGAATGGAGAAAAAACGTTTTCATTTCATTGTGGTGAGTATGGAGACGGTTGCAGGTGATCCTTACCAAATGACTGTCCTTATAACACTAGGCTACTACCTGGCTAAACGTGCCCTTTTTACCTGCCGCTACAAGGAATAGGGAGCTGTAATGATGGGAGTATAATACGATTAAACAGACATGTAATACGACTACACAGACACGAGATGGAGCGGTGGCTGTGCTGGGAGTGGCTCAGACTGAGAAATGAACAGCTCGCTTTATGGGTGCAAGGACTATAAGCACTGTAGTAGTGTGTCATCCAAGCCCCCTTTGATGACTAAGATTACACTGGCTTATTGCCTCACTGTTCATGTCCCAACTCCCTAAATGTCTGCGCTGTACCGAGCCACTCATGGAGCGGCTCCACTTCAGGCATAGTCCCCTAGGCGCCTTTCATCCACGTATCATGTGTACATGAACGGACTAGCGTAAAAACAAACCTGCGCAAACCAATCTTGCCGTGATTAGGTTATTCTATAGGCTTGTCGTCATTAAAGGGGCGCCATCTAATGGGCACATGGCTATAGTTATGAGCTATGAAATAGAAATAGATTTACAGCTGAGTCATTATAATGCATACAACGCATACACTTATATGTCATATGAAGTATATAATGGGAGTTGGGATATTGTTTGTGGATATATGATATGATTCAAAATTTCATTTCAGAGAAAATCACAAAGTTGAGTCCAGGTAAAGGCAATGGCATCAAAAAACAACGCAAATATTAATCTCCCATCGCAAAATAATCTGGTTTGACTCTCATTAGGAAAGCCTCATGAGAAGCCATTGGAAGCCATATATACTACTTACATCCTTTGTAAGCTTGGGAAGCCAATACATTCTTTGATGTAGACTAAAGATTCAGTGGCAGCCGGTGGGAGGTAGATCATAATTACCACAGTTGGCATCATGGCCATGGGGCTTGATAACTATAGGCCTTCATGTATTGACAAAGGTGCCTTGCTTGGGGACCGTTATGGACAGACCCTATGGAGTTCTCTATACAAGTACATGTACTAGAAGCAGCCGTTTACCACCCTTGCTGCCCTTCCATCTTCTGGACACGCCCTCCTCTATCTATACTTGGTCTGACCCCATGTGAACCCCAGCCAATTACCCTGACAGAGTGGGCTTAGCTTCAATCCGATAATCCACGTGAGGATGGCGTCGCCGCTGTAGTAAGGGTGCACCCGGCGCTTGTAAAACGCTCCTGGCTCGTGGGCTGATAGCGTCAAGCGCCGCAGCAGCAGCGAAGCCATCTCACCCCCACCACACCCGACCACCCTAGCCTCCTCCCCCTCAGCCTCATACACAATCACCTCAAACCCCCTCCCACCAGGGCTTTCTGGTCGTCAGGATTCATCCTCTTTAAACGACCGCCCGCATTATTGGCTCGAAAATCGTTATATCTCCCGCCGGCTTGTTCAGGCGGCGGGCGCAGTGGCGCCATCTGGCCAGCTCTGAGCCTGGCGCTAATAGAGTAGTAGGGGTGTGAAAGGCGGCTAGAGAGGTGTGGGCAGCTGGAGAATCGTACATTCATCAAAACATGGCGCATATTGCACTGATAAATGAGATACATTTGTATACGAGTATATGGTCAATAGCGGCTTCATCAAAGATGATTTCAGTGTACATAATTATGGTGAGGTCATACATGGCGAGCATACTTTCATATTCTTTAAGCTTCCCTGTCTCTATCCACCTGTACTATCTATAAGTGGTTCAGAGAGAGAGAGAGAGAGAGAGAGAGAGAGAGAGAGAGAGAGAGAGAGAGAGAGAGAGAGAGTGGGTGTTTCAGACAGACAGACACAGACAGAGGCACAGAGAGAGAGAGAGAGAGAGAGAGAGAGAGAGAGAGAGAGAGAGAGAGAGAGAGAGAGACAGACAGACAGACAGACAGACAGACAGACAAACAAGGACAGACACGGAGAGACAGACAGACAGAAACAGGTAGACGGAGAGGGAGCTTAATTTATGAGGGGGCGAGATATGTTTACACATGTATAAACCGTTAGTTTAAATCTCGGAAGTAAAAGGATGGATATGCCAGATTCCTTTGCAAAATAAGTAATAAAAAGTATTACTTTATGCCTCCGTTGTCGATCACAAGTATCTGAACTTAGATCATGGGGCTGGGAACTTGGTATAGACCTAGATTGGAGGGGGTGGCCGTGTACAGGAGGGGGTGGGTGGTGAGGGCACTAGGGTTATTAAACAGTGGCGGATCCAGGATTCTCTAGAGGGGGGGCAAGACCTGGTAAAGTGGTGAGGTCCTATATTGGCCCAAGCACCGCAAGTGAAGCGCAGCGGTCAGACTAGGGGGGTTTGGAGGTTTAGGCTTGAAATGGAGCAGTTTGGTGCATTTTAATTGAACATATCAAATCACAGATCTGTACAATCTAAAGTGAAAAAAAAAGACATTTCTATGTTTAAGATTCTTGAGGGATGGGTAACATGTGTTCACCCCTATACGGGACTAGCACATTGCTAGTGATAAAAAAAAATCAGCCAGGTGGCTGAAGTAGTCGGGGGCTAACTAGCCTCTTTGTATAGTCTACTTTGATAGTCTCTTCCGCATTTACTATATATAGCTATTCTGTAAAATGTGTATGCATTGATAGCAAATGCTTTCAACTCTAACTAGATAAAATTTCTTTATATTTGATTCTTTACATAGAAGAGAAATATAACTTTTAGATTTCAATATGAGACCACATGTCACCCAGATTGAGTACACCCAGGCCATTGTCTCCCTATCAAGCTAATCCACTCCCCTCACACCTGAAAAAATGGGGAGGTACTTAGGGTGATTAAGATAAAGAGCAGGGTGCAGCTTATCTCCCCTATCGGTCTTATCAATGGCCATTGTTCTGTGGTGGGTGAGAGTGAAGATAAGAGACTACCCAGAATTCTGACTAAATCCAAGATGGCGTCAGGGGCTAAGAACAAAGATGGCGACCTCCAGACAGGAATAGCCATGTGCCCTATACAAGTGGAATGTCTTGATTATCTTTACCTGGAAGAAATTCATCCTGGTGCATTAATTAAGGCCATATAAAATGGAATATTTACATTACATATCTGAAATTTGAAGTTGTGTGGGGTTGGGGGCAAGAAAATCCCAAGAAAATTTTGAAATTTAAGACTTGAAATGGGGCATTGTGAGGCATTCTGGCATTCCATAACCAGGGTAGCAGAACCATGCTAAAGTTGGGGGGGGGGGAGGAACAAAGGTCAGATATTGGCCCATGCTCACACCCATAAAGGGGGAGGAAGAAAATGAGGATGGGGAGGTGCAATGATATCAGTGGATCACCTGAAGAGCTATTGCAGGGGGGGAAATGAGATCCTAAGCAGAGATGTCTTGGTGTACATGTACTTGTATTATTGACTTGTATTGGTAGTGAAGTGGGGATTTTCAGTAGTGGTGATGGGAGTAGGGGATCTGGATCCCCACAGATTCTGAAAACTGCCAGGACGAAAGGTGAATTCTGGTGCTTTTTGAGACTAGATGACACATTCAGTAGGTCATATTAAGGACCTATATCTGACCAAACCCCCAAAAAGGTCAAACCTAAAGGTCAAGCAAATAGAGGTAAAAGATTGCTGAAAACCTCCTGGTCCCAACCACTCTGAAACTGCTTCCCACATCCCAGTAATATACAGTCCTACAGCCTGATTGATGAAATGCCAGAAGGGGGGTGGGTGGGTAGGGACATACCCCCTAAAAGATTTTTGGAAATCTAGCCTCTAAATAATGCATTCGGTAGCACTGATTATATAAGGTATTACCGGTAATAAGAAAAGTATAGAGGAAGATATTTTGTCAATGTCATAATTTGGCAGTGGGCCTGTAGTTCCCTCAAGAATGACCCTCCTGTGGGCCCGGGATGGCCCACAGAAGGTTACAGAGAGACATCTATAAAAGTTGATTCATATGAATATTGGCATGTATTATGTCATTGGAAAGGGGAAATCAGCAGGAATCTAGCCATTCTTGCTGAGTTATGGTGTAAATGGATGAGAAATACTTTCAATTTCTCTTAAAAAAAGTAAACTGGCCATTCTGGGCCCAAAGATTTTGATCCGTGTCCATAGGCCTAGATTTTTTAAGCTACAGCCCGGTTGGCCAGTGGCTGAAAAAACTAAGTGTGTACCTTAATTGTTCATGTTATATGCATCATTGGCAAATTACATTTCAGCAGGGTAGGCTAAGCATGAGGTCCCAGTGATTACAGTAAAGTGCAAGTTATACCTGTGTATCCAACCATACCAAGGGTTGACTGTAACATTAAGTTCAGGGATGTAAGTCAGGAATGGGAAAATATCAGGAAGCCATACATTTACTTGATTTAAAAGCCATCTATCTTTCCAAACAGCCCTTATTATCAGTCACTCTATGACTCATATAAGGAAAATATGTGTCACTCAAAAATTTCAGAAATCAGGAAATCCTGATAAAACCTGAAGACTTACATCCCTGAGTAAGGTGTATTTTGAACCTTAGAGCTTTTTAAAATGGTGAAAAATTCAGTTCTCATTTCATATACATGTATATGGGAAACCAACAGTTCATTTCCTGATGATCTAAGCTTTCTAATGGTATATAGAACACCATAAATTATTCAAATAACTGCCTCCCTCTCCTTCCCCCTCTCCTTCCTTTTGTTTCTCTTCCTCTCCCTCTCTCCTTTATTTTTTATTTATTTTATTATTTTTTTTTTTTGGGGGGGGGGCAAGGCCCGTTCGCCCCCCCCCCCTGGATCCGCCCCGGGGCCCGGCATTGAGCATTCAGCACGCCGGCGGTCAACAAGCGCCGACATGGAGCTGTATAAAGGTCCGCTGCCTGCTGGAGACGTTCCGGGCGGTCACGATTATTGGCGGGCGGCCTCCTGCCCCGGTTAGAGCTCGGCCATTGGGACTCACTTTGGCTTGACTGGCTTCTAGAGGGCATGTGGCTGCTAATGTAGCGTGCACCAGGGGTTCCTGAGTGTGGCTTCTCTATGCTCATGCATGAAGCCTCTGCCTATCGCTGCATACCGGGGGTAGGCCAAATTCAGCTTGCACTACTGACTGCCAATGATAGTGATATCTCATGTGACTATCATTTTGTTATAAATACATGTAGTTGTTGTGAAGCCATTGTGTGTGGTGCCCTGTTGATCAAACAGCAAATAACAGAGCTTACATAGCTGACTCATTTTTAGAAAAAAAAAAACGCTCTACAAACATAGTTATACGCCATGGCTTGGTACTTGGCCTCTAGTTGTTGAATTATCTATTTAGTATGTTACTGCTTTACATTATTATCATCGGTAGTATAAATCAACCCTACCAGTATGTACAATTCCCATGGGTCTTTGATTATTCTGGTAACTGTGACAAGTAGTATAAGTACTACTTGTCACATTCAATGCCTCTGCGAAGCACCTGGGTCGTCTTGATTTGAAGCCCAAATTAGCTTGCAAGGGCTGAGTTAAAAAGAAAATATTGAACTTCATTATTATGTAGCCTCCACCTGTCTAGCCAACTGCCACATCCCATCCTCTTTATAGATGTATCTATAATGGTTTTTCACCATTTGTTCTCAGATAACCCATAAAATGATCGACATGTGACTCCTATTTATAATGACGCACTAGTAGTGACTCCAAATTAGATATCTCAATACATATCTTGTCTATAGAATCGCGACCATTTTAAATCCACCATTCTTCACGAAGAGTTTAATTACGCCGACACATCTGGAGGGCATTTCTCAAGATGGTACGACTAGACACAACCAGTATGACTTGAAACCCTCAATATCTGAGCGGGTCGTCGTAGGTAACACACTTCGACTACTCTGTACGATCAGCACTTAAGGCAGTAATTACATAGGGTTTAGGAAGGCAGTCATACTAGTGCAATTATTAGCGACCACTAGATACAGGGCTGTAAGGGCATTTAACTGAGTGATCTCACTACGACTCACCTCTCCAGCTCTTGTCACTTTTTACTAGTGTCTGAATCCAATGAGATCGTCCCCAAAGTCCTATTACACCCATTAGCTCCTCACCAATGCCAGGTCTATGCGACCTAGGGTAAAGGAACCCTGAGTCGGCCAGACCCTACAGTCGGTCACCTTTGGGACTGAATTACATAATCAATTTCAGAATCATACCTATCATATGAACCAGATATGAACATTGAACTGTTGTTCTGTCTATCTATAATAGTATAACAAATATAAGTCTCTTCATACATGGCTTTATAACTGTCCAAACCAGGTGTATTCTTGGCATATTCTGATCATGTGAAATGGTGAGCAAATGAGAAATCTGATTTGATCGTTCTATCTGTTGTGTATTAACCTAATTGTCTATAGGGTTGCTGTGTATTACAATAGCAAAATATAGATTTCAGCTAATCATTTAACTTAGCAAGCCAAGATACATCACTAATATGATATTTTGGGAGTCATTCTTATATTACTATAAAACTATACCTACAGTCAGACACCAATTGCACCCTATCTGGGACACGATTACATAATGGTTTAAGTTTTTAGATTGGATCTTTTTTTCATGAAATGAATCTGTTACAATATATTTCTACTCCCAGCCATGATTATATAACCTTTTTGTGGTTTTACCTGATATCTAACACCTGTGTTCAATCAGTACTCCATCTGCCCTGTGGAAGCCATGTTAATTTGAGCTGACATAATGTACTGTTACAGGTATGCAAAAATATACATCTCAGTTATTCTGAACATCAACTTAGTAGCTTACAGTTTCCAGAGTAATGCTACTTGGTTTTAGAGCATATTGCATATGCAGTTACCCATGGTAACAATCATACAACAAACTGTCTGTCTCTAGGGCCATTCCTGATCTGAGCTGCCCAACTTTAGGGGCAAGTAGGCATTTTGAATTCAGAATATATACAGTTCTGTTATTAACATGTTATGGAGAGATTTATCAAAATCCTTTCACAAGTATTTGTGTTCAGGTATCACATTTCCATTAGTTCATTAGAAAATAGAATTAACATGATCTGAAGGTACAAGACTTGATTTTCAAATATTGCTACCTCTGGTTTGGCCAGGAGCGTCCGAGATGGGTGCCTTTACCCTAAGTTCCTCTTTAAACATCATGAGAGTGCATCTAATCACGTTTTAGAGCATTTAATTAGTCCTAAAACTAATATTACAGATGACTTGTGGATATGTATTTATTGAATGGCGTGCCTGGAGCTTGTTTCAATAGTGTCTATGACAGGTTCAGGCCACTATGACTTGAGAAGGGTCAAATCTTACCAGGTGATCTAAGGACTTTGGCCATAGTGACTAAATAGCTGGCTACATTACTAGGTGATCATACTGCCTGCTGGCTAAATAGCCGCCAGAGCAGTGACTCACTAAGGGACCCTGGTATGACAACCCCCTATGTGAATACATAGTGGGTAGTCGTAGCTCCTGCTGTCTGCACTCCTTTGCTCAAATGCACCCCACCTGTACTCTTTCCTCTATAACCATGTATGTACTCTATATATAGACTAATGCCCTGACCTCAGGCCACTCATAGAGGTCAATGGGCCTTACTATATATATAGCAAGGTGTTGAGGAGGCTATGTATCTTCAACCACACATTGAAGGTAGAGGAACCCGCTGCCAAATAGAAGCTTTCTGTACAATTATGATATATATTTGACCACCTTGAACAATATGATTCATTTTCATGACAATTGATCATATGTGCACCCTTGTAACCTTGTAATGTGCTCATTTGAACAGTAGAGTACAAACCATATTGTGGGGGAGGTATGACTGGGCACTATTTAGCCATTTAGTATAGGTGCCTGGCCTGTATGACTGGGTGCTATGACTTCATAGTGGTCTGTATGAAGCCAGCAGTTGAATACATAGCAGTGCCTATTTTGAGGTCTGTACTGTAGCTCACTATGGAGCCATTTCATACACTCCCCACTACGATCTGTGGGTGTCCTGTCGTGGACACTATTGAAACAAGGTCCAGGTGATGTGGCTTTATCGTTGAAAAATAAATATCCCCTTATGTGACACTCAAACAACCCTATCATGCAATCTGCTTATCTGGATAGTTTCCATCTACCTGTGTGACCATTTAGGGATGCTGCACCTGCACGTTGTTCTACATAAGACTTGCCTTGAAATTTCTTGTTTTTGTTCAATAGTGCCTTGCTTATACAAGGCATTTACAAACTGCATCGCGTGTATGGAGGCCATGCACGATATGACTAAGCATAACTCAAATTGATCGAGTATCGTACACTCTGAGCCGAAATTGTAAATATGCAGTGCATTGTCGTGTACTGGGTACGGGACAATTTGCTGTAAAGTCATCAGGTTTGCACTTCTTAGTGTTTTCTAGAAATAAAAGCGATGTGCTGTAAATAGCTTGGCGCGGTATTACAGGGTATGGCTTCACTAAAGACAACGTCAATCCCTACCTGACTATCACTGCAATCCTTAGAATTTACATCTGTTTGTTTACATCTGGAAGCATCACTCTATACATGCTATCATCCCTACAATCCACTCGGCAGGTCTTTAGAAAGATAAGTTTGCATTTGAACTACACGTATAGTGTGTGGAGACGTTCAATGAGAAAAGGAGACTATAGTTTGAAGTCTGCGAGGAGGCAGTGCATGCACAACGAGGGAAAGCTACCCTGGGAGATGATCCAAAAGGCGGCAAATAACAACCACCCTATCAATACCCTGTCAGCAGGCATTGTGCCCCCTGAGCAGCTCCCCCTTTACTAACTGCTCTCCTTTCCACTCACATACTCACTCTTTCATAACAGCGATGCGTCATCATACATGTTATTTTTCCTAGTGCCATCCAACAACTTGACGACTAAATATTTCATGTTAATGCCGCCACGATGTTTCTATTAGGACTATTTAGTCTGTGCCGCCGCTGCCTCTGCTGCCTGCTGGCCGATTCTAACGACTATCTGTCAGGGCGGTGAGAGTCGGTGGTGAGCAGCTGACGAGCGGCTCTGAGCAGCTCGTTGTGGGAATCAATGACGGCCACGTGGAGGCCGCTAATCGCGCGTCTACAAGGCGGCATTACCCAGGCCACTGATAGCCGGTTATGTTTATTGATCTAGGAAACTATTAGTTAATGGGCCCGCCGTTGTGAGATGGGGCGTGTTGGGGTAAGGGAGAAGGGTGGGCGATGAGCTATATGAGAATGGGGGAGGGTGCCTGCAAGTGTTTGATTGTGAGTGGGTATAATGGTGTAGGGGTAGAGTAAACTCGAAGGAAGATTGGTAAGTGTAGGTTCTGATGTGGCTTCTCATGGGTGGCTTCAGCAATTGTATATCTCCAACCACTGGCATAGAAAAGCTGGGGGTGGGGATGCTTTGAAAGTTCCCCATGTAAGCCGATTTCATAGTCGGCCCCCAACTAAGAGCCCCTCCCCACCAACCCCCATAACACTTTGGATCCTACGCCTCTGCTCCAAATTGGGAAAAGGCACCTAATAGTCACGTTAAATCAACCGGGTGTGTATAGGCATAAATATTGGATCTGGAAATCATAGTTCTGTACTGATAGAGGTTAATTCAAAACAGTGGTAAATTAGCACTGTTTTGAATTAACCTCCAGTAGTATAAGGAGGCAAATGTACATGGATAGATTAGACTTAGGTAAATAAAGAGGATCGTATTGAAATACAGTATGTCAATTATTAAGTTACAATTAATGTATATGACTGAACCCTACCCCCGTGCATGTATGAAGACCGGGAGGGCTTGCCTCTGCAGGTCGCGGGGAACTAAATCCATTTCTTCTATGGTTTTATAGGGTAACACACAAAAACAGCTGCCTAAAATGGTCGTTGGTAATAATTTCAACCGCAGCACAATTAAATCATCCATCATACACAATCTGACAGAATGTTGGATAGGCTTAACCCTAAAAATCTTAAATAAGGGAATGACATGTGCAGTCAGTGCCATTCCACCCTATGTTATCCTTAAAAAGCTCCATTGGCCAGATATACCTTTGCATGCCTCATAAAATCCCTAAGCCCTGGCATAATATAAAAACACACCTACTATTCCATTTATTAACATTTTGGGAACACCTGTGATTTTTTTTCATAATTTTGCCAATATTCTTCTATTCCAATTCTAAACCAATCAGCAGCCAGCACACCCTTCAGTGCTGGTTTGAATGCCAAATGACTCACGAGAGGGCAGCATTTACTTCCACGTGACCTGTAAGAGTTCTGTTGGGTGGCCATTGTGACTGAGATAGTTGAAGTTGAACACTGATGGCGTGTAGAAGGTGTAGTCGTAATGGGATAAGGACACAAATGAGGACAGTCTATATGGAGTAGCAATGGCAGTTTGGGGGATGGAAATGGAGTCGAATAATCGTAAAAGTGGGAGGGGCCAGGCAGGGTGTTGAATGGTAGTCGTGTGATAGTCGTGCCAGGAAAGGGTCAGATTGAGGGACTGGGGAATGTCTCTGTGTAATGGAGAGAAGGCAGGGGGTGGGAGTTGAAAGGGGACTGCCTATTGAGGTAGTCGGTGCGGGTGCAGCAGCAGAGCAATGATATAGATATACACACAAACGGTTTAAGCGGCCCACTTTTATCGTTTGCGATGAGCGATGATACGTGTAGCCGGTGGGAGAGACTGGGCGGGGTGATTACGTCCGCATGCACCTGTCGGGCACTAGCGACGAGCAGCTCAAACCGATTATGTAGGTCAGCAGGAATCAATGAGTCGTTGAGGAGCACATTAATTGAGCCTGCTGGGTGGCGGTAGGAGTAGGGGGGTTGGGGGTTCGGGTGTGGGGTAGAGGTGTTCATTATGGAGCGGCTCTTTAGTAGCAGTGGCTTCAGTTCAGCTAGATGGGTGTGAGGCTTGGGTGCGGGGGCCCTTGGGTACAGCTGAATATGCATGTTTCCGGCGGCCTCAATGATAGGACGCTGGGGCCGAGCGATAAAGAGGGAGGTGAAGGGCACTAGCTGTTGTGCACTGCTTGCTGAATGGACAGGGTTGGGGTTGAGGTAAAGGGGCGGGGGTACAATGGGACGAGAGTACAAGGGGAGCAAGGGCACATCCGTAGGCAGTGCTTTCATTTGTTTTGTTCTGATGGTCGGTCGAGTTTGGTAGACGCTGGGGTCTGGATAGCCTCCACCGCTAGATGGCGACGCGAGAGGAACAGCGGGCGATAATAGGAGGGATTTAATAGTGGTGGCGCGGAGGGGTCCGGGGTGGCCCGTTGTGGCACAGGGCCGTTTACTACAGCACATAAATCCGGCTTTTATGGGCAGCCATACCCCTTTTTACAGACTCGTTACTGCGCCAGCCTACCCGCACTATCAAACCGTTAGCCGACAGTTACCTGAAACACAACACCCGATCAACTCGAATTAATACCCGCTCCACCGCAGTGCCCAGTGCCCTGCTCAGTAACAGGGGGTGGGCTGTATGAGAGTTACCAGGGTGCATTTCAGGGGAATTCTGCTACATGCTGCTTAAGGGCAAAAATAAATTCAATCGATTTTCAATGGCCTTTTCTTGCAACTCGCAAATGAGCCCCATCCCCTCCTTCCACTCACGCTGCCTATTGCATGACGGGATGGACGCTGACATTCTATTAGGCTTTGTTTAGCCATAAATGGCGACCAAACAATGGATGAGGTTCTCACTCTGTCTTTTCCCCCCTATGAGATGCCCCTTTTGTCTGCCTGTGTGAAAACTGTGTTTTGATTTATTCATCTTTCAGGAAGTTCCTGGGAATTAACCGCAGGAAACGTTGGGGTTATTTCGTCCTCCGTCCTGTAGTTTTTGTTTTGGGTGCCCGTAATCCAGAGAATAAAAAAAAAAGTGTGGCCTTAAAGGTAGAGATGTTAAAATTGTAATGGCGAAGGCCTATTCCAGCAAGTGATTAAAGAAAAGGGAGATGCCAGTGTGTATTATGTGCTCTGTTTCAAATATGGGTTGTCTCAATCAAGGTTTTTAGCAATCTTCAGGAATATCTAAGCTCATTGTGCTTCATGGAGTGTGTTTAGACATGGGACCTTTGAAAACGATTCACTCTATATAGTTTTAACTGGGCGAAGCTTAATTTTATGAGTTTACCTTCATATAGCCCAAAACAAACGGTATTTTGGTTAGTGTAGAGCACTAGGTCTACTTCACTCCGAGATCAATGCCACATTACATTGAAAACGCACTTAAGTAGGCTAGATAGAGGGCCCTAGACAGGGGGGTCCCATGTCCATTGTCGATTCTAAGAAATGGTTCTTGTCCCTTGTCTCTCAACCCTATGTCCATTGTCAATTTTAAGAAGTGGCCTTGTCCCTTGTCTCTAAGCCCATGTCCCTTGTCGATTTTAAGAAAGGTGCCTTGTCCCTTGTCTCTCAACCCTGTGTCCCTTGTCGATTTTAAGAAGTGGCCTTGTCCCCTTGTCGATTTTACCCGTCTGGGGCCCTAGATAGGTCAGATTTTCGCCCTGAAGCGACACTCCTGTAAGTCACTGTGGCTTCTGGAGTAAACCAGAACACGTCGCCCCGTACCCCTGCACTCGCAGCCGCAATTGAACATGAGCTATAAAGACCGCTGTAGTGCATACAGCAGGATCCACATTGGGTCATTGGTTTTGTACCTACAGCAGCTACTACTGTATTTCAGAATAAGAAGCACTCTACTGTAAACCCCTTGTGGCGGGCTGACAGTGTGTGTATGCCGCGTCCGTTTATTGATACAAATAACAATCTTGTAGCTCTACAAGCGATTCAAATAGCACTTTATTTGCAGTAATATCCATAGTCCACTAGGCCTCATTCGTCAGATTTCATATAGGGTTTGTACGGCTCATTCGCGCGAATGGGGCCTAGTGTACTGTGGGTTTTATCAATCATATTATATAACTGTATGTGCGTACACTAGATAATTCATACTTATATATAACACTTAGAACCATCAACATTATTAGAGCCACGGGTTATGTACACACCTCACCTCTGCTGACAGATGTGCTCTATAATGTTACACTTACTGTAAAATGTACACAGGATATCATTATTGCCTTCAACCAGCCCTATCCCTCCCAGCACCCTCCCCGCAAGCTCGTTCTTATTATTAAGCGAGGCCGACGTTTCAATTTGTACAATGCCTCCGTCACGTCGGCATAATTGGCGCTCTTTCCGCCGGGTGAGCACTCTGGTGGGCACGACAACTGCATTCGGAAATTCTCTATTTGCCAGTCTGGCTGTGATGAAGTCACAGTGATTTCCAATAGCGTGTATATTTATTACACATAGATCATGTATGAATCAATGTCATCATGACATCATCGGCATATTGTAATATAATCTAGCGGCAACAATGATTTGGATATATATTTTGCGACGTTTTATGGTTAACCTTTATTATGAGATATTTGAATATCACTACCGGTATGCTGTTCATTGCATTTTTATAGAAAGTTATAGGGTAATGATGGCAAGTATTACCAGAATGTGATTGTCTTTCTTTTCTTTCCAAAGCAACACCCATTTGCATGGACAAAGGCAAGCATTATCGATAAGTGTTTATGTATATATAGGTCTACTAAGAACCATTGATCTTTGGAGGTTTGATCTCAAAACGGTGGTGATACGTTAATGTGTGGATCGTTACAATTGATTTTTTTATTGGCATTTTCTACAGATACCCTACACGTATCAGAAATTGTCTTTTGTAACTGGGATTCACCCAGGCCTAGTCAGGCACACCTTCAAACAGGTGCATGTAGCGTAATATCATCACTCAATCATTGGGCGATTAAGGCTTATTATGTCTTAATGATTGCTAGATCCTTATTACAAAGCTCCACTTAGCAGGGAAGATACTTTAAAGGCCGATAATGGCAGGATCACAGTACAATAAGGCCAATGGAGATATCATATTATAGACTCAGAGACTATGTTACCTGTAGCCCCAACATAATGTCAGGGAGGCTTGATTGAGAAATGACAGAACAAGGAAAATTGTCAGGTACAAATATACTTTATCCATATTGGTTATACACTGCCTGCACCTCTAAATAGAGGGCTATTAAATTGGATGCAAACATTTCATCAGTGATAACATTCCTTTTGTGAATAATCTGAAACAAATGAATCTGCATGGTACTCCCAACAAATTACTCTATTCTAGTTTAATCCTAGTTCATTCCACACAGCATCAGTAACATCTATTTGTGTTGCAGTAGCTTTAAAATAGGATAAATAGCAGACTGTGGGTCTCGTGCCGGGGTCTGGTGGCTGTGAGACAAAGCATTTCAGCCTTACCTCTTCCCACGCTCAACACAAAAGAGGCACGGACCGCAGTTCGGATCCTGTAATTGGTCGAGTGGCAAATCGGGTTTGGATCCCTGAGAGTTTTTGGCAACTCCGCATGCTGAATTGGACAGCCTCTGATTTTGTACGTTAGTAAACATCGGCATTATGACGTCCTGACTTTTTTTTATCCTTTCATACGTCCAGGTTCCTTTAATACTTACAGCATGAATCTCATTCTTCTATTATATATGCAATGACTGATAACCATTTACCGATTAGGCAATCGGGTACCTGCCAGAAAAGTTCCCGAAAGCTCTCTCCTCCTGTGTTGACAAGTCCAGGTCCATGGGCAGGAGGGAGCACACAGTATGCCATGATACAGCTCCCTCAACAGGAGGAGGCAGCCAGTAATCTCAGTCACACCACAGCCTTTTCACTATAGGTCAGAACAAGCATGTTTTAAATTGTGTTGGGATTTGGAAGGATGTCATGTAAATCTTTAGGCCAAACAACCCTCTCAAATACTATCAAATTATCGAAAACCCTATCCAAAGAAGGGAAGGGCAATCATAGATTAGAGTGACATTGAACATATGATGATAGCTGTATAGCTTTATTATAATATTACAAAATGCACAGGTAAATGGTAAACATAATTACATGTGAAATGTGAATTTTGTGTCACAATAAGGTACTGCGCAACATTCAACTACAATTCCACTCCCTCTCAAGTCATGCAGGTCTGCATTAGTACCACTGCCATGACAAGTATATCAAATCATAAATACTGATGATATAATCCTCAGTCTTAGATCATGCATGCCCTTTGACTCATCTAAAGAAATTGAGTGTTATAGATCTTACTGGCACGACCAACCGTAATATGTTGTGCAGTATCATCTAGATCTATTGAGGGCTTCCCTAGCCCACTTAAAAGGGTCTATTACTCCTCTTTCCTATCCTCTAGGATGTGTGTGGTGCACACATGCGTGGGCACCGACACATTCTTCTGTGAAATTGTAATGTACTTCTCGCCATGAATATGACCCTAGTTGTCGAAATGGCGTTAAACAACCATTACTCACTCCTAGATCTATTGTGGTTTCAGAGTTGGAATACAAACGTCCATTATATTTGCAACAAAAGTAACTTCAGACACAGGAAGATTAAGTTCAATGAACCATAGGATTCCTTAGTTATCTAGGTCTAATTCCAAAATATCTGCACCGATGGGCAAAGCTCAAACTTAGAGTTAGAAAGGCCCAATTCTGCTCAACCAGGAAATTACTTTGGTCTTTAAAGGTCAAGGTCTCTAAAGATTTAAGACTGTGATATGAATTTAGCGGTGCTTGCATAATTCATTTGCTAATTATCCTAGTAGTTTATGCAAAGTTTTCTTGAATTCATGATTATGAGGTGGCGGGTGTATTTTGCTTTTGAAGACAGAGTGTCCCATGCATCACATGGGTGAAAGGTTGCTGAGGCGAATATCTGATTCAAGTTATCTCATTGTAAAATCACGCAAATAAATGAATAATGTTGCATATGTCATCACTTTGGTCTAAGGGCATCAGCAGCAGGGGGCCTCCCACATAGCCCTTTGTAGACGAACCAGCTAATTACCATGGTAATATCAGACGAACCAGCTAATTGCCATGGTAATATCAGACGAACCAGCTAAGTTCCATGGTAATATCAGACGAACCAGCTAAGTACCATGGTAATATCAGACGAACCAGCTAAGTACCATGGTAATATCAGATGAACCAGCTAAGTTCCATGGTAATATCAGACGAACCAGCTAAAGGCAACCGCAGACGGGCCAGACTCGATCAGTATCTAAGGAGTATGGTCTCGATCCGATCGCGAACATCAAACATGTTTGATATTTGACCGACTGGATCGGACTTCCCTGCAGACACCACTGACGTCAGGATCGGCCGCCATTCAGAGTCGCCCCGTCTGCGGTCCCCTTAAGTACCATGGTAATATCAGACAAACCAGCTTAGTACCATGGTAATATCAGACGAACCATCTAAGTACCATGGTAATGTCAGAACGGTAATTCCATGCAAAGTATCATCTCAAAGTAGTGAGTGTGATTTTGCCTCTTTTAGAATGGCTCTAACGACGTCGCGTTTGACGCCATGCAAATATCACGTTCGGGAACAGCTTGCTCGATTTGATTAGAATATGCTATTTTCACCTAATGGGGAGCGAGTGGGATGCTCTTGAAGGGAGGGAAGAGGAGGGGCGGCACAACCTGTGGGCCATCTCATTTCGCGGCGTCAGATCTTGGAGCGCATTCACATCAAAGCCCCCATTGAGCAGGTCCCAGAGCAACTCCTAATCGGGACTCCCGACACCGGATACTCTACGGTTGAGCGATATTTGGGAACATCTCGGGCCTCGGTGAGCTGCTCGTTTCCTCCCCCTCACCGGGCCGTATCAGTGACAAGCCGGGGAGCAGCTCGATTCAAATGTCGAGCTATTGCTCCCCGACCACGCAGGGCCGGAGACAATAAACGACCCCCTTTTTAATATTCACCTCCTAGTTCTGGAGGGCAATTTCATGATGTCAATTTGGAATGAGCTGCTCACCCCCGCCTATAGCTCACCTTGAGCTGCTCGCACTAGGTCATAATCATCGGTCCCTATCTTCATGAATTACACTTCTAAAGATACGTTGCTGCATGTAAGGGCAAAACACAAGGAACAAAAGATAGGCAAAAAAAAAAAAAGGTTTCCGGTCACTCGACCGTCCCCAGCTCAAAGGGGCCGACCTCAGCATTTTTTTCAAGTTTATCATATTTTTTTTTTTCAATTTTTTCCCCGACTTTTTTCAAAGTTTTCATCTCAAAATCTATATTCGAATTCTATTTTCTCTAATCCTATGCAGAAAACCATCATTTCTTATAATAACGAGTGAAAGCCTAGCAAAGTATGACTATATGAGGACTTGGATACTAAGGGAGGGTTAATCATTTATGGCAGGGGGGATGAGAATTTCGTTCGGCAAATACCTGAAAATGAAGCTTCCCCCACATGCAATTGTCTTTTTTACCTTTTCTGTGAAAATTTATACAAGCGAAAATATCTATGTTTACAGTATACAAGTGTTTGTGTTCACCTTTAATTGATCCTACGAGCATAGTAAATTATGCTTCTGTAAAACCCAGAAAACAAGCTTCAACCACATGATTGTATAAGTCAAAGCCTGAATTTGTGAGAATGCTTTAAGTCTATATACCGTTTTCGATGTAATTAGCGCACATACCCTAATAAGTGCACACCCCCTCTCTTAGACTAGGAATTACTGTAAAACCCTGTTCAGAAGCCGACCTCAGTCAGGAGCCAGGGGTACACTGTTAAAAAATTCCATAGATTTTACAGAGAATCATTGTTAAATTTTACGGTATTTCACCGTTATTTATATTACAATGAAACATCCTTAGATTAAGTGATGTTATGTTTGGAAGTTTCATATCTTCCCACTAGGTGGCCTCGGGGCTCAGCTTGAGACTTTCTTCAATGTCCTAGACCCTAAACAGATCAAATTGTAGCAAAATATAAAGAGTATTCACTTTTGTTTATGCACAATGTTGTCAAAATGTAAGTCTACATTGTAGGTTCATAGATTTCAGATATTCAAAAAATAATTCATCTTTGTGTGGCAAAAGAGAGTTGCAGGGTGATCATAAACACCCATTATATGGGAATAGAAAACAAATACATATGCACACCACTGCAGTTTTCAAGTTATCATAATTCTGAGGCAATCTATGCTCTTTGATTCTTATTCTAAAGTTATGAAGGGCATGATGTGCCCCTCAAGGACTCATTTATAATCATATTGATTATAATGTCCTCACACTAGGATGTCCTGATGAACTGCATGTATGCAACCATACCATATATAAAGATAAGATAGTCCTTTTTGGATTTACAGTGGAATTTCTTGAATGGCAAGCCAGAGGCTGAATATTCATATGATAAGTTAATGGTGTATGGCATTAGAACCAAAACAATATGTAATTAATTACCCTTAGACACTGTTTAGAAATAAAGGTGACTTTGAAAAAACAGTGACTGCTAAAAAAAAGGTGAAAGATTGGCATCCATTGTTGCCAATGATTCCTTGTTTTTTCTACGGAAAATTTCTAACAGTGTAGAGTTTGGGAAAATGTTATGAGCTGATTTTGTGTTGAAATTTCAAGAGGTTTCCCTATAATGTATAGCAATAAAACCTGGTCATAAGCTGGGGGAGACTTTGGGAGAAATGATTTAGAAGCCGATTTTGCTCGAAAATAGGAATAAAAATCTGGCTAATGACAAATACCAGCGCCCTAGAATAAAATATCACCTAGCACAAATGTCCCGGGATGAATGTCCTAAAATAAAGCACCCCCCTATATGAATATCCAAAAAATGAAGCACCTCCCCAACAGAAATACCCAAAAATAGAGTGCCTCCCCTTTGCGAATGTCCCAAAATGAGCTGCCCCCCTCGAAATGCTCACCCCCCCTGCCATAAATACCGTAATGGCCCGTTTACGCGCCGGAGTCTCAAATAAGCGCCGGTCTCAAATATGCGCCGGGGGTAGGGGGTATTGAAATCAATATTAATCACTGAAAACATTCAAATAAGCGCCTGTCTCGTATGAGCGCCGGGGGTATAGTAGGATTGAAATTTATGAGCGCCTGGGCGCTTGTACGGGCCACTACGGTAATGAACGCTCCTTAAAAAAACATCCGACCTACCTACCTCAACTTTTCTGACCATGTTACCGGAAACATACCTTTTTTATTGCCATACGGCACTATAATAGCCGGTTAGAAGTGGGGATATTTCGTCTAGGATATTTTTTTATTAAACTTAAAATCGTCATTTGACGACACCGATTCATGAACAAATGCTATGTCAGTAGCATTAATTTATTATAGGATAAGGCATGTGCATTAAAGCAGTTCACATGCAGAACAAGCTTTTTCAAGAAGTGTCACTAACAATCCTTTACTCTAAAATTCATCCGAAAATTAGATTAGGTATGATTCAACATGTTTTCAAGATTCTTTTTTTTTTTCAAATCCAGATGGTTGACTTTTTTTTGAACTAATGGAAACCTTATATTGTACGCATTCAGACTGCCTACAAATGGTGTGTGGTAGCCATGACCCCCCCCCCCCCACGGAAATGATATCATACCCCACCACCTCCCCCCGTTTTCAAACATGATTTTAAAACTTGCCACCCCCTCGACACACGCACGCACACACACACACACACACACACACACACACACACACACACACACACACACACACACACTCCCACAATTGCTCGATTCCATACTAGAACGTTAGTGCATGTATACCTATTTATAAATTGCTGTGTGACTGTGAAACTTCCATCACCTGTGAATATTTTTGAACGTTTCATTCACCCATAGTGCAAGCTGAATCCACATTTGGAAAGTTCACCAGTCACCAAAATTACTTTAAGAATATATAAATCATGAACGTAGACTATCTAAAGAAGTGGTATTACATCACTGCACGAGACCATTGCACAATTATTATGAGAAAAATCGTAAATGCCCTCAGGAAAATCAGTGCACAGATGAAACAGAAAACGAGACAAAACTTTACCATCGAACGTGGAGGTTGAGTCGTCGGTTGTCACATCTACGGGACTGTCGGTGTCAGCTCGGCTCGGCGCCCTGGAGTAGCCCCCATCCGACTCGTGGCCTCGTGAACAAGGGGTGCTTCCTCCTACCTCGTCTGCCGCCTCCAGGCCGGCCCGGAGCTGGTCGGCCATGGTCCGCCCCCCTGTGGACGGACAGGTGGCGGACGTGAGCCGTTCAGAAGGGCCGACACAGCGCACGGGTAAACCGTTATGGTAGGCCACAGGGACAGAGGGCACCAGGGGAGGGGAGTGTCTGTGGTGACCATTGCTGATGGCACTGCTATTGTTGTTGTTGTTTATACTGTTATTGTTGTTGTTATTGTGGTGCTGGTGGCTGAGGTGGTGGTGTGCAGGGTGGTGATGTTGATGAGCAGGGTGAGGATGGTACAGGTGTAGTGTAGGGTGATTCCCACCTCCCCCTCCCCCACCATGCAGGTGTGACGAGGGGGTTTGATGGTGCTGGAGGGGCCCAGGACTCCTCAAGTCACCAGGTGAGCTCTGTCCACTTTCCGGACTCGTCCTACGATAGTCTATTGGCCCTTCCCGGTATCCCATCGACCCTGCCCCGGATCCAGGACTGCTGCCCCCGCGACCACCTCCTTCTAGATCCTCTCCATTGAGTCCAAGTATATCAGAGATGAAGTGTGGGGTGGGCGCCTTGGGCGGCTGATCGTAGATGTGGGGGTGCCAGGTGCGTGGTGCCGTGTAGAGTTTGTGAGTTGCTCGGGGTCCTACCCCGGCAGGTGAGTAGCTCATTGACCCGTTGTGCAGCATGGTGACTGTCACCTTCAGCAGCAATCAGTCAGTCACAGGAGGAGCTGCTCAACCACCTCACACACGCTCTATGGGCGTTTATTTATAGCCTTTCCTGCTCGTATCCGCTCGGCTGGAATCACGTCGGCGCAGTGGTGTGATTGATGAGCTATTAGCACACGGGCGGGGCGCGTCACGGTAGCAGCAGCAGCTATTATTACAGTCCCCCGGTCCCAAGGTGCAACTACCAATAGGCTCTAAATATGTCGTCAATTAATAAGCAGGCGGTGAGCAGCTCTGCTGGTGGCAGCTACATACGGCTGGGTACTGGAGCAGTGCGGACCGTGCGTGCTAACGCGCCACATGCTTACTACTGCAGCAGCCCAAGCGTCTTGTGCGCGTGCGTTGTGTGCGTGCGCTGCCTGGTGGACTAGCTGGAGGAGACGGTAGGGGTGGGGGCAGAACGATCTGACAAACAATGGGCAGGTAATTACCGTCATAAAACAATCAACGTCCGCCTCACCTGTGCCCAGTACCGCCCGGGTAATCAGCCCTGCACGCCTTTGGAGGGGAGGGTGTGGGGCAGGAGGTAGAGGTGGGGGTTGATAGGGTGGGGGTGTTTCTCCACGATCCTTAATTGAAAGAGAAGGCTAGCGATGCAGGAAGCACGCGGGTGAGCTGGCAGCACGTCGCCTCGCGTCACGTCGTCAATGTTAGTAGATAGTAGAAGCGGCAGGTATCATTGTGTGGCGGCAGCAGTAGGTAGTAGACATTCAGGTGACACAATATCCCTCTCAATGTAGTAACCCCCTGAGCTGTTCCCCTATACAAGACACAGTCCGCCTGTGCATGCACTCAGCGCCCAGGAGGCTCCAGTTACTGCATGAGGAGGCACGCTCTATTGTTACGTCGTCTGTGGCGTCGTCCACTTCCTTGTCACGATGCGACGAGATGAGAAGCAACACGAGACCGCGTCACACGCGTATCACGACGCCAACGGACGTGACTGTGTGACTGGGAGCTTGTTACTGAGCCAGCCCTGTGAGCAGCTCACTACATAGGGGACTCCTGTAATAATAAATGTCCAATAAACCATCAGAGACAACGCCATCAACACGAGCTGGTCTTTAGGTGACTGGTGCTCCGGGTGCTATTGGCAGAGTGATGAATGTAGAGTGCCTCCTGGCTGTATGTTCACCTGGTATGTTTGTGCCTGTAGTGGGAGGCAGTGTTATTGAATGTGGGCTGCTTCTATGCCTATGGAGCTGCTCCCACTAGCCCTCCGAGTGAGTGAGCATTTAGACAGAAATGGGCTCGGCAGGTGGTAGGCGACACTCAATCACACTGAGCTGCTCTTCAGTCCTCATCTCCATACGTCCACGAGTCAATAGGATCGATTCAACCACTGCCTGTCATGAGCTGCTCAATAGGATTCAATAGCTCGATGAAAGATGATCAGTGTCTGTAGCAGCACTAAATGCTAGTCGATCGGATGGATCATGTGAGGTGAGCAAAGTCAATGCAAATGACAGAATGAATCAAAACTAATACGTTCACACTTCAGTCAGCAGTGCACGTGGTGGTTGATTGTGAATGACGTCATCGATAGAGAACAACCCCCCTGATGGCACTCACCACCCACAGGCACCAAGCACCCATCTCAACTGAGCCTGCGGGGCAATAGAATGAGCTACTCGGAGCTGCTCCGCCATCCAACTCATCTAATAGCAATTAATCCTGCACTGACGCTTCTAGGGACCTCAGCAGCAGCGTGGTAATGACCTACTCAAGGGCCAGGCTGTGTTTGCCACCAGGCCTGTAGGTCCGTCTATGTGGGAGAAGGATGTCCACGCCGGACTGTACCCCAACACAGTCACTCCTGGTCACTGCCTTTGTTTACCATGGCAACAGGCAGAGCGTCCATTCACAGAAGCACGTGGTGCCTCCTCCAGTGGTAATGTCCTCCTCCAGGGGAATATAGTGTTGGTGGCCCCGTTGCTCTTAGTTCACAGACCTATGTGATCGTCATGAATTGCTCAATGTTCATGAGTTGCTCCTGTGGGATGACTATAAATCCCTTAGAGTGTCACAGTTCAACGCTCCTCACTATCACTGCTATCAACCCAGGACACTTCACCCCAGTTGACTGTCCAGAGCCCAATTAGCTCTAATGGTTTGCTGGTGTCATTGACACTGGCATAGTCCAGGAGGAGACCCTGGAGGAGATCTATAAAGAGTGGGTCGTCCCTGGCGACCACAGTGGGTGGCTGGTGGGGAAGGGGGTGAGGATGAGTTTGGGAGACTGGATAGCGAGAGAGTGGGGGCGTCGCACCCGACCAGGAATGCAATAAGCACACACCGCTCTGCGTTCTCCGCCCGCAGACCGCCAATAACTGCAGGCACTGCCGTCGCTCCTGGCGCCCACAGAGCAGTTCAGATGACAGAGGCACTCAGTCACCCCACACAACCAATGTCACAACGATAAGAGGGCAATTATAATGATAGCAATACCAGTCTCTGGGTGTTCCTCTCTGAAGGTCTGTTATAGATACACGCTGTCGTGGTGCTCTTTATAGAAGTGACTGTCCACCTACGAGGTAAGATGAGTATTAGAAGGCTGTCTCTGAAGGTGATCCTTGTGGCCATGTATCCACCACAAAGACTACTTAGTTAGTCAAGGAGGGCCTGGTGGTAGAGTCAGTAGCTATCACCTGCTTTGTTGCCCATTAGACAGGCTGTAGTGGCACCAAGGCGGAGCAGCCCGTACGCGGCGCCGTCACTGGCACAATAACCTCAGCCTGGCGACGTGTTGGCCACTTTATCGCTGTGCACTAGCTATCGTGCACCGACTCAACGACTGCTCGGAGCTGCTCGACACACCACTGCCGCCTAGTGAAAAGGGTGGGAACTATGGCGATATTCACATTATCGGTATACAGTACTCAGATTTGCGGGGAATATAGTGTGTAATACATCTACCATTTGTATTGAACTTTGACAAACGAATATCTCTCTTTGCAGTACATGTGAAAATATCATGCGTGGACTATGGGTGTAAAGGTGGGTGCAGTGTGGGATTTGACTCCGTTAAGCCCATAGTCCATTTGGCCTCTGTCGCGCGATTGAGCCATACATTTCCTATATAAATTTCTGCGACAGAGGCCTAGTGGACCCTCGATGTTAGAAAGATCAATAGACTGATTACCGGTCTGATAAGTCTAATTGAACTGCTCACTCTGGCCCCGGCCTCGCCAACCGGGCGTGTCCTCATCGTGGCCGGGGTAACGGCCCCTAACGACCAGCTAACGGCCTACCACTTGACGACCGACCTTGGGTGAGGCGGGTCTCCGCCGCAAGCAGTTAGTTGGGGAACTAGAGCTCAGTCCTAAATATTGAATAGGTGAAACAATGTGGGCTATAGTCTATAGACATTTCAATGTGTGCAGACGAGGGATGTAAGCTATGGCAATGGTTGTGAATGATTGCAGAATAGAACCCCAGACTAGAACTTAGTAATGGTCGAGCCAGATCTGGGTGGGATATTTCAAACTTGTGGATTGTGATCTACCAATTACCCCTTGATGCCTGTTGCAAGTTTCAAAAACTAAATTGCAAGTTGTTTACTACTAAAACCCTTAGTCCACTAGGCCTCTGTCGCAGAAATTTTTATAGGCAATATATGGCTCAATAGCGCAACAGAGGCCAAGTGGACTATCAACATTATTTAGGAAATGTATGGCTTAATCGCATGACAGAGGCCAAGTGGACTATGGATTTAATGCACACATTTCCATATTCATTTATCACATTACGTGAAGGAAGCGATTCTTTTTAAAACAACAGTGGAAATACATATGACACACCTATATGTCAGCAATGCAATACTAAATTAAAAAGTAATGTATGTCTAAATAAGGTCTTGGGTTTATATATATATATATATATATATATATATATATATATTGTAGCGTTTTCCGACTCTATGGTTAATAAAGAATTACACAACTCCGACAGCTTGACTTCAGTGTCTTTTATTTCCTGGCAGTCTTCGCCACACCATCTAAGTCTTGTATCGTATATAGATTAACCCGGAGGTAAGCCTTTTAGGTTCTGCTCCTCTCTGTCTGCAACCCGGAACTAACTGATCGGAGTAACAACTCCCTTATATATACATAGGCAGATACTCCGACCCCGGCCTGCTCCACGGCAGGCCAGCGTCGGAGGATCTCCTCCGCGGACTACTATTGCCGACGTAACCGCGTTACTTCAGGACCGCTGGCCTCGCCGCCCCCACACCAGGATGGTTTCGGCTCCGCCAACGGCCCCTCCGTCTCCGCCACACTCTCCCCAACTAATCTATAGCCTTACCGGGAGAAAGAGTGTGATATTACCCTCCTGCAGATGGGTTTCCAATTTTGAATAATCCTGTCACGCCATGGCCCCTGGGCGTTTAAGTAAATAGCTACACATATCATACACATAGTAAATCCTACTTAAACCTCCTCTATAGGCGGCATTAACTACTAAGTAAACATTAACTACTAAGTAAACCGAATCCGCCGTCCCCTATGCGGAGTATAACCATAACAACAACTTTTATACAATAATACGGCGTCAGTTCGTCTGGATCCGGCAGACATCCTCCGCCTCCCCCCTTCTCCGCTGCCCTCCGGATCGCCTCAGGATGTCTTGTCGCCGCCCTCGTTGGTTCCAGCCTTGGTCGTCCGCGCCGCCAACGTCCTCGGCCACCGCTGTCCGCAGCGGCTGCAGCATCCCTTCCTATCACGGCCATAACGGGTCCGGGTAACATGGACCAGTTCAATATCTCCATTGGGGAGGGTGTGAATGGAGGAAGATTGCAGTCCCCCGGGTATAACCCTCATCCCAGGTCCTAGGGTCCGAGGCTGCCCCAGTCGTCTAGAGTGTTCCTTGAGGGCCTCCGGCCCGGTAAAATCCGAATGCCATGGCATAGCCCCATCCTCCTCCGCCTCCTCGTCCCTATTGTCACCCGCTTTATCTCCTTGTTGATCTAGCGGTGCACCTCCTCTACCCCCACCAACCCCTCGGTGCTGGCGATTCCCCCTTCTCCCATATCTCCTATAGGTAATCCGGTTACTACCATCACTCGGTCTGTCTCAGTGTTGGGTAGGGGCGCCGGGTCCCCAAGCCCTCCGACCACCGTCTCAACCCCCTCCGGCACCATCACCATGGTCTCCGCCCGTCCACTCTCACCCCCCACTTCTACTTGCAGCAAGAATTCTCCCTTGGGCGAACAAAGGACTAGCCCGTCCAACCCCACAGTCACGGTTCGGGGGTACTTGTCCAACCTGGGTAAAGCCACTAAGGTCCCCGACTCTACGGGGGGGGTCTTTGGTACCTTCTTCACCTGTCCTTTCTCCTTCACCGGTGTCCCTACGGAACCCGATTGAAATTTGCTCATTACTTGGGCGGTACCCTCCTCCATGGATCGGTTTTGTATGGCCTCTTCCTCCGCTTCTTTTAACACTCCCTCCAGGCTCAACTTCCTCGTAGACTTTCCCGCTCCTTTTCCTTTAGGGCTTTTACTTTTAGTCTCCATCTCTTTCCTCAGTCTTTCTTTCTCCGCCTCTTTGGCCTTCCTCTCCTCCTCCTCCTTTCTCTGCTGTTCCTCCTCCGCCCTCCGGCGCTCCTCAGCCTCTCTGGCCTTCCTCTCCGCCTCCTCTCTCTCTTTCCGTTTAATTTCTCTTTTCCTCTTCCGCTCCTCCTCCTTGGCATCGCTGAGTACAGCTAAGAACTGGGCTTTCAGTTTAGGGCAGGATTGGACGTACGCCGGGATGGCCACCTCCTCCGACTCCTCGCTGGTTTCATCCTCCCCTTCCACCTCCTCCGCCTCGTCACCCCCCCCCACCCCCTCCACCTCATCCTTCTCCGGCAACTCAGGCGTCACGATTGTAACTGTCTTCAGGATGGGTTTCGGTTTGTTAGGGGACGGTTTACTCATATCCTCATAGGAGGGCAACGTCTCGGGGCTGGCCCCGGAGAGAGTGGGTTTGGGCTTGTTGACTAGTTCGTAAGGGGGCTGCTTCTCGGGGCTAGAGTCCAGCCCATTTCCCCCTAGTCCCAAGCTCTCTCCGTCCTCCCCACTCGTGGCGGAGATGTCCTCGTAGGCAGCCGACTTGATGGAGTTTCGGGAGGTCGGAGTGTCCTTCCTGGTTTCCTCGTATTCTGCCTCCAGGGCCCTCACATTGACCTCCCCTAGAGGCACCTCCCGTTGCATTCGTAACAGAGTCTTGGTGGGGGTCTCCCCCGACTGTCCATATCTCTCTACCAGCAATCCTATGACGAACTTCAGCTTCCCCGCCATTTCTTCGTCTATTTCCACCTCCCCCCCGCTCAGTAGAGGTGTCAGGTCGGGTATCCCCGTGGTCAGTGGCGGGGTGGAGGGTCCCGCTTCCTCCTCCGCCTGCCGCTCCTTACCCCGTGGGGATTGTCTCTTCCTCTTTTCCACCGATTCCTCCCCCTCCTCCGGCTCGAAGGCCCTTTTGACCCCCTTTCCTGACGTACTCCGGGTGGACCTGACGGAGAGACAGCTCTGGGGGGTGCTGGTCCCCTCCACGCGGAATCCCAGCAATTGTTCCAAGTATTTGGAGGCGACAGCAGCCTCCGTCTCCTCCTCCAACGTTATCCCCGGCGACGCCATGCCGCTGAAGGTAGATCCACTGGGGCTGTCCCCCGCACCCCTTCCACCCGCCGAGGTGCCCTGCTGCGGCGGGGGGACCACGGGCTTGGAGGCGGCTTTTACTGGTTTCTTTTTCTTGGCCAGCGCACTCCCCCTCTTCCTCTTTGTGGTGGTGGACTTGACAGTTTCCTCCGGGCTAGTTGGGGCGGCCACGAGGCTACTGTCCGCCGAGGATCCTCCCGCCTCCGTTGCCCGGCCCACCGGTAGCATCCTGCACTCCTCCGGCGGCTGCCAGTCCTCCAGCTCGGGGTGAATACGCGTAATGTGTCACCGGAGATCATCTACCCGGATCTTGGCGACCATGTACTCACACTTAGGGCACTGGTAGCCCTCTTGCATCTTGTCGTGAGTGCGGAGATGGCGGTTCATCCCATCGGATCTCATGAAGTACCACTGCTTGGAGTCCCCCCTTTTCCGGCAGATCTCGCACCGATACTTCGGCAGCTCCACCCCGTCCACCCACTCCGTGGGGACAGGCTTCTGGTCTCTGTTTTTGAAGACAGGCATTACTAGTTGTGGCGTTATCCATAGGCTAACAGGAATTGAAGGATGAGGCGGATAACGCTCCCTTATATTCCCCCCGGTGGTAACGCCCCCTCCTCCTCCTCCTCCAATCACCGTCCCCTGGGTCAGGCCACCCTCCGTCACCACGCCGTGGGAAACCCCCGGTTGCATCATAGCCCTACTCCGCACACTGTTGTCGCCAGTGGCGCCTCCGCTCTCACGTGGCCGCTGTGAACCGTGGGAACGCGATCCGCGGTCAGCCGAGGACCTCCGCCTACGATAGCTCCCACTCCGACTCCGGCTCTCCGAGTCCCTTTTCCCATATCTGGCTGCCTCCGTCCGGGCAGACACTCCGTCCCTTCTGTGGCCACTAGTGGAGCGGCTAGAGGAGGAGTGGCCGGAGAATCTTTCTTTCTCCCTCCTCCTCCGCCGACTCTCCCTGTGTTTTGAGCGTGTGGGGCCCTCCCGGGAGTGGCTGGACACTGTAGAAGACACTTTCTTTGACCCTCCACCAGCATCTTTGCCTCGACTCGATTCACCCTCGGGCCCTGTCCCTCTTAGAACCACCAACCGTGTGTCATCTCCGGCCCATAGATTGACCGTTAACGGCCCTTCCCCCTCCTTTTATTGGGGAGACCTTGTTATGAGGGTTGCTTAGCGACTCCCGCCTCTCCGGCCCTACTCCGCTAGGCGGCGCTCCGGCCGCCGGCTGGCCGGCCTCACCGCCCGCCGTCGAGGAATTTGGAGCCTGGCCTCCCGACCTCCCCTTCGTCATGGCTGCTCTGCAGCGTCCGACCCTCCTGACTTCCCTCTCTTCGTTTTCATGGTTGTTGTAGATGGCTTCCTCGATCATTTCGTAAATAAACCATCTTTCCCTATGCTTCTCCCTGATTCTCCTCCGGCCAGGATCCGCCGCCCTCCTTAATATTTCTGCCCTGATTTCCTTGTTTTGGCCATGGTTCCGCCTTCTGCGGGCCAACTCACTCTCATCACTCACCCCCTCTTCATCCGACTCGCCCATCTCGGGGAGGGACCATTCCTCGTAGGGAGGGTCCTCCTCTGGTTCTACCCCCCTCCAATGTGACATTTCAGCTTCTTTCTTCGACCTTCTTTCCTTTTCCAGCCATACATCGCACCAGTCACGGCTTTCTTGACTCATCTTGCTTTTGCAGCTCCTCCACTCCGCCCCGAGGTAAGTATCCAGTTGAGGCGCCAGTCTGACGGCCCGGGCTACGCTGGTTCCGGCAGGCTTCGGTGCACTCCTCCGCAGACCTTCTTTCCGATTTCCTTTATCCGCTGCCCCTCCCTTACTGTTTTCCATTATTTGATGTCTCTGTTTCTCTTTGCAGGTCAGCAGTTTCGCCTCCAGGTCAGCTCTAGTCTCCAAGGTCACCTGAACCAGCCGGATGGTGCCCCCTCCGGATCCTTCTCCCTCCTCGTCTGAATTGTCAGAAGATAGGGGCTCGGCCTCCCTTGTTTCATCTTCCACGGGAACATCCTCCGCCGTGGCCCGCGCCGGGGCCAATTTTAGGGCGTCGTAATGGACTACCCTGGTAGTTTTACCCTTTTTTATTTTATACACCGCCTCCCCTACGCGCCCCACTATCTCCCATGGGCCTGTCCAGTAGCTCTGGAGTTTAGGTGTCAGGCCCCTCTTCCGGAGAGGGTGGTAGTAGAAGACCCTGCCCCCGACAGGGAATTCGCCGGCCGAGGCTCTCGCATCATAGTTCCTCTGTTGCCTGCAGAGGGACCTTCCGAGGGCCTCCCTAGCGACGGAGTATGCTTTTGCCATGGTAGTTTGTAATTCGGCCACATAACCGACCCCTCCCCCTACATTGGGCTCCAGTGGGTAAACCAAATCCAGGGGAATGACTGTTTCCCGCCCCAACATCAGAAGATTGGGGGACAACCCCGTGGAGGCGTGTGCGGAGGAGCGATAAGCCGCCATCACAAATGGCAGTCGCCGGTCCCAGTCCCGTTGGTCCTCCGCCACCACGGTTGCCAGCAGCATTTCAATCGTTCTGTTGGCCCGCTCCACCATCCCATCGCTTTGGGGCCTAAAGGAACAGGTCCTGGTCTGCCTGACTTCCAGTAAGGCCACCATTTCCCTGAACAGTCCCGACTGGAAGTTCTTGCCCTGATCTGTGTGCACCTCCACCGGAGCTCCAAATCTACAGATGAACTCCTCCACCACAGCCCTGGCCACCGTGGGTGCCTCCTGGTTGGGTAAAGCGTACGCTTCCGTCCATTTAGTGAAGTAGTCCGCCGCCACCAAAATATATTGGTTCCCGGCGGAGGACAAGGGCAATGGACCCATCACGTCTCGAGCCATCCTCTGTAGGGGTAGTCCAGCACCCACGTGTCCCATTGGTGCCCGATGCGGAGGTGGAGCCGCCTTCCTCCGGACGCAAGGTTCACAGCTGGCGCACCACAGGGTCACATCCCTCCTGAAGTCAGGCCAGTAGTAACCTGTCTGGAGGCGCCGGATGGTTTTATTGCGGCCCAGATGCCCCGCCAAGGGTTCTCCGTGGACCTCCCGGAGCACATCATTCCTGCTCCGGGCGGGTACAGCAATTTGGAAACATCGTTCCCCCGCCGCGCCTTCCCACCACCGGCCCAGTATCCCTTTTTCAATACTCATGCGCCCCAATTGGGCATGCCAGGCCCTCAGCTCATAGCCCCAGGTCCGTCTTTCCTCCTCTGTGGTGGTCGCCTCCCCGTTCACCCATGCTCTGACCCGAGTCAGCACAGTGTCCTCCGCTTGGAGCGTGCCCCACTCTCTCCCTGCCGGCGGAGTGGAGTCCTCCGCCGCCGGAGGCGCCCCCCGAACCATCTCCTGGCATTGAGACCTTGTGAAAACCCGGCAACGCAGCAGCTCCTCCTCATCCTCTCGTCCACATTGCTTGCAGCGCTTCCTGGACAGCCCATCCGCATTTCCATGTAGTTTCCCCGGCCTATGCTGCACCACTATGTCGTAAGTACTTATAATCTGCAGCCATCGAGCCAGCTGGCCCTCCGGCTCCTTGAACTCCAACAGCCACCGCAGGGAGGCATGATCTGTCCGGACTACCACCCTCCTCCCTATTAGGTAATGCTTGAATTTCCTGAGGCCAAAGACTATAGCCAGCAGCTCCCTCCTTGTAACGCAATAGTTACGCTCCGGCCTGCTGAGAGTGCGGCTGCCATAGGCTAGGACCCTCTCTACCCCCGTCTGCTCCTGGGACAGTACCACTCCGAGGCCTGTGTCACTGGCGTCGGTGTCTAAGGTAAGCTGTCCCTCCGCCTGGGGAAAAGCTAGGATAGGGGCCTCGGTTAATCTTCTTTTTAGGTCTTGGAATGATGCCTCGCATTCCTCCGACCACCGGAACGTCCTCCCTTTCTCGGCCAGCGCACTCAGTGGTTTAGCCCTCGTAGAGAACTCGGGAACGAAGGTCCTGTAGTAGCCGGCTAGCCCCAGAAAACTCCGGACCTCCGTCACCGTGGTCGGAGTGGGCCACGACTGCACCGCCGCTATCTTTTCCGGATCTGTCTCTACTCCCGCCTCACTCACTTGGTGGCCCAGGAATAACACTCTGCGGCGAGCCAACTGGCATTTGGAGGGCTTGATTTTAAGTCCAGCATCCTCCAGCCTTTGAAGTACCTCCCCAAGCCGCTCCATATGTTCCTCGAAGGTGGCGGAGAATACGACTATGTCGTCTAGATAGACCAAACAAGTTTTCCACTGTAGTCCCCTCATGGCCACTTCCATCACCCTCTCGAAGGTGCCTGGCGCATTGCACAAACCGAAGGGCATTCTCCGAAATTGGAACAGTCCCCGGTGTGTCGTGAATGCTTTCTTCTCTTTATCCCCCTCCTCTATATCCAACTGCCAGTAGCCGCTGGCCAGATCTACTGACGAAAACCAAGCGGCCCCCGCCATGGTATCGAGACAATCTTCCACTCTAGGTAGGGGATAAGCATCCTTCACGGTGGCGGCGTTGAGCCTCCGGTAGTCCACACAGAAGCGAGTGGTACTATCTTTTTTTCTTACTAGGTCTACCGGAGAAGCCCACGGGCTAGTGGATGGCTCGATCACTCCGGCTTCCAACATCTTCTCCACCTCCTCTTCTACAGCCTCTCGTCTATGGGGTGCCAATCGTCTCGGCGGTTGTTTGATAGGTGGATGTACCCCCGTATCAATCCTATGCTTGGCCAATTGAGTGTGCCCTTTGTCGCCCTTATGCCTCTGAAATGCCCCCAGGTGTTTCCTTATAAGCCGTGCAAGCTCCTTCCTACGGTGAGCCTCCGTCCCGCTCACTAGCCCGTCCACCAAGCTCTTTAGCTCCTCCGGCTCACCTCTCTCCACCACCCGGCACCATCCCTCTCCGGCCGTTGCCTCGCCTCCGCCTCTGCACTCCACTCGTTGAATGGCCCCGAGAGTCATGTCTTTATATATCACCACTGGCTCAGGACCGGGATTGAGCACCCTGACCCAAGTTGCCCTCCCCTTGGGGCACACCAGCCCCCGCCCCACCAGGAAACTCGGTTCACCCTTGTGTGCGGCCATCCCTTCAATCATCCCGTCGTCCCCTTGTTGCCAGGGTCCAGCTAGAGTTCCCTCTAGCATGGCCTCCTGTCCGGATCCCAGCACCGCCGCCTGGGTGCTGACGATTCGGCATACAGAATCCTCCTCTGTCCACACTAGGCGCCCTTTTGCTACGTCGACCATTAGTTTGTTGGTGCGGAGGAACTCCGCCCCCAGGATTCTCTCCGTCCCGGTGTCGCTGACTACGAAACGCACATTGATAGTACGCCTCCCGATTTCCAGCTCTGTGTACACTTCCCCTTTTATGTCCATAGGCCGCCCATCGACGGAGTAGATCTTCTCCGCCGTTTCCCCCAGGCGTTCCCGTCCGCCCCACCTGCTCCACCATCCTTCAGAGACCAGATTAAGCGACGCACCAGTGTCCACCAGCAATTGGATGGGGGCCCCTGCCAGCCGACCCTCTACTATCAATCCTCCTCCGCCCCTCTCTCGGCGGCCCTGTATCACATTGATAGGCCCACTTCCCTCGACCTGTACTTGGCCTTTAGTATAGGTCGATTCTAGTTTCCCGCCGTCGGAGTAGCCTGTTCGCTCACCGGCTTGGATGCCTCCTTGGCCTTGATATTTGGGCATTCTCGCTTGAAATGGCCTTCCTGTCCGCATCCGAAGCAAGTACCATTGCTTGGCTTTTTCTTCCTCCCCACTGCCGCCGGATCATCCAGCCTTTGAACTAACCGCTCCATCAACTCCGCCATTTTGCTCATTTCCTCCTTATTGGACTTTAGGTGTTCATTTACTGACGCATCCGCCGCCCGCACTTTGTGGATATTCTCCTGCTCCACTTTTAGGTACGCCTCCGCTCCCACCACCGTCATTACTGCGGATTGTAAATCTTTCGGCGTTGACTGATACACCCACTGCCTGAGTGGATTGTCGAGGCACAATAGGAATCTGTCGAGAGCTAAGGTGTCTGTCGTCCGGGCGTCCGCCTCCGGATATGCTAACTTAGTGTACTTTTTCAGTTCTTCTTGTAACTCCTGCAGTCCCTCTCCCTTTCGCCGGACCCTAGTGCGGAGGAACGCTTTGTAGATCTCTTCCTGATTAGTAGGCTCAAACCTTTCCACGAGTGCCCTTCTCAACTCCTCATACCCCTCCGGCGTGGCTGGTTTCCTTCCCGTCAACAATCTCCGGGCTGCCCCCGACAGACTCAGGCCTAGGAACATACCCGCCTCCTCCGGCTTCCATCCATTCACTTTGACGCACAGGTCGAAGTGGTTGAGGTAGTCAGATAGGTCTGTGGTGCCATCATATTTAGAGGGTTTCACCACTGGCTTACCCTTTGCCTCCTTCTCCCCATCGGCACCTCCTCTCCAGCCGCTCTCCGGACGACCCACAACTCCTCTACCCTGCCGGGGATCTCCACCTTCCCCCTTTTCGTCCTTATCCGCCTCCTCCGCACATTTCCCGGTTTCGGGGCGAACCTCGGACGGTGCCCGCTTGCTCCCCTTCCCTGGGTTATTCACCTCCGCCTGCTCCTCCGGCCACCAAAGCACCTTTCCGCCATCGTCCCTTCCCGGGTTGAACCCCAGCCAGGCGTCTGCATCACCCATTTTTCCTTTAGGGTGCCTCAGCCTTCGGGCCGCCGGTTTCTCCTCCCTCTCCCATGGCCACAGGTAGGGCTCCCTTTCTTTAACGCGTGGTTCCTCATACCCCGCCTCCGGCACCTCCTCCCGGGGTGCTCTATCGGCGGGTTCTGCTTGTCTCTCCGGGTTCATCTCTTCCGGCCTCACCACCCCTCTCTGCCGTAGCATCACTTACTCGTCCACCACTTCCAGCAGAACCCCTTTTTCCCGCTTAATCTCCTCCGCATTCCTCTTCTCCACAGGTAAGTTTATCGTTTCTGAAGCCTCCGCCATCTTTCTTCTCTCGTGAGTCTTCAAACACCGCTGTCACCAATGTAGCGTTTTCCGACTCTATGGTTAATAAAGAATTACACAACTCCGACAGCTTGACTTCAGTGTCTTTTATTTCCTGGCAGTCTTCGCCACACCATCTAAGTCTTGTATCGTATATAGATTAACCCGGAGGTAAGCCTTTTAGGTTCTGCTCCTCTCTGTCTGCAACCCGGAACTAACTGATCAGAGTAACAACTCCCTTATATATACATAGGCAGATACTCCGACCCCGGCCTGCTCCACGGCAGGCCAGCGTCAGAGGATCTCCTCCGCCGACTACTATTGCCGACGTAACCGCATTACTTCAGGACCGCTGGCCTCGCCGCCCCCACACCAGGATGGTTTCGGCTCCGCCAACGGCCCCTCCGTCTCCGCCACAATATATATATATATATATATATATATATATATATATATATAAAAAGGAGGAGACGGATGAGGCCTATCGTCACTTACCTTAACATTTTTACCATGTTACCGCAAATATGCCTTCACGATTTTTGAACATTTTTATCAGCAATAAACGAACGAAGATCTAAGCCATGATTTACTGTTTGTCTGGGATATTTACCCAAAGAATCACTTGTTTACTGTAATAACTGGCGAAAACTTACTCATGATATACGACCAATAGCCACCAGTCGTCGTCAAGTAGCCTGGCCAAGGGGTCCCAAAATAAAATAGCTGCATGAGCTATTCCTTTTGTATATATAAACTACAAGTGTTGGTGCATAGGGCCCATGGGTGAGGGAAGGTTAAATATGTTAACTATTTCTGTACCAGCCTGGCCAAGTGAGGTATGTCAAATACCGCGTGGTCACGTCTACGACCTTATCCCTATGCAGAGATTGGTAGGATATACATGCACCACAGTTATTATACCTCAATTATTGCTAATAATATTTGAGAAAACACCCAAAGCATGTAGGGAAAGCACTTTTTTTGTACATTTTTGGCCAGTTTAGGCTATTTTTGGCTCCCGAGAGAAAAACGCTACTTGGAAAAAAGCCTAGCAGAAACTAACATGCTTCTTCCCAGTTTGCACCACTCCTTGAAAAGGGGACATAGGCAATATATTTTATCATTAACAGAACCGTTATGCCTTCAGCTTCACCATGGTATATAGATATAGGTGTTTGGGGTTGATAGCTAGGTGCTAGAACTAATGCAAGTAGGTCGTAGACGTGACCACGCGATTGCCGCGGACAGTCAAAATATAGTGAAAATGATTATAATTGATTCCTATGCTATTGCTTTGAAATGTAGAGATCTTAATTGTTTGCAATACATGAGAACACCTTTCTTCACTCCTGTTAATGTGGAATTAGCCTGGTTTGATGAAATAAAAGTTGTATGTCTTTGGTCAATTTTTGGCATATATGGGATCTTTCATCGAAAAACCCACTATTATAAATTTCTTAGTGATAGGTTAATGGAATATAGGACCCAGTTTGGTTGGTACACTACCTATAAGTAACACTGACTGCAAAATTAGAGTCTAAGACTATAGACATTGGTGTAAAAGGTCAATACGCGGTCGTAGACGTGACCACGCGGTCGTAGACATGACCACCCGAGCGTAACAAAAGTGATTGCTATTGTGTCTACCTCTTTACTAATGATAGTTATCACTTGGTATGGACTTCTTACATTACATATACATAATAAAGTGTTGATATAATTACATTTAACCTCCCTTGGTCATTTCTTTGGGCATTGCCCTCCCTTGGTCATTTCTTTGGGCATTGCCCTCCCTTGGTCATTTCTTTGGGCATTGCCCTCCCTTGACCATTTCTTTGATTATTTTGTTGGTTTACTGCTAAGAATAGGGATAAACACATGTAACAACAAACAAAAAAGATTTATTGAACAGATCATCTCACCGTAAGAGGCTGGAACATATATACAACACCTATCCCCCCCCCCATTTGCTATCTTAACTATGTCATATCATTTTTCTCATGTTTTCTCATGTTCATGGAACATCATCTCACCGTAAAAGGCTGGAACATATGTACACACCCCCCCCCCCTAAAGTGACATGCTAAAAACATTTCATATTGTCATATGTATGTAATTGTCCAGTTTTGTTATGAAACACACTCTGAGTCAGTTTATTTACGGGAGGCCCTCGTCTTCCTGCCCTCTTTGGGAGGGGATAATTTTCTCTTGACAGGTGCTTTCTTAGCTGCAGTTGCCTTCTTTGTTGATGGCTTCTTGAAAGCTGCTGTTGTCTTCCTCGTGAGAGGTATAAGCTCGATGATAGGCAAATCATCAAAGTCCTCATCTTCAATATCTTTCCTCACTTCTGCAAGCGGAGTTTCGTCTTCCGTTTCATAACCCCTGTCTGAGATGTCAAACTCATCATCACTGTCATCTGGGATGGTATCATCAATCTCCCCAGCCTCAAGGATCTTGGTCTCCCTCCAACCATCACAGTTTGGCTCCTGTGAGCCATTACCTAGGCAGCAAGGGCGGTTGCAACTGGTTTTCCGGAGGTACACTTTGCCTTCAAAGACAATCGCCTGATGTATTTGGCTTATCCCTTTCACCTCCGGGCTGTTCCATGCCTTAATGGCCTTTGCCGAGGTTCCAACCTGTGACTCGGTGACAGGTAGGATCTTCACCCGAGTCACAGGTGAGACTTGCCGACAGAAGTCAGAGGCGGACTGAATGGCTTTGTCCGTCTTGACTAATCGGTCGGCAAGGCTCTTCAGGGCTCCTCCAACCCCATCGCATGGGCCTTTACCATGGCCCGATTCCAGCCAATTCCAGGCCGCGCTGAGGTTGAAGGAGGCCTGGAACCTCGACAACATGTTGATAGTATACCGATTCCTATATTGGGAACTAGGTGAGTCCGTAACAAAATGGATATGCTTGAGCTCTGGGTTGACATCTTTCAGTTGAGGGATTAATTTCTGAATGAATGACCACGTGGTTGCAAACTTGTGGTCTGTCACACTTGTTACCCCAACAAATGTATGGCTTTCGATGGACCCGTCCTGCTTCCGTATCTTGACCACCATGGGGTGCAGGGTGACCTGGTCCTTTGAGTAGTAAGCAGCTGACACTTCTCGTAGGTAGGAGCAATTCCAGTTCTCTGCATAATCCATTTGGATTATGCAGTGCCCTACGGGAAGTGTCTCCAATAGGGCTTTCATTTGCTCATACTGAATCTTAACTCGAGCGCAATGCTCCCGGAACACTGGAAGGCCTTCTTCTAGCAGCTTAACAAAATCTTCCTTTAGTAGAGTTTTAGACACGAGCTTTGTGTGGGTGACGGTTCGGTTGGCATATTTCTTCTCAACCTTTTCCCACCTCTGGAATGACACTGTAGTATTCTGCATCTCTTCTGCAATCTCCCTCACTTCGCCATCTGTATATGACTCAATGAGTTCACTGGTAGACTTAGGCAATGCTGGGACCGCATCAAGGAGCAAGCCGAGGTTGGCGTGCAGCTTGCAAAGGCATACACTCCGTTTTAGGTATTTATCCAGTTTGATTGACTTGCCTGCAGACTGCCTTGCTCGCCTGAATGTAGAAAAGCTTGGTGGCTTAACTGGGTATTCTGTGCAGTATTTTTTGTGTAAGTTTACTAGGGTATCCGACAAGGCATACCTTTTGCCCTTCTTGTTGTTCTTCTTGTCGGGCAACTCGTACGCATTGTCTTCTCTCATCAGAAATTCAAGAACTTTTTTACGTGTCTGCTCTGCTGTTAGCTCCCTGTAATCTGATGTTCTACCCTCCTTGAATATGAGGTCCCTACTCAACTTAATGGTGTCTGCTAAAGGGCCGATCGTGCCGTACACTCGCTCGGTAGCTGGTTCTGCAAACAATGATTTCTTTATCTCAACGGTGCTACTACGCACCTGCTGCTTAGTCACTGTCAGGGGAAGTAACACCTTTACCCTCTCTGGATCTGGGGTGATGTTTAATTCCTGCATGAGTCTCCTTGTTTCTGTTCTCGGTGTCATGGGTGGGGTAGCAGGCTGGGCAGCCGGAGCTGCAGGCAGGGCAGCCGGAGCTGCAGGCGGGGCAGCCGGAGCTGCAGGCGCGGCAGCTGGAGTGGCTGGCATGGCAGGCTGGGCAGCTGTAGCGGCAGGCAGGTCAGCTGGAGTAGCAGGCTGGGCAGCCGGAGTGGCAGGCGGGGCAGTCAGAGTGGCAGGCTGGGCAGCCGGAGTGGCAGGCGGGGCAGTCGGAGTGGCAGGCTGGGCAGCCGGAGTGGCAGGCGGGGCAGTCGGAGTGGCAGGCTGGGCAGCCGGAGTGGCAGGCGGGGCAGCCGGAGTGGCAGGCTGGGCAGCTGGAGCTGTAGGCTTCCTCCTTTTCTTGTCTAGCTCTTTCTGGAGGGCCGCTATCTCTGCCTGGGCTGCATTCAGGTCCCGGCTCAGCTTTCGAACCTTGGGCAGCCTTGAGAATGGCATTGCTACGATCAGAGGTGTATTGCTGGAATGAATGTACCCAAAAGGTAAGTATACTTCATTGTAAAACTTATATATTATATATTATACAGTGCAATACAAGGTCGTAGACGTGACCACGCGGTCGTAGACGTGACCACTCGGTCATTTCTTTGGGCATTACCCTCCTGTATAAGGAATTATCATAGAATCTCTTTACTGATGATGGTTATGATTTAGTATGCACTTCTTTCATTACACTTAGATAATAGATTGTTGAAACAGGGACTCGTATATATTGAAACTCAAAGATAACAGCAACAAAAAAGTTCAAAATATAGATATATGTTTATTTAAATATATATATTATAAGTATCTCTTTATTATTTATTAATCTGTCTGTCTATAATATATAGGATGAGAAAATAAAACTCGGTCCCTGCCGCTATGTACAATCACATTATTATATAAACTAAAAAAGCTACAATCTTTGAACACACTTGTTCATAAATATAGATATATATATGTAAATGTTTTAGTTAAATGTTAATGTTAAAAGTTAGAAAAATAAAAAAAGAAATTAAGGAGTTTTTTTAAGGCCAAAAGAGGCCAGAAAAGAAGATTTTGGTGAAGTAGTGGGCCGGCCCTCTTTCACCGGGACACTACCTCCAGTCCTGCGTCTGCGCAGCTTTCTGAGAAAAAAAATGATATTAATATAAATTTTAACACAACATAAGAGAAATAATATGAAGTTAATACAAGAAAATTTATACCAGGACTAGGTTAAGAGATGTTGGGAAAATGTTGTAAGTTACATTGAAAATAATGGATTAGATTTTAAAATAAAATATTAGAAAAAGTTGTACCATAGAAAAATACTAACCGAGTAGGAACTTCAGGGTCAGGAGTCGGGGTACCCTGGGCAGCTGGCTTCTTCCTCTGCTTAACTGGTAACGGTGGGGTAGGTGGGGCGGCGGCACCTTGAAGACGGGTAGATTTCTTGCCCAGCCCTTTACCCTTCCCAGGAGGCTGAAGACCAGAGGGTCCAGCAACAGGAGGTGGTGGAAGAACTGGTGGGGCAGCATCTCCGGGTTCGTTGTCTGAGTCTGGGTCTGGGGCTGCTGCTACTGCAGCTGGCGCATCACCTGGAAAGATAATGACATTAATTTTCATTTCAACTTTGGCTTGGTAATTTCCTTGGGGTTAACTCTGCCTTTAATTACTACCTGTGAGTACTACTGACTGCAACATGAGTGGTAGGCCTTACAGTTAAAGGTAACAGGTCAATACAGTAGTAGACGTGACCACTCCCTTGGTCATTTCTTTGGGCTTTACCCTCCATTGGTCAACAGATATTGTGAACTGTCATATTAATTTCTTACCTTCACCTTTGTTTTGCCAGCTGCTTTGTTCCTGGCACGAAGTTCCCGCATGGCTTTCGCCTTCATCTCCCGCCTCCTCTTCGCTTTGTCTTCTGACATCTCATTAATTTTTGGCCTTTTAGCATTTGTCTTCTGAAAAATGAAACATGAATATATATGTAAAAAGAGTATACATTTAGCAATTACACAAAAGGTTTGATGGACAGGCTGTATAAATTTATAATTTAACATGTTATTATGTGAAGGTCTTAATTGTACTCACATCTTGGGAAATCTTTCGCCTGGCCTGATACTCTGGTTTCCCGGCATTATCATGGTGTATTGCTCGCTGGCGCTCTCTCTCCTCCTCAGCCTTCGCTTCTGTAAGGGGCCTACGTAACGGCATTCTGTGAACAATAAGTATTCATATATATTACCGGGCGCGTGGTCACGTCTACGACCCGCAAGCGTGGTCACGTCTACGACCCGCAAGCGTGGTCACGTCTACGACCCGCAAGCGTGGTCACGTCTACGACCCGCACTGAGCAGCCCTAGCCTATATTTAACTACCTATTGGTACACAAATCATCTTTCCGTGGAAGGGGGCCCACAGTCTAGGTTTGTATAATTCATATAGGGCCTTATGTATTGTCATATGGGGCAATTACATGTTTTATATGATTTATAGCATATTTTCACCTAAAGAACCTACATCAAGTCTCCCAAAATGAGAGGGGAAGGGTGTTCTGTATACTATTCCACGTAAAAACATGTAAGGCCACCTGTTTGATACCATTCTTCCACAATTTAGCTTTTATAAGTACTTTAAAAACAACATATCATAGCCATGTACGAATGCGTGGTCACGTCTACGACCTCGTCCTCCGCTGGTTTGTACTATAGAAATGCTACAGAAAACATGATGGATACCAGCGAAACCAATTTTTAATCGATCCGGTATGTAAACAGACTGCTTTTATACACTTTTAAGCAGTTAAACCATCAAATTAACCTTACCAGCATCTTCTTTAGGATATATTCCACTTATTTGACAAGTATTTTGATCATCTTTAGGCTAATAATATGTAGAAACCATCTTTTTCTCACCTGATTCCTGCGGAGGATGAACGCTGCAGCCGGCTTACGTGCGTCCGTTGCCCGCTTAATACTCTAGGCGGCGCCCCGGGCAAACGGAACGTTAGTTCCTCAGTTTTCCGCCAGGTAGTAGACGTGACCACGGTCGTAGACGTGACCACGCCAATAGTTTTCTTATGATATCTCTGGTTCTATGAGGAATCTATTAACCAAACTTACAGGGCTTATTGCTGTCATATAGAGGTATAAGGCCCACATAATAAGGATAGTTAAAAATAAAAAGCCTACATGTTATGGCAGCATGTATGGTCGTAGACGTGACCACGCGTAAACTACCCCAAAATCAAATCATAGCCTGTGGGTCGTACAGGTCTATGGCTAGGTTCAATTTTTCTTGTGTCCTCTATAGGTATATGTAAGGACTATACATGGTAAAATGCATTAGTCCATGTACCATGTCTTTCCTAGGGTAAGGAGACCTGAAAAAGGTCGTAGACGTGACCACTCGACGATTACACAAAAGGTTTTTTGCATCCAGTCAATACAAAAAGATAATGCAAAGACCCCCAACTATTACCAAAAAATTCTCTACCCTAGGGGATGTGTCCCAGATGAAATGAATAAGGATTTGGCCCTTTATTTTTTTTTTTGTAGCTATGGAAAAAAATTAGTTCCTCATTTTTACCCAAAAAATCACCCTTTTTGGCTGTTCTGACCCCTATAGCTCACTTATTATGCCTCACAGATACATAAAACCATGGTTCCCCTCGAAGCTCTAAGCCTTAGGGACCAAAATGCATGGAAAACACAACCACATCTCTTATTTTGAAGAATTTATTGACTGAGAGGCAAAGGCAACCTAGTTGACGACGACTGGTGGCTATTGGTCATACGCAATTCAATAGAAATGTATGCCTAAATAAGGCATGAGATTTAAAAAATAAAAAGTACCTACCTCAACCTTTTTAGCTATATGTTACCGGAGACATGCACATTTCTTTTGGCCTACCCAGTAACCATCAAGTTGTACACCTTGCCTAACAGTGCCCTGAGTAGGAAGGTATCAAACTGTTACATACCAGACATCTAATGAGGAGGAAAGAAGACAAAAATCCACAAAATCTTCTACAGCAATTTGGACTGGCATCTGTGTATCGGGAACTAATAGCTCCCACATCACAATGGCAGAACTATCAGGCACCCCCTGGTGTTGAACAGTGGAAAGAGGCTTAGTAGCTGGACGCACCAGCTCTCCCGACCAGATCCTCTGTTGCTCGTTGCCCACTTGTGCCAATGGGCACAAAACAAGACATCAGCTAGGAGATGGGGTAACGACCAGGGCAGGGTGCACAGGAGCAGGCAATCGCGCCTCGAATCCATCAGGAAATATCCGCTGAGCTGCTCACCTCGCAGTTGTCATGGTAACCCGATGCGCGCGCAGGTCCAGGCGCTACTTCCGCTATCAGCGCCTCCTAGGTAGGACGCTGATTGTCGTCAATTGCTCAAGCGGCCCATCAGGGCTGCGGACCGCCACCTGACATCTAAATAGGCCGGAATTGTTCGATAAAGCTCAATTTATATGCTGCTATCTTAACTGGACGACGGGGGCGGACCAATAACTCCACCACCCGCCGATTAGATGAGACTCCATTAGTCCAACTGGGCCCCTATACTCGACCAAGGGCAACATCAGGGAAAATAGTTAAAGGTGTTTTGTGGTCTGCAACTCCTAGGGTTGGCTTTTACAGTCCTTGGAAACGAGGCCATTAGGGAGGCCAATGGTCGTTTCTTATTCACAGACTGAGGTTCAGTGGATTAACTATAGGATAGCCTCTTATCTTTTCTGACCAATAAAGAGAAGAGGTGATAAACATATTTATGCTTATAGAACACTGGATGGCCTTCATCATGCTTTCAATCTAACATTTGGAATAACAAAATGTGTCTATGTATAAATTTCCCTTTTCTTAGAAAATATTAAGGACCAGATCAAAGTCAGTGGTTACCCCTGCCTAACATTTGTCATTCAGTGGCGGATACAGGGGGGGCGAACAGGCCTTGCCCCCCCCCCCAAAAAAAAAAAAAAAAAAAAAAAAGAAGGAGGAGGAGGAAGAGAAGAGAGAGGGAGAGGGGAAAGGAAAGGAGAGGGAGACAGTTATTTGAATATAGGGTTCCATATACCATTAGAAAGCTTTGATCATCAGGAATTGACCTGTTGGGTTCTCTTATATGTGTAATACAAACTGAATTTCTTTCATGATTTTGAAATAATTATTTCTGTCCTCCAATATTCAAAAAACACCTTCCAGCCCACCTCTCAGAATGACCCTCAGTTCTAAATTGCACTTTACCCTAATGCCACATCATTGGAACTCATGCTTAACCTTTTGGAAAAAGTACATAAGGTTGACACAATGCATGTACATTGTATCATTGTATATCACCAGGGTTCCATGTACAGACCAAATTGATGGTATCTACAGGCTTAATCTGGGTGGTTAGTTGCACATGTATGATCATTGATCCTAAGGGCTAAGTACATGTATGATGGACATTGGATGATCTGGGGTAACAGACAGAAGAATTTGTGCAAATTTGCTTCAGAATGCACCATTTGGTCACTAGATTTCAGTCTTTTAGGGTCATATCTCCCCCATCCCCCCTCAACATGTTTTATCACTTAAGCCCTAGGATCACATATCAGGGGAGGTCTTGCCCTCAAAACAAAATCTTATCAGGGCCTAGAAAATGTGTCATCTATTTTTAAAAAGCACCAGAATGCACCTTTTGTCCTGGCATTTTTCAAAAATTTTCCTGGGGTTCCCCTATACCCCACTACTTCCATTGTCATAACAATACACCCAGCCAGCACTTCATATTCCAGTACATATCATTATACACTAAAGAAATTACCCTTTTCCCTCTTCAGGTGACACAATAATATCCTCTCCCCCATTCTCTTTCCCCAAACGTTTTTTTTTCAAACTTCAAATGGTTCCAGAGCCATTGATTTCTTTAGGGGAGTAGGGGGTGATACCAATCTATATATATGCCAAAATGCCTCATATTGCACCATTTCAACTCTTAGATTTCAAGTTTCTCTTGGGGGCTAAGCCCCCAAACCCCCATCCTTTCAATTATAAGAAGGTTAATACAAATGCCCTATTTCATATGGTGTTCAATGATGTACCAGAATGGAATATTTCTTGTAGAGATCTTCAATGCATTCTGTTTGTGTAGGGAAGGAGATATACAGGCCACCTATTCATCAAGAATTGTTAACATAAAAACTGATTTCTCACCTAGACCTGAGACTTAATATGTTCAGTTAGAATGCATAAGAATGCACCATTTCAAGTCTAAACCCTCAAAATTTTCTTCGGGGGCATGCCCCCAAACCCCCCTAGCTTGACCGCTGCGCTTCGCTTGCGGTGCTCCGAGACATGTAACACCCCTAACACTTTCACCAGGTCTTGGCCCCCCCCCTCTAGAGAATCCTGGATCCGCCAGTGAGTCATAAATCTCGATATTAGCAAAACGTCTAATACCGGGCGAAGATAACCCTATAAATAACGGTTTCTATTGTTTCGGAAGCAACTGATTTTAAGCATAGTCTATTGTCAAAGAAAGACCGGTAATCATCCACCACTGAAGGGCGGCTATGATTAGCTCTCTTTTCTGAAAATAGGAACTGTGGCTACTTCCATTGATGCAAGTGATCATGTACTCTACGCAGTATAAATTGTTGGTCATGGGTAATTGGCAGGCGATAGATGAATGGAATAAGTTGTAGGGGAACATTCAACAATTGACATAATTGTTGAACCTTCCCTGTGAAGTCAAGAACCTTGCGCACCGGGTATAAACGGTAATAACCAGGTACCTACTTTCGCCGTACACTATATTTCTGTATTGCAGTGTTACAATCACATTGCTCGAATATGTGTCCTGTCTCATCAGCATTCTAAAAGCCTCAGAACAGCTGTGGAAGAATGGCGATGAAATGATAATAAAGCTCCGTAACATATAAAATAACCCTGCTCCTCCACCACACCCTTCACCCTCATCATATTCATACACCAATACCAGCTCTACATGTTGTTGTTTTTTAATACCAGTACTTCAATAACGCCACATTGAGGCAGCCAGTAGGAATTAGCCCTTAAACACTCTGCGAGCACTGAGCCGCGGTCGTATCACCTTCCTCCACAAATAAGCCACACAAGAGAGCAGCTCGGAGAAGAAAGGAGCTTCTCCTCCATTGGTCATTCTCAGACACGCCGCCTGACCTGACCCCGGGGAACGGCAATTTGCAGGCCGTATTAAGTGACGCCTTATCGGCCACCCCAATGCCTGTCCCGTGTGTCGGGGGAGCTGCTCGTGAGGCAGTATGAGCTGCTCCAAGCTGCTCATTGCAGGTGGAATATGGCCCGTGACGACCGACCAGAAGTGTAGTAAGCACTAGCAGCTGTCTAATGTCCGTTCTATACGAGCAACTCGGTTCTGCACAAAAGAGAAGCCGTGATGGATATCCTTCAGACCCATATGCATTTTATGTAGAAATGGGTAGGGCTACCGCCTTCGATCATCAGTTATCCTCCACACCTGTGCACCTAAGAGTGCACAGGTGTGTATCGAGTTCCATGCCTACAATCAAATTTACAAAACAATTCTAATCATAAAATAGAACTCTGAGCCTGAAATCGTTTCATACATCTTCACTCCACTATGGGTCTCCAGTTCATGATCAGGAGAGAAGGATTATCTGCGGCCAATCGTAGATGGTATATAGGTTTGCTGACCCCCTAATCTTGTGCGGCCAAACACCAAAGCTATCAGATAAGACCATTCAAACAAACAGCCCAATAAAAGGTGACTTTATCCCTCAGTTTTATCCGGGGTTTTATCACATCTCAGTGCGATTCACCATATTTATTTATAGAAAAGCCTGCTCCCCCACCAATGACTGGGGCAAGTGTTTAAGGTCTAAATAGGTCGAGCATTGAGTGAGCGATTGGGGGGAGAGTGAGTGAGAGGCTGACCAGGCGGTGAGGTCGAGCATTAGAACAATTGACCCTGTCAGCATTGAGGTTACTGGTAAGGGTCATGTGTGAACTGATTACAGCTTCCTTCTGCAGGCGGCGCCTTTGTTGTGACTCCTCCAGGGTGTGGGGTGGTCGTCTGGAAGGTGACACTCAACGTGCATACAGAAGGACCATTGGTAAATGCATTCAAACGGTCTGAGAGAGTTTCAACTCCCTCAGTGATACTAGTGTTAGTATTTTGTTGCTTTCTAAGGGAGTGGTCATTATTCATCAACAGGGGGTCGCAAATATGTTGTGCACCCCCCCCACCCCCGCGCTGGAAGCGCAGAGAAGTTTTGCACCCCTTTTTGATCTAGAGGGAACAGAGACATTGCTAGTACCAAACAAATCAGCTAGGTAGCTCATGTAGTCGGGGGCTAGATCAGCAGTTGGCCTCTTTGTACAGTTTACTTTGGTTGACCCTTCCTAATAGTCTATATGAAGCTATATTCTAAAAATCTATACCTTTGGATAACAAATACTTTAAACTTAAACAATTTTAGCTTTATATAGACTTAGTATTTTAAATACAAGAGAAATTAAACTTTAAAAGTCTTCTAGGAGGGCACATATAACCCAGGCTGAGTAAAACCAAGCCATTATCTCCCTATCAGGCTAATCCCTCCATTCACACCTAAAACAATGGACATGTACATGTACAGGTGATTAAGATAGAGGCAGGGGTAGCTTATCAGTCTTATCAAATCCCATTGTTTTCTGTAGGTGGAGGGGAAGATAAGAGATTACCCACAACCCTCTGCCAGATCCAAGATGGCCGTTGGGGGCCAGTTACATAACTGATTTCAAGATGGCGACCTCCATACAGGAATGGCTCTGTTCCCTATAGACATTTTTGTAAAAAAGAAGGTAAATTTTACAACCCCCCGCCCCTTCCCTCAAACCCACCAACCCCACCTGTACAATGATCACTCCCTAACGGCATTACAGTGGAGGTAAATCCAAACTGAGAATAACAGGAGAGACGAATTCAAATGCTTTCAACAAGTTCCATATACAGTAGATCTGTTCACTGATTGGAAACGAAAGGCCTTATGCTTTCTCCCGGCTTTCTGCTTATGTAAAATCACATATGAAACATTTGAGTGGGGTGGAGGCGGGGGTAGAGGGCGAGGGGCTGCATGGATGGGGGTGCTGGATAAGCAGATGTACATTGTTTATTTTACTCATTCGACAGTTAGACATGCAGCTGGTGCATGCAGAGGACGGTCTCCCATTCCTGAAAAATAGAATAGAGGAATGCCAATGTGTAAAGGTAATACATTAGTAGCATATAAAGGATCGTTAAGACAACCACAAGAAAACTACTGTGAGGGAGATAACCGTGTTAAGATTGACTATGTGCTCAGCTAGGATATGCTGATTGTAAAGCATACCATAACTCCCATGAAGTTAATAGTGCACAGGTGTGGAAACTAGAAATACATAGGATCTGCGTAAAGGGCCTCTTGTGTAGGTTGCATTAAGGTCCCTATTGCCAATACATGTCACAGTAGTTTTCTTGTGGTTGCCAGGGTTCCAGGGCAATTCTGCTGAACACATTTTCAGTGTATTAATTGTCACAGGTATGATAGAAATACGTGTCATGTACACCAATATGACCGTAGTTGATGTCTTATTCAAATGAATTCCATTTTATAAGAGGTTGCTAGGCATGGAATGAAAATGGAACAAAAGCGTTCTTTTTTTAGCTTCTATTCCTTTGAAATACATTTTGGGTTGGAAATATATCATAATTATTAGTTCTCATGATTGAAGAATTATCATGAAGTCATTTGCTGGAGACCTTTTTTCATTTTCTCAACATTCCAATTATTAAGATGAGGAGAGCTATTCAAAGTTGCTTAGTTACTAAAAAATGGAATGTTCCCAACGAAAATGGGTGAAAATCACACTTTTGTAGTAACTATGCAACTTTGAAGAGCTCTCCTGACCTTAATAATTGGAACGCAGAAAATCACTTCATGATGATTCTCCAATCATGAGATCTGAAAACCATGCTGAATTTCCACCCCATAATGCCATTGAAAGAAAAAGAAGCTAAAAATAGAATGTTTTTGGTCCATTTTCATTCCATGCCTAGCAATGCCTTGGAACATATTTGAATGAAACTACAGTCATATTGGTGTATATTACATGTAATTCCATCATACCTGTGACAAATAATGCACTAAAATGTATTCAGCTGAATTACCCTGGAACCCTACCTTAATAAACCTCTTTCTATATAAAAAAAAAAGTGTTTGCTATGTAGTCATGTCTTATGTACTGATCAGCTTAATTTAGACATGCAAGTGCTGCCCTTTGTCCATCGAAAAAAAAAATCTTATCACCTTTCTATATGTCCATTTGGAGAAAACCAATTTAAATGGTACACGCAATACGGCATCAGTCATTTTAAATGAATAGAACGTTCAGCGGTATGGTATGTCAATAGTCCACTTGGCCTCTGTCGCGCGATTGAGCCATACATTTCCTATATCAATTCCTGCGATAGAGGCCTAGTGGACTATGGGTGTTGTCAGACTAAATCCAAAGATTGAACACTTCCTAGTTCCTTTTTTTTATACTATACATTATTTTATTCCCCGTTAATGTCATACGCCCCATGCGTTAGCCTCTCAATGGGGATATTGCAGCAAAGGTGCTGCTACCTAGCTGGCTGTTATTGAAACAAACCGCTAGTGTAGAAAAAGGCGACACCTAACGAATTTTCTCGTGTAGCAGCAGTGCCTATAGGTCACGGGGAACTAAATCCATTTCCTTTATGTTTCTATATAGCGTAACACAAAAATACAGCCACCTAAAATGTTTGTTGGTAAAAATTTCAACCATAACACAATTAACTCATCCCTCATACACAATGTGACAGAATGTTGGATAGCCTTAACCCTGAAAACCTTAAATAAGGGAATGATATTTTGGGCCTAAAAATCTCCATTGGCCAGATTAACTTTTGCATGCCTCATAAAATCCCCAAGGCCTGGCATGATATAAAAAACACACCTACTATTCCATTTATTAACTGTTTGGGAACACCTGTAATTTTTTTTCATAATTTTACCAATATTTCTTCTTTCTTATTCTAAACCAATCAGCAGTCAGAACACCCTTCACTGCAGGCCTGAATACCATATGACTCACGAGAGGGCAGCATTTACGTCCACATAATCTAGAGTGTAATGCACTGTATGCATCTTATGTTTTCTACATTAAACGATTGGATAAAACGAAATCCTACCGGCATGGTCCTGGTTGGGTACGTATCACATTAGTGCTATTACGCAGTTTGCTACTTCTACTTCTGTTTGATTCTGTCGTGGGTATGTGAGGTTGAAAAGGTTGAAAAGTATTTTATTGGCCATAATACTCCCAGGAAATATACATGATTCTCCCCTAGAACAGACATGACACATATACATCACATAATCAAAAAGATACTCATTCATCAATGCCATCAAAACATGACCTAAAGACACTTTATGTGTCTGTAAGTATGTGTACCGCTAGGGACAGTCAATCAAAATGCACAATCAGATCTCACTATAACACTAAACCTGCTTGCAATGATATTCTAGTGGCCCGTATTAGCGCCCGGGTGCTCATTGATTTCAAATCCACTATACCACCGGCGCTTATACGGGACAGGCGCTTATTTGAATACTGTTTTTAGTGGTTAAAATTAATTTCAATACCCCTGTACCCCCGCGCTTATTTGAGACCGATGGTTATTTAAGACCCCGGCGCTTAAACGGGCCATTACAGTACCTTAGGCCAACGTCGGATTACTGGGTCAACATCAGACCGGACATCAGACTGACAATGTTATACCAACGTTGGCAAATAAAAGTCAGTCTGATGTTTGCAGTACTCTTGATGATCTGCCAACGTTGGTACAATGTAAGATAATTAATGTTGTACCAATGTTGGTAATTAGATAGTGTGCCAACATTGGCACTCCTCACACAACAACTGCAGAGTAACAAACGTTGACCCATAGTTAGAAGAACAACCTTCACCAGAGGACGATGTGGGCAGCATGAAGAAGGTTAGCTCAGCAGCTCCTTAGAATTTCATGCTAAGATTATAAAGTTCGTGCTTTGTTTCTTGTGTATTCATACACATTTTAAAGTCAGATATTTTGTATTTGTAGATTACCAGATATCAAATGACCATTGTTATTCACAAAATCACAAGATATATAGAAGTAACATATCTACTTGGGCGCCATTTTGTTGGTACTGTAATTGTGAATAGATATGAGTTCTGTAGGATGGAATGACATGGTATCACTTCTTAGCCAATAAGGCCGAGAATAAAGTGACCTAAACATAGAAAGCATGGCTGTCTCTGAATTGATGATCCCTGATTTAATAGATTCGATCACATTTACCCTGAAACCTAGTGGGAAAAGGGATGGTTGGCTAAACATGTAAGTACAACATTAATATCCGAATTGTTGACATAATGTTGGGCGAACATTGAACCAAGATCAGTTAAGTGGTGGAACCACATTAGTTAAATATCTGGGTTTGGTTTGCTAGCCATTGGGTCAATGTTAAATCTCATAGGTTGGCTAGGTGTTGGCCTAACGTCATTTTGTGCTGATGTTGGCTCAACTGTTATTTTGCCAGACAAAAACACTTAAGACAATGTCACAAATACAACATCATGCCAACACCATACAAAATTGAGCCAATTGATGTTGGGCCAACGTCGCCTTGCTAGCTGTGAACAACCATTGCTCCTTCCAGTTCCTGAGCTTGTGACCTCTTGTACTTTAAGTTTAACTACCACATGCACGATATTCGGTATGTAGCTACCACTGGGTTTCGTATCACATTTTATTGCCGATCTTCCAATAATAACATGGATTTGCTCTGACTTTCAACATGCTGAGGTGTAGCCTCGTTCTACAATATAGCCTACCCCTCATAATATAAGTGGACAAATGTCACGTATATCCTTGATTGTCTGTTACGCTTTAAGATGCTTCTTATCATTGTTGTGTAAGTGATTCGCCGACTCCACAAGGTTATTTTCTTCGTGTGCATGATAATTATGCACATCGTACTCAACAACCCAGTAGATATCTCTACTCTGTGTAGATCATGTAAATCTCCCACTCCTGAATCTGCATTCTCCGACCCACATGCCAAACACTAGGGCAACAGTGTTTCTTTTCTTTCTCGTTTTCAATGCTTTAAGTCTTCTTTTTTTCAACCCCGCTTATCATCGTATTATGGAGCGCCTAATAGGACATCCCAAAAATTATTTCCAGAAAAATCTTCGAGTGGGTACTGAACAATTTTTGCAGGTACAGAAATAATTCTTGCGGGTACTGACCAGTTCATGTGGATACAGAAACAATTCTTATTGGTGTGTAATAGGGGTGATTTGTCCCTATTAATTGTTAAGAGATAGATGCTGTATGTGTTCGGATATATGAGGAAGCACTCTGGAAACAGTGTACAGATCTTTAATATATTCCCAACTACACGTACAATGGTTGTGAGGTGTTGCCAATATAATAGTCCTAAGCTGTGTATCACATGATCACAATTCCTGATTTAGATGTCAATTGTCAGTTATAACAGCATGGCAGCTTCCAATGTTAGTCCATAGGCCTGGGTCCTTATTGTAGAGCCTCATTGCTGGCCGCACAAAGATGAGAGTAGCTCATGGGGTGAGCTGCCAGGAGCTGTCCAGCCCATCTCCATCATGTCTTGTACTATATGGTGTATGTGTTGCAGACAGTCTCCTTTTCCATTCTGTCTCTAACCTGACACACTCACGGTTTTATACACAAGACATTAGATATTCATGTAGGAAAATTGCTATAATGCTTCTCAAAACATGTGAGGTAACCAGTCTGTGACACACAATGTTTTGATCATCAGGAAGGGTTTTCCTGTGTGGGGGAGTTAATGACCCTTTTAGCCAATAGGGCTGCAGTACAGTCTGACGTCACGATGCATCAATGGGTTCCACAACAAGTCTTAGTTCCTACTTTCCCAAAATATTGTGAGAATGTTTCACAAAGACGTTTTACACCAATCTTATGGGCCAATAGTACCCATTCAGTCCTTACCAAACAACAGCACTATGACAGGTGCACATATAAGAGTCTTTACTTCGGGGGGGGGGTGCTGTTCCCCCAACCCCATTCAAAATGAGATTTTATTTTTACATGTAATTGAGACCTTGCTTCTTAAACCCCTGCCCCCCTTCAGCTATACCAAACAACCTCATAATGGGGATCCCCAACCTACCTGTCTATGCTAAGGGGAGAAGGGTTAATTGCACTAAAAACTTTTTGGTATGACCTATATTAGGGGCTCCGTATTACCTACCCCAATACTCCTAAGTAAAAAGGTAGGTCCGAGAGACCTGTAGTTCACAGCGTTCTCCTTAGATGGCGACGCACGTGTCAACTATCTCAGAAGTTCCTTGGTTGAAGTCCAGATGTCCCTTCTGAGGCGCTGTTTCCTGCCCTGTTTCCTGCTGTTTCCGCAGTCCAGCGAATGTCTTCCAGGAAAACTGAGATACCTATCAGCGAGACATTTCTCTATCACTACGGATATTTCCGTACGAAGGGAGTAGAAAATATTTATCAAAAGGAGGGTGGTGAGTTTTGAGACATTATACAAACATATTTTATCTTCTTGCACCCACAAAAATCATTCTTGCACCAACAAAATTATTCTTACCCGCAAAAAAAAACAACAAAAAAAACAAACATTTTGCAACTTGATGGATAATTTTTCCCATAATATTTCAAAATGGCACAACTTATGTTCTAATCAATGGATTCTTAAATCAATTTAAGTCCCACAACTACCAGAAATGCCTATATTGGCCAAGTCGTTCTCCTCCCATGCTGCTTTACATGATGTTCCTGCAGCCAAAGTCAAGCCAGCAAAGCTAGAACCTTTTTCAAAATTAAAAAAGCCTAGCTTGCTACAGCCTCCCCACACAACCTAACATATTTAGAACGTCTTGTGGCCACAAGAATGTGTTTTGCGGCCACAAGAATGTGTTTTGCGGCCACAAGAATGTTCTTGCAGGTGCAAAAATGTTATTGCAGGTGCAAGAACGTTCTTGCAGGTTGGGATAATTCTCTTAAGTTCAGTTAATTAGGCGGGCTCCCTTGGGATGGCGCCATTCTAGTTAGGCTGCCCTCCAGTGAGTGATATGTGCAGTATGTACCATTCTGTAGACCCATCTGTAGCCCTGTATCTGTAGAATGATATAAAAAAGCATCTACCATTTCATTAACTATTTGGGAGAACTGGTGATTTTTTTCATAATTCTACCAATAAATTTTCATTCAAATCGTTAATCAGTCAGGACACCCTTTGAGTGCATGCCTGAATGCCATACACTGCCATGAAGGTGTTTAGAAATGAAGCATGTTTAGGGTGATATTGCACTTAATTTCAAACCACATGACATTTTTTTTGTGTTTAAAACCTAAACACATCGAGGTTGTAAACACAATATTTGACATCTTCCTATTTCCTTAGGGGTCCTCTAAACACCATAGTTTTTAGATGGCCTCTCTTATTCCCCTGACACTCAATCCCACCTCAGTGGTAGCCCAGGTAACCAATCTCTTGGGGAGTGATGGGTGTCACTTCTTTAGACATGTGGTGGTTATCCCTTTGGGGACAGGCTAACTTATGGTGGCATCTCTATACTTTGGTATCAAGTTACATACAGACTATCAAGTTGGTCCCCATCTACCCATATGCTTTCAGTCTTAGGCACTCCAAGTCCTACTGGACTTGGAGTTCTCTATACATAGGAACTGTTACATAGTAGGTAAGTTTCTCTCATAATTCTATTTGGAAACCTCCTAAGCCAATAAGTAATTGGAATTGCTCTCTCATATATATGTACTAGATGAATACTTAATTTCAACCAATTAATACAAATAAAATTGACTGTGTTCTTAATTTATAAAGCTAACTCAATCACAACTTGAAATAAATGCCTTCTCTATTTTCAAGTTCCTTTTGGTGAGATGAACCCCAACCACAGAATCAGCAACTACAATGCATTACACATACCATCTACATTATGGAAGGATGAAATGCTCTATTAGATTACTTTTAAGTGATGTTTCCCCTATTCCTGAATAAAAACAAAACATGTAAACACATTATGTCTAAACACATCAGAGCCTAAACACTAGCTTTTTCTAATCACTTTCTGTCTGAGCACCTTCAATTCTAAACATGTTTAGGGTCTAAATGCGCTCCAAAAAAGTGGGACAACATTGTGTTTAGGAATGTGTTTAGATTCTAAACACCTGTTCTGAGAGTGAATGACTCACGAGAGGGCCGCATTTGATCTCTCTAGGTACCGTGTGACTCGACATACTAAACTTCTGTTATCTTGCTGTTTCGACCTGTAGTAGATATTCTATTAGTGTAGTCTAAAAACGTTTTTATGCATACTGAAAGCATGAGAAGGCCAATTTTAATACTCGGTTTATGTGGGTTCTTCATTGGAATCTTTGTTGGAGCTTCATGGATGTATTTATCAGAAAATGTGCTACGTGCCATTGAATCGATAAACAAGGACCCTGTAGTAGTCTCTGTGGTCAACCAGGGAACATGGAGTAAGCAGAGTGATACTGAATACTGAGGTCAATGGAAACAGACAAAGGCTAGAGTTGTGCTGTACACCTGTACACAGTCTGGGTCCACCTTCGTCAGTCGAATGTTTGGGAAAAACCCTGAAGTGTATTATATGTATGAACCCTTCCAACTCTATCCTTTTGGAATAAAGGACAAACAGGCTCATATCAATGCAGTTGGGAAGCAAGTTTTAAAGAAAGCAGTCAAGTGTAATATATCTACTTTGCTAGAATATATCTCAAAAGTAGCTCCAAGGTTGGCAGGAGCAAGGTATAAAGAATTTCACCATCGAGCTTTTTGTCACAAAAAGAACTGTGGATCGGAGAACTCATCAAATGTAGAAACAAAATGCATGCAGTGGAATAACATAACTGTTAAATTGGTCACTTTGAAAAAAACTTCACCAGCTTGCTACTGCTTATGTACAAGGGTGTGAAGGTGGCACACTTAGTAAGGGATCCCAGAGGCCAGGTGCAGTCTATTGTGAGGATGGGTAAAGACCTGGATTTGTATGGTAAAATGTCTCTAGAACAGGTGGCACTTCATGTATGGACTTCATTAGGACAGGGACTACAACAGGCAAGGGATCTTCTCAAACATGATCCCAGTATCAGCGACCAATATCAAAGAGTGAGGTATGAAGACATAGTAAGAGATCCATTGACTTACAAGACGAGAATCTACAGGCTTACTGGACTAAAAGTGACCAAAGATGCATTGGTGGGATGGTTTAATGAAACTATGTTGATTAATCCAAACTTAATACCACTGAAGACATATTTGAGCGATCCTTCAGATGGAGAAAGAGCATCAACTTTAAGCATGTGCTTCATATATACAATCTATCTGTGGCGATGTGATGGATGCAATGGGATACCTTAAGATGCACACTCAAGCTCATGATCGTGAATTTAAAGAATCATTACATGGTATTCCCAGAGAACCTCATGTTTGGTTATAGGTAACACCAGGGGGCAACTTGAATTTATTTTACAGGGATGTGTGGTCATAGGCCATATGTCAGTAGCCTAATTTCTGGAAAAATCACCCATATCAGCTAAAACAAATGGACCCTTATAGATCTGTGCACCTTCCTGGAATAAAAACTATACAATATCCTAGATGAAATATGAACATGAAATACTTATTTATTATATTGCAATTATATCATTATCCAGAAACTGGTGTCTACATCCCCTGTTGGCAATGATATTGTAGCATGTCCAATGTGCAATGCAGCATAGTCAATTAAAGTACATGTACAATAGCATTCTTTTGCCATGCCTGATATTTGTCTCGGTAATATCAATAGCTTTGGCACTGCTGCAGGCCACACTTCACCTACAGGTGTCGCCTAGGCCTCCATTATCCAATACATTGGAACCAATTTTATGGATTATGTGACCAGTTTTAAAACTTTCTGCATGTACAGTTCTAAATATATAGAGTACTGGGCCCTTATTCCGGACAGACCCAAAATCCGGACACCCTGGCTAGAGCAGTGATTAGATTAATCAATGACTGATTGATTACAAATCAAATAGTGTTATACAATATTTGTACATGTGTCATCAACTAACAACTTCAGAAATGATAGGCTTTCCTCAGAAAACATGGGTAAACATGTGATTGTCCTGTACTGAGGGTCAGGTGAATGGATAAAGTGGTGGTCACTAACCACATAGCTAACCCTGGAGTCTCTTTTTTATTGAATAATACAGTGTCTAAAATGTTATTGAAGTTTAAACTCTCAATTTAAATGCATCCATATGAACCATAAGATAAGTAGTCTGAAGGATTTCTGACACGGTTATTGGTTCTATTACATTTCATGAATGCCTTCACAATTGGATCATCAAACCACTAAGGGGCACCTAATTCTGGGCACCCTGTGATATCTAGAGAAATACTGACTTGATTTTGCTTTACTGCCTATATGTTTGTTATAGTATGTCTGCCTATCATATGACTTCAATTCTATATCAGTAACCTCTTGGATTAGTTCATAACTTACAAATACTGAAAGGACAGCAATATGCTAGTTACCAGATCTTAAAGATTTGTGTTGAGCCCCTAACCCCCCATTTATACTACTCAGGAATGATGTATGTCAAACCAAAGGATGATGTTTGTTATAGCTTGATAAATTCCAAATAAAATCTTGTTATTTTACATCTTAACATATTTTCACTGTTCGGAATTAGGGTCCTGTGTCCGGAATTAGGGGCCACTGTGACACATATAAAGGCCCATAATTCACAATGAAATATCATACCTACAAGTAAATCAGTCTAATACATGTTAGAAGAGATAGAATCCCTTATACCATGTTTATGGCTGATTTGCATATTTTTGCATTCAAGTTTAATGATAAAAGTCATTCAAGTAACCACAGCTAGAATGAACGCTGTTGACACCGTAACAAAACAGAAGTTTGACAGTGAGTTGATGAGAGAATATATTATGAGCTTTTTTTAGCTTTTACATACCAAATCTGCGAAAAAATAATTAAAAAAAAAACACTCGTAATCTTTTGAAGCGGGGGACCGGCTGCGCATCTCCGCCATAGTGTCAACATCCCCTGTCACGCTGGCTGTAATGCAGTCCCGCCGTCTGGTGTGTACTGATAGAACTAGTTGTCTTCAAGAAAGCGAACACGTAGCGATAGGATTATGGCCATTTTGAGGAATTATATCCTTAAAATCATCTATTGAAACATGGGAGGAGTAGGAAGAAGACCTATTATTTGTTGTATTGACCTGTGGATGACTCAAATGCTCTTTAAATGGTAGAAATTGAATGTTTTTTCTCAGTGGACCGGCTGGCTTTTTTGTAAACAAGTATCCAATATGGCAGAATGGCTTCCTCCTCGTCCACGCCAACTGGGATAAAAAATCATTGAATATCAAGGTAAATACTTAATCAGGGGTAGACACTAACACTTGCCCGGTGGCCAATGGCCAGTAGATTTTGCTGGGGGCCAGTGATTATTTCTAAAAAAACCTGTAGATTTGGCCATTTGGCTAAGAAAATTAAAAAAATACATCGCCTCGTGGATTGTATCAGTGGATGAAATCCACGAGTGGATCAATAAAGTTTATATATCCTTTAATAAACATGTCAAAAGATGGGGCTAATCTGGAATGCTAGTAGAAATCAATAGTCAACCACTAACTGTCCGGAAATTGTGTCTTTTACTCTAGTTTGAGTATATGTTAAGCTAGATACTGACAAAACTGCGAGATACTGACAAAAATGTATAGGTTTGTTAGCATCTTGCAACCATCAGGCTAGATACTGACAAAAGTGAGAGATACCGACAAAACAGGCTAGATGGTGACAAAACTGCCTAATAGTCACAAAACCCCTGTTTTTGTCTTAAAACCTATATTCTTTGCATGGAACGGATAGGCATCTCTTAATAAGGTGACAAAAAGTCACAAAAGCCACTTTTGGGTATTTTCCCACTAGTATTTGTGTGAAAAAAGGTGAGATAGTGACAAAAACCATTTTCGGCAATTTTTATCTAAGAAATTTATGTTACAAATCTACAAGGTTGAGACAACAACCACTTTTTAATGTTTCCCCCCTCAAATTTGTGTTAAAAAATCTTGAGTGTTTCCCACTAAAAAATTGTGTGAAAAATGGTGAGATAGTGAAAACTGCGAGATATGGACAAAAACCTGTTTTTTTTAATTTACAACTAAAAATTTTAATAAGAAAACTGTGAGATAGTGACAAAACCATTTTCATCTATTTTTCCGCTAACTTTTGTGTGAAAAAATGGTGAGATGGTGACAGAAATCACTTTTGGGTAATTTACAATTAAAAATTCATGTAAGAAAACTACAAATTAGTACCAAAAACCATTTTTTTAGTGTTTTCCCACTAAAATTTGTGTGAAAAATGGTGAGATACAGACTAAAGACATTTTTGGGCAATATACAACTAAAAATTTAAGTAAGAAAACTGCGAGATAGTGACAAAAACCATTCTTGGCCAATTTAACACTAAAAATCTGTGAGATAGTGACAAAACCATTTTTCATCTATTTTTCTGCTAACTTTTGTGTGAAAAAATGGTGAGATGGTGACAAAAATCACTTTTGGGCAATTTACAATTAAAAATTCATGTAAGAAAACTACAAATTAGTACCAAAAACCATTTTTTTAGTGTTTTCCCACTAAAATTTGTGTGAAAAATGGTGAGATACAGACTAAAGACATTTTTGGGCAATAAACAAATAAAAATTTAAGTAAGAAAACTGCGAGATAGTGACAAAAACCATTCTTGGCCAATTTAACACTGAAAATCTATGTTAGAAAACTGTGAGATAGTGACAAAAACTATTTTTGGCCAATTTACAACTAAAAACTTATGTACGAAAACTGCAAGATAGTGACAAAACCCTTTTTTTCCAATTTACAACTAAAAATTTTAGTAAGAAACTTTGAGATAGTGACAAAACCATTTTTCATCTATTTTTCTGCTAACTTTTGTGTGAAAAAATGGTGAGATGGTGACAAAAATCACTTTTGGGCAATTTACAATTAAAAATTCATGTAAGAAAGCTTCAAGTTAGTACAAAAAACCATTTTTTTAGTGTTTTCCCACTAAAATGTGTGTGAAAAATTGTGAGATACAGACTAAAGACATTTTTGGGCAATATTCAACTAAAATTTTAAGTAAAAAAACTGCGAGATAGGGACAAAAACCTGTTTTTATTAATTTACAACTAAAAATTTTACTAAGGAAACTGCGAGATAGTGACAAAAACCATTCTTGGCCAATTTAACACTTAAAATCTATGTTAGAAAACTGAGATAGTGACAAAAGCCAATTTACAACTAAAAATTTATGTAAGAAAACTGCGAGATAGTGACAAAACCCTTTTTTGCCAATCTACAACTAAAAATTTTACTAAGGAAACTGCAAGATAGTGACAAAAACCATTCTTGGCCAATTTAACACTAAAAATCTATGTTAGAAAACTGTGAGATAGTGACAAAACCATTTTTCATCTATTTTTCTGCTAACTTTTGTGTGAAAAAATGGTGAGATGGTGACAAAAATCACTTTTGGGCAATTTACAATTAAAAATTCATGTAAGAAAACTACAAATTAGTACCAAAAACCATTTTTTTAGTGTTTTCCCACTAAAATTTGTGTGAAAAATGGTGAGATACAGACTAAAGACACTTTTGGGCAATAAACAAATAAAAATTTAAGTAAGAAAACTGCGAGATAGTGACAAAAACCATTCTTGGCCAATTTAACACTGAAAATCTATGTTAGAAAACTGTGAGATAGTGACAAAAACTATTTTTGGCCAATTTACAACTAAAAACTTATTTACAAAAACTGCAAGATAGTGACAAAACCCTTTTTTTCCAATTTACAACTAAAAATTTTAGTAAGAAACTTTGAGATAGTGACAAAACCATTTTTCATCTATTTTTCTGCTAACTTTTGTGTGAAAAAATGGTGAGATGGTGACAAAAATCACTTTTGGGCAATTTACAATTAAAAATTCATGTAAGAAAACTTCAAGTTAGTACAAAAAAACATTTTTTTAGTGTTTTCCCACTAAAATGTGTGTGAAAAATAGTGAGATACAGACTAAAGACATTTTTGGGCAATATTCAACTAAAATTTTAAGTAAAAAACCTGTTTTTATTAATTTACAACTAAAAATTTTACTAAGGAAACTGCGAGATAGTGACAAAAACCATTCTTGGCCAATTTAACACTTAAAATCTATGTTAGAAAACTGTGAGATAGTGACAAAAGCTATTTTTGGCCAATTTACAACTAAAAATTTATGCAAAAAAACTGGGAGATAGTGACAAAACCCTTTTTTGTCAATTTACAACTAAAAGTTTTAGTACGAAAACTGTGAGATAGTGATAAAATCCTTTTTTGCCAATTTACAACTAAACATTTTAGTAAGAAAACTGCGAGATAGTGACAAAAACCATTCTTGGCCAATTTAACACTAAAAATCTATGTTAGAAAACTGTGAGATAGTGACAAAAGCCAATTTACAACTAAAAATTTATGTAAGAAAACTGCGAGATAGTGACAAAACCCTTTTTTGCCAATCTACAACTAAAAATTCTAGTGAGAAAACTGTGAGATAGTGACAAAAACAATTTTTGGCCAAGTTAACACTAAAAATCTATGTTAGAAAACTGTGAGATAGTGACAAAAGCCAATTTACAACTAAAAATTTATGTAAGAAAACTGTGAGATAGTGACAAAACCCTTTTTTGCCAATCTACAACTAAAAATTTTAGTGAGAAAACTGTGAGATAGTGACAAAAACCATTTTTGGCCAAGTTAACATTGAAAATCTATGTTAAAAAACTGTGAGATAGTGACAAAAACCATTCTTGGCCAATTTAACACTAAAAATCATTTGATTGCCACAAGATATAGTGGGAAAACACTAAAAACACAGTTTTGTAACATGAATTTTTAGATGAAAATTGCCCAAAAATTACTTTTGTCACTATCTCACTCTTTTTTAACACAAATTTTAGTGGCAAAACACTAAAGAGTGGTTTTTGTCACTATCTCACAGTTTTCTAACATGAATCTTTTTATGAAAATTGCCCAAAAATTATTTTTGTCACTATTTCACTCTTTTTTTCACACAAATTTTAGTGGCGACACACTAAAGAGTGGTTTTTTTCACTATCTCACTCTTTTTTTCACACAAAATTTAGTGGTACATTGATAAAAAACAGTTTTTGTCAGTAACTCACCATTTTTGTCATGTATACATAATTTAGGGCAAATTGATAAAAAATGGTTTTTGTCACTATCTAGCACTTTTCTTAGTAAAAATTTTAGTTGTAAATTGCAAAATTGGTTTTTGTCACCATCTCACCATTTTTTCACACAAATTTTAGTAGCAAATTAATAAAGAAAAAAAAAGGTATTTGTCACTATCTCACAGATTTTTTACCAAAATTTTTACTTTTAAATTGGCCAAAATTGGCTTTTGTCACTATCTCACCTATTTTTCACACAAAGCTCAGTGGGAAAATAGTAAAAAAGTGTTTTTTGTCAGTCTCGCAGTTTTGTAGCATAAATTTTAGATGAAAATTGGCCAAAAATTGTTTTTGTCACTATCCCACCATTTTTTTCATGCTAAAAAGTGGTTTTTGTCACTGTCTTGCAGTTTTGTTACACAAATTTCTAGATGAAAAATGCCCTAAAGTGGCTTTTGTCACTATCTCACAGTTTTGTGCCACATATAAGTCTCCCCTCACCTTCTCAAGAGATGCCCATCCCATTTCATGCATAGAACATAGGTTTAAAGACGAAAACAGGGGTTTTGTGACATTTTGGCAATTTTGTCACCATCTAGCCTCATTGCATTGCGAGATTGTGACAAAAACCCTTTTGGTCACCATCTGGACATGTTTTGTCGGTATCTAGCAGTTTTGTCAGTATCTAGCCTGATGGTTGCAAGATGCTAACAAACCTATACATTTTTGTCAGTATCTCGCAGTTTTGTCACCATCTAGCTTAACAGTATTCAACAACCAAGAGTCAAACTTGGATTATGCCACTAGGGGTCAGGACATGTATAAATTTTTATACCATGTACTGTGCCAGGGAAGTTGGTAAAAAGGGTTTTATCGTATAATATATTCATAAGTCACACAGGGATATATGTGAAACGGGTGTGTATATACATACATGTGTATATGTATAGGTATAATGATAATCATGGTATATGCATAAAGGTATGATATTATAAAGACGTCCTGGAGGCAGGTGGTCTGTAGAGGAAGTGTAGGAACTGTAAAAGAAAGAAAGATAGTGAGCTTCCATGTTGGGGATAAAAAAGTAAAGACAAGTAAAATGGGCTGTGGGAATGTATATTATATCGAATCGATAAATAGAATTTATTACACAAGCTTACTTCATAGTAAGTATGTGATAAATAGAGATTGGCGTAAATATCTTGCATGTTTATATTAATACATCATACATGTGTGACACCTAGATTTGTCAAATAAAACTAATTACGTAGCATGCTAAAGTTCACGGTATCAGGTGACCGTGTTTCACTTAGCATTGTAGTGAATGAATGTGAAACCCAACATTTTCGTTCTGTAAATAGGAATTGTTTGGTAAAGGGAAAACTTGTGCTATTTCCCAAGGGTTCACTATTATGTACCTGGACGACAAAAGTGTGTTTCCTGTTACACGGTCTGGGAATCGAGAATAGGTGGGTCGGATTTTCATGTTGTATCAAATTTTACTCAGACCTTAAACCCCTCTCCCCGCCGGATTCCCATCCTCTCCCACAAGCAGACCCCTATAGGGGTCCGTGGGGGGGGGGGTGTTGAATACTTAGTAGTTGACTCGTGAAGTCTGAGAATGACTCAAAAACTTAATCCCTATGCCATCAAATGAACTAATTTCCAGATTTTGGTCATAATCCCCAATGGGGAGGATTGACCTGTCATGAGAGTGTATGTGAGAAAATGTTGACATAGCCTGCGGGGACATGATTATAAAATTCGCCCTCTATGTCAATTAAACATAGAGGTATGAATCTTAAGATGGTAAAACCCCCTACCATCACTCTCGATATTTTTCACCCTTTTACCGAAAGGGAAACGTTAGATTCCTGCACAATCATTACGAAATGAACACACCAGCTACATTTAATAGTGGGTTTCCGATGTGTGTTTAATAGAAGTAGATTAAATGTGATTATATGAAAACTGTGCTAGCATGTTCAGAAGGTGATTATATCGATTGTATAAGTCTTAAGCATTAAGTTATGTGATGTAATGGGTGGAGGTGTAATTCCTATTAAATATACAATTGGGAATAAATGGGACGATAACATATGTCCACTTGATATTATTTAGGCCCCTAATAGTTCTAGTTCTCCTATCTGTGTGAGAGTGTGTCTGTGAAATTGATGTGCTCGAATAATATATAACATGTTATGTACAATGAGAATCAGGGGAATTACTTCTCGCCACAACCACCAGGGGGAGTAGCTGAGTCAGTAGGGTACCATGAACATACATGTACGTACACAGCACGTTGCTGGTAGGATAACTTCACCTATATATGTCAGTGGTGGATTTAAAAGTATAGTAAATCTATGAATAGAAATCGCTTCAATGATGTAGAATCATGCAAACGTACCCCTGTTGGACATGTTTTAAATGAGAATTGGTGCACGTCTCAGGTGCTATCAATTTCTAATTGTTGGTTGCAAGTATTCATCTGAATACAAAATGCAAGGCGTCATATCGGTAATTCATGAAAACCTTTTCCGCCATTTTGCCATAAAAATTACTTTTGGGGATTCTCTATGACATATAATTTATTTCACCCAAGCCTTTCACATTTTAACCCCCAATCAGCCACCATGACATCATTGTATTAAAAGTCGACCACAGCTTCTGCCCGATTGATACAGTGTTCAAAGTTATAGTTTCTTAAATAGCTGTCATTTTGATTGGCAGTAGTGTTATGAGTTTAACGGATGTGCTCCTCTTAGCCGCAGAGAATATGAGTTAACCATATCATGATATGACATGGTTGACTCAAGGTATTGGTGGCTGATTCATGGCACTTGTGAAGAAAAATACACATCACTTAGGTAGTGAAGGCCTGTGGGGTCTGATGGGCATGAGTATAATAGTTGTAACCTTATTTACTGGAAAGAGAAACACTTAAGGATAATTTTCTGATACCCCTTACCGGTTAGCCTATTACTGCACAGATCCTTATAAAAAGCCAGAGGTTGCACAGAGGCCCAAGTGGACTAATAAACATAAGTGAAATGAGTATATCTAGCTATTGGTGCCATCTCTTCAATTCACCGTTTGCTCCTTCAGCTATTGCATGTTGTACAACATCTCCTGGGTATACCTGTGAGATCCTATGTGTGATAGGAACATATTGTCAAATAAAGGCTAAAAATTCCCTGAGATTGCTGGGGAAATATATTATAGGTCGACCACCAGCGAAGCTACATGTGTAAGATAATTCTCAAATTCTCAATAAAATGCATATATGCATCTCAATCATGCCTGTGCATATCCAATTTTAACTGAAATGTCAAGTACATATAGAACCAATCTTTAGGTAAATTATTAGAACTTTTTTTTTCGATCATACTGCATACAGCACAAAACTCCCATATCATTTGTTCTGGTGGCATAGGTCACAATTAAGTAAATGCTGCCCTCTTATGGTATTCAGGCCTGCCTATCCAGCATTTTGTCACATTGAGTATGAGGGATGGTTTAATTGTGCTACGGTTGAAATTATTACCAACATACATTTTAGGCAGCTGTTCTTGTGTGTCACACTATATATAAACACTTAGGAAATGGATTTAGTTCCCCGTAACCTGGTAGAGGAGGCGGCAAGTGAAACATCAAAACTGTCAGCTAGTGGCAAACTGCTGAACTAGTCCCTACCTCTTAAAGCTGCTACAAGATCTCAAATACATAGAGCTTCCACTTTTTACATGTCTATCATCACAGTACTGGTTACAGTGTTCTAGTGAAATCTCAATCTATTGCATAAGTTCTAACCATGCTATATTTAAGCACATTTATCTGTGTGAAAATAAAATGCTTCCCGCATTTTATCCAGTCTTGATTGCACCAGTACAGTGGTGCCATCTGAAGCCATAAAGCAAAGTTGTATTCCCTACTGGTGGTGACTTTGATTTGGATGTGTGGTAGGCTGGAAACCTACACCTGAATTCCGCTCCCACTACTCTCCCACTACATAAGGAGAGTTATACAGACCGCAGATGCCCAGTGTAGATGTGTGGCAGGGGTGCAGGCCAATCAGTGCTGCCACCATGGGGCTGTGACCAGAACTAATTAACCAAGTGTTTTCTGTTCCCACCAAAGGACCATAGTGATTTGTGCAATGTGCAAGCTATTACCAGAAAAAATTGCACCCTACTACATAGGGAGGGTTATATAATTCTATGAAATACATATCAGAAAAGGCTACACCAGATTTTATACGAGCTTTAAGTTGAATATGCCTGACAAATTCCCTAGTACTGCAATGTTACCACATGTACCAGCTAACCAATGCTATATCTATACCAATATCACTTCCCCTTTTTGTCTAAACCATTGTAGACGCACAAAGAGGTAAGTGAATAGAGAAATCCATCCTACTCCAGCTGATATTAGGTTGTTCTAATAGCCTAGATTTCTCCAAATCAGAGGATAATTTGTTATAGAGTATTGAATTGAGCTCCAACAAAGCTGTTAGCCTATTGGTTAAAGTTTTATTTTTCTTGATGCATGACATGTTTTATGTAGCCCCATAAAGACCCACTCCTTGTGAGTGGAAAGTAGGTGTTTAATGACCAGTAATATGAACACTGCTTACCGTATATCCTCGATTAGGCCTAAAAGAATATTGTAAGTTTCCGGTAACATGGTCCAAAATGTTGAGGTAGGTAGGTCGGCCCCCTTTTGCTGAGGTAGGTCGGGTGACCGGAAACAAAACTTTTTTTTGGCCTTAGAAGCCCGGGCTTATAATGATTTCGACTGACAAATTGAGCAGATTAATTTATTCAGGAAATATGTAGGTATTTCAATTAAAAGTCAAATTATGACTAAATAATTGATCTCACGTCTTCTGCCCCATACTCAGGCTTATATTCGGGGCCCGGCCTGTATTAGACCCAGTGCCCTTTAAACATGCGTATAAACAAGGCAGGCTTATATTTGAGGCCAGGCTTGTATGTGAGGAAGTTTGCTAACTCATTCTCCGTACTGATAATTGTTTAGTTAGTTCTACAACCACTCACAAGGGCTCAGTACTGTACCATTTCCATACCATGTTGATACTGTTTACCCTCTCCTAATCAGTCTTGATAAAACTCTGCAGGTGGCAGCACTGAGTGCATGTAGTTGCCTGTCCACTCTGCTACCCAGAGGCAAAAACTCTGCTTAGAATATCGAGGCAGTAGGTGCTTAGTACCAGTATGTCTCGTGTATAAGGCGCACACCGCATAGGAGGTAAACGCTGAGTTCTTGCCAGACTTGAAAGGCGCACATGGGGCCAATTTTCAAAATCATTTTAGGTAGCCTACGCCCTACCTTTAGGTAGATTATAGAAGACGCAATATGGGGGGCTTTATTTCATGTGAATAGCAACACTCCATAGCCATAACCCTGCAGTCCAGATCTGCACCCCACGCCCATTTGAATACCATCATTCAATCAGCACCCCTACTACATCCATTGGTTTTGAGGGATTTAGAATAAACATGAAATAAATATAGAGATTAACTCCCTGGAATATATTTTCATCGATTCACTCACTCGATGACAATGTATTCCATGGTTGTTTAACTCTGGGTAGTTGTCAGGGAGGCTGGTGTCCTCAGGTATAATCCACACCTTGTATGCGACGTGTTACAGTAGTTTTATCTATAAAGGCCTGCCACCCTGTCTTTCAGCCACTTAGTTTTTTCTACGCGCTATAAGGTTTGGGGTATGTTTCAACACAACCTGCGATCATTGATTAGCTCTACGATTACCAAAATACTACTAGTCGATCACAGAATCTGACTAAATCGTAGGATCTAGCTCCTAGGGCCGTAATGGTCCGCATAAGCACCCGGGTGCCCATAGATTTTATTCCCACTGTAACCCGGCGCTCATACAAGACAGGCGCTTATTTGAATACTGGTTTGGTGTTAAGGCTTATTTCAATACCCTCCTAACCTGGCGCTTATTTTAGATCGATGCTTATTTGAGACCCCGGCGTTTAAACGGGCCATTACGGTATATACAACATTGTACAGGAATTGAGAACATATGTATACAATTGTTCCATTTCTACTATAGGTATGAACAGCTCAAGATTCTATTCCATATATTTTGACAATTAAATATCATACATTTGGGAACATAATGCCCATGGAAAAATCGTACAATAGATGATCGTTTGAGACAGAAAATGGGGGACAAATCGTTGCCTGCTCTGAAACATACCCTTGGTTTAGGTGCTGAAGGATTTCTCAAATTGAAGACCTCCAGCACACCAAAACCTACCGATGTATATATTCATGTAGTATTATTGAAGTGTCCAGTATCAGCGCAGGACACTGCTTAATTTGGATGTAGACTATGTCTGACCACAAGTGTTTATACCTGGTCGGGTTGTACGTTCAAGTTGTATACACATGGCTTTCAGATGTACAAGGCCAGTGTGCACCCTCTGCACCTGTGACAGTTGCCCCCATCCCACCAAGGATTCCACGCAAGTTATCCATGTGTTTTCAATTCAGCAGCAATGTTGCCAAAAAGATGTCTGTATAGACTAGGCCCAAAACAGCCTATGACCTTATACTGTAAAAGTAAAATCTTCAATTTCAGGAAAATTCAAAAAGAAGAAACATTCCCTAAAATCCAGAGGTGGAAGTAGAATAATCAATGACAAGTGGGGCACAAGATTAAAGTTTTCAGATTCCTATATTACTTGTTTCCTTTTTGCACACCTTTGTCAGGGAATGTTTTTTTTGTTTTGTTTTTACAGCAGAGAGGTATATCAAAAGTGAGCCATTATCAAATATCAAGTAACCATGGAGTTGATTCACATGCAGTAAATGAATACTACATTTGTATAGGGCTTTCATTTCAGGAAAATATTGCCTATCATAATAGGAAATGAGTCAGTCCTAGGCACTTTAGTACTATTAGTATGTATTCAATTTAATGACACAATGTCCCTTATACTAAAGGCTGTAAGATGAGAGAAGGCCTCTGCTGCTACCATGCAGGCTTGCAGTAGATTACATTGTGAAACACCCCTTATCATATGGCCGGTATATACCTATAGATGGAGGCACAGAGCTGTGGTCAATTAAGTCATTGTCAATGTGGACAGATGCCTCCAGCGTTTCATTTATACACATCCTCGAATTAAAGAAGGTATAATTGTCAGAAATAGCCAGTGCCAGTACAGTCCAACAAGTCGACTCAATATAGATTCGCTGACAGTGAAAGTCTATATAATATTCAGGGCTCTAATAGGACAAGAAACCCCATAAACAACAATGATTGTGACAGATAGACAAAGTTAAACAGACCTCTTGTACTGTTGTCAGTGTGGTACATGGACATGGACTGTGTGTGTGTACACAGACACAGACCAGACATACACAGGGCTCATTATAAGTCCATCATGAGGCTCCTGATATGTTTATGTTGTGTTAACATGTACACATGGACACTAAGGTTACATCCATGTTTGTATACACGGGTTATCATCTCATCCTGTCTGCTGGGCTATTGTCTTCTCCTACTCATCCTAATAATACCAGTAACCAACACCAGCCAGAGTTTACACAGGCAGCGTCCGTGTTTGATGTTATGTGACCTTCCCTATACCATATACAATAATTATAGAATACCATGAGAATAACTATTGAATCAATCACATTTGAATTTCATACTGTCAGCTTAAAACAAACGGTTAGAAAATAATTACATCAAACCAACGACTTAAAGAATATCTAAAATATAGAGATAAAACCTGAAAGAATGGAATCAATTTGTTTTAAGACCTGAATATCATGCTTTATTCTTCTTCCCTTGTTCCAGTGCTAATAGAAATAACTTATTATATGTTATGTATATTTACTATCTGACATGCATTCCGCGTCAATCCAGGCGAGCCTATGAAAATCTCCTTAGAAAGAAATGGTCTCGATCCATAGAGAACCCTCAGCCCTCCGGCACACACACCTGACCTCATCATGTACCAGCTGAGGCATTGTCGCCCTGTCACCAGCCTCCCTGACAACTACCCTCCACCAGGGTCCTGTTCAACGAACATCTAACAAGGAAAAGTTTACAGTAGTGGCGGCCATCCATCAGTGTTGGGTGGGACGGAGGGACTCAAGGATCCTGTAGAAGATGGCTGACAATAACCATCGGACTACAGCTTGACGGCCAGGGATGGATCACCCAATGAAACATTTATCTTGAGCTGACCGAGACAGTGGTCACTCATCCTCCTGACCACACCCAGTATCATCCCCACTCCTCTCTAAGCTGAATCTGTAATGGGGTGAAGGGTCAAGCAGAGGGGAGGGCGGTGGTCACCCTGCTGCCTGGTCATTGTCTTGTGCCATGTTGGGGGCCAAGGACGGTGCCTCTGAAGGTTGATCCTGGGTCATGTCAAGGTCAAAGCTAAGGTCACTTGGTGGTGTCCAATGGTAGTGGTTGTAGCTTGATGTGGGAGGCGGCATGAGATGATATCATGGGGCAGAGACACTGATAGTCCTTGTCGTGTGACCCTTCCTGACCTTACATGATCCGGCATGATCCTACACTCACTCACTATGCAGTATGTATGCTGACATGCTTGATACAGCGCCTGATTGATTGTAATATATGCATGTACTTACTCCCAGACCAACGTGACCCAGCAATTATGACAGTGAGCACTTTTATTGCTTAATGTCCTTTATTGCTAACAACAGTTCCCATTAAAATTAGTGTTGATTTTTGGTTTCCCTGGGCTCATGAGGATACATCCCTGTATTCCTCTGAAGCTTGTATTCCACTCAATTTCATGTCAACGAAGGAAAAGAAAAAAAAAACAAAGAAGGACTAGAAATGAAATACTGATAACTTGGGTGTCAAGAACACAGCCTGCAGTGCTTTTCAACGATGTTCAATGGGAGGTCAATACACAAGAGATAGCATCTACATGCTATCAGTCTAGAACACAATCGGAATCTATGGAATCTACACTTAATCAGTTGAATGTTCTGTGGCCTGGAGGCTGCACTCCAATGGGTCGAGCTACCCACACGTTCGGTGACTTCTACCCCTCTACTACTACCCCATTCTTGATTAATTATCCGTGAAAACAGACAGAAGGACTACATCAGGACATGTCAGGTGGTAGAACCGACAGGTCACGTGCCCCGCATGCCACTGGCTGATCCAAACCACGTGATGACCCCTACCTTCCCGACAATCACCATGGTGATGGCGGTATGAGGTGATGGGGAGGTGGTAGTGTGATGATTTAGATTCATTGTGTTCTTGTATGTACAGGTTCAAATATGTAAACAATGAATACAGGGCCCCGGGGTACCGGACCAGAACTTCTACTGTTCCTCTTCTTCTGATCGCAAAATCACACTGGAATATGTTACATTTAAAAACTACAATGAATTCCGATCAGCAGTTGTGTTTTCGAAGGACCCCCCCCCCTTTAGTTTAGCTGTCTTTATTCTGAGCCAGTCACCATACTAAATAGTCAAACCTGATTCTTCGACTAAATGAAGTGTGTGTCTATACATGGGTAAAAAGTGACGGTCGTGACACTTGTGACGGAGGGGTTTTAAAAAGTGACGCTCGTGATGCAGGGGTTTTAGAAAATGATGGCCGGCCATAATTTCAAAGGTTCCCAGTACATTGGCATATACATAAAAAGTGAAGGATGCTCTATCCTTCCTAAAAAGTGACGGCGTGACATCCTGAAAATTTTGAGCAACCATGTATAGGCACACGTGTCTTTGTAAACTCATTTTTATATAACCTGATTCATATGATATAGAAGAATTTCCTGCTCGAGTTGCTCATCTCACGCTCGTCCGCATGCACCTTTTATCTCCCTACTGCCCACGCCCCAGTAACACCTCCTCAATACGTTCAAGGCTAGCAGATGACATTTCCCATCTTAGCGTTCCTCCGTCATCGTTAGCCTTCCCGCCTCGTTTGTTTTCGCCCAAACTCGCGCCGAGCAGACGAGAATTAATTGGCGGGAAAGCGGCGGACGCCGACCGCCATCACCATAGATCAGAGCTTACAAATGGCTGCACATTTCCGCCAGCTTGTAACATATGATCGTCCTCCTGACGCTGCCGAATAACGATCGCGCCATTTGGAGTAATGTAATCGTAGATTGTCGTCATTAGCGCCTTGGAGATTAAGCCGCAAGCTTCGACCCTCATCATGGGGGTATATCTCCCAAAAAAGAGGAATAGAATAATCTCTTTACAATATATAAGAGAGGTAAAGGGTCGTGTTGGATGACACTCATTGTTCTGCCTGATGGATCGCGGGGTGACCTCGGCAAGGGAATCTGCCGCGTCAGGTTAAGTCTAAATGTCGGCTGCGTTGTTATTTTACATCCACGTGACTCGGCCTTTCAATAATGGCAGAGGGCGGCGGTCATTTTACGGGGCCCTGAGGCTGGTGCAGGCAGGGTCACGTAAGAGAGCTTCCATGCCCGTCGGCAATCAGCAGCAGAAGACAACGGGTAAATGTCGTCTGCATCTTCGTCGCGGTTTGTCATGATTTCTCCATTATTTAGGAAGATGGGACACAAAAATCGCACTTTATTCCTCATCTTAACCCTTTCCTATCCACTTCCACCCCCTTCCCGCTATCAACAGTAAAGTGAACGCGGGGTCAATTTGGCTGGAAGCGGCAGTGGAGGTTGAGTGGAGTGGCGCCAGACTCCCTATTATCACTCGTTAGGACTAATTGAGTAAGGAGAAAGGAAATCGAAGCCGTGATGGTGGCTGGGGGCGGCTAGCGGTAATTGTGAGCGAATCGTCCCGATCCGAAACTTGTAACGAGCTGGTGATGATACTTTGTTGTAGTTAAGGCCAGGCGAGCGCAGTCAATAGATTCTGCTTGCTTTTCAGTGGCCATGACTCTACAGAGCCAAAGACTACCAGTATAGTGGAGGAATCAAGTACGATGTTTTAACTTAAATGGGTCTTTCAGACAATAGTACTTCGATGTACTGTTGGTGTAGCATATTTTCTGAATGGGACTAAAGCCTCAACATACAGAGAACTATTTTATCGTAAGTATATGAAGTGATAATGTTTTGTTTCTCAGCTTTCTGCCCCCCCCCTTTATATACTTGTTTTTCTTCAAATTCCACTTAATCCTTATTTTGCATCCGCTATTAGTCTTAGTCATATAGTGTTTCCAACCAATGTGTACAGACAATCTAAGTGAATTATAAGGCATAGGAAAGGCATCGGGCGTAGAATTAAGTAAACAATGCAACATTGGCATTCAACCCATCTACATGAAAACAGTACAATTAAGAAACAGACAGTTTATGGTGTTTGGTCAAAAGGGTGGCTGATGCTACCATTATGGTGACATCTCGACCCTGACACCAAAATACAAGTTGGACAAGCTAAGTGGGACAATACACTGCTATTGACCCTTCCTGATAGAATAAGCAGGAAGTATTTACTCAGCATAACTACTAATATCACTGTGAAACAGAGCCACTTATGCCCGGATACATGGGTATTTTGTTTTACGAGCTGCAGCTTATCGGGGAGGGTTCATCTGATGCCTGTCTCGTTCATGGGGGTAACCTTACAATATACGTCATCTGCAATACTGAGTATTCTAATCATTATACCATACCCTAAAGTAGATAGAGCTGTTTGTGTTCGGGGTTGTAGGCTATACTATATATATATAGTAGAGTAACGTTTCTCGAAAGGATGCTATATGTATATGGTATTGTGAGATTTTTCTCTGGCTATAATTTAGCTTATACGAAAAAAAAGTATAGAATAGATTAACCTAAAGACGGACACATACCTTGAGACGGCCACCCCCCATAATTGGCCATAACATTGACTTTTATACTGAATCAACATAACTAACTGTTAGGTTCAATGCTCATCAACAATTCCACAATGTTGATGCAGGGCAAAAGCTATTTCTCATGGCAAATTTGTGGGGTGGCCGTCCCAAGGTATGTGGCCATCTTTAGGTTAAGGTGGGTCGCTTCCATTGAATCAAAGTTCCCAGAAATTCTCCATTTTTTTTGCCAGATGTACTTTATAAAATCTAGAATGCGATTTTGAAAAGAAAAATGGGGGGTCCCATGCTATTTTTTTTTTTAACATTGAATTTTCAACAATAAAAGTTTTTCGATTTTCAAAAAATGATCATCAAACACAGAGATATGAAACATTACAGGATGGCTATTTGAAATTAAAAAAAAGTATTGGAAAAACTGACAAAATCCATATTCAAAGCACCGCATCATAGATAAAATTTACAAATACTTGGCATAGAATTGCTTCATGTTATGATCTTGGTCCCTGTGCACAGCCTACCAGCTCTACAGCATTGTCTTGATAATTTGAGTGCTATTATTATAAGGTAGAAAGAATGTTAGAGAAAGCTGAAAAATCTAGATTTAAATATGCCAAGATTTCGAAGTATCATAAAATGCTCAATTTTGAGCGAAATGACCCAATATTTTTTGGGACATTTAAGGCCTTTATATGTATGCGTATACTAAAGATGATCTCATTCTGACGACAATAACCTACATACGCAGATACCTGTGCAGTAGGCTCAATTTCAATGGCAGCGACCCACCTTAATCTACCCTAACCTTTTACAAAGATATGTCAGATCTTAAACTAAACTGCTCATTTGAGACATCAAAGTTTGACACAGAAAGGCCTGTGTATTGTACTTTGGAACCGAAAAGATCGAATTGACCTCTGATAGCACTAATTTGTAGGGGGTTGCGCACAATGCTAAATGGATTCCCATCTGGACAGTGTACTTAATTTCCATGATGACATGTCAGTTCTTGTACATGTCTTTCCTCTCTATGGTATTCAGGCAGATTTAGGGATAAAGATACAATGTATGAAATATTAGTGGCTAAGTTGCAATCTGAATCCTTTTCAATATCTAGAAACACATTTTCAAAGACAAAATCCCCAATCTACAGGAAACCACCTACCCGAACTCCTATAACTGTTTTTTTCTATTGGATTTCTTAATAGAAAGTGATTGGACAGTCACTAGGAGGCTATAAAACATTACATTTTGTATTGAGACTAACTCAATATTTGCCTAATATGTTAACACCGCTGTAGAATGCCCTGCACCTGTAGTCAGAGATAAATACCCGTGTCTTTTGAATGTTGTCAGGTGATTTATCAGGTCCGACTGGTGACAAGACTAGCCTCACCTTCCCTTCTCACCTGCCGGAGGACATCCTTAATACGATCACTTACCTCTTTAATCAAATTCATTCCCCTCGTCAGGTATGGGGTGATAGGAATGGTAAGGCCATCGAGCTTGTCTTAAGATTGACCTTTTGTTTGCATCAAATTCCTTTCTGATTATAGATTAAATCATTTTATACAAAATTGAATAGGCGTACTATCTAAAGGCGTAGCTGATGATTACGTGAAAGCCTAGAACTATACATTCTACACTTAGATCAGGACAAAATGCATAATTACTCTGGGGTGGAGATTAAAGATCAAAAAGGTCCTCGGTGGTGGATCACGGCAATCGTTTTCAAAATCTACTCTTAAGATATTCTCTCTTGTTTATTGCCTTTGTTGTACAGAGTTCTTTCCTCTTAACATTTGATTCTTGGTTAGTCCTCTGCATGCATGTATAAATGGTTTTATAATTTGGAATTGTATTCTGGAACAGTAGAGATCCCTCAACTCCAATAGATCACAAAGTGACAAACCTTTGGATCGTATTTTTTTACAACACACTTCCTTCCATCCCCAGCGACTTAAACATTAAAATTCGGGTGAAACCATGATTCCTCCCTCATACCCTATCCTTCCTTGAAGCCCTCGGGCCAAGACCTGTCCATTGTTCTTGCTCTGACATCTATTAGCCCGAAGACCGACAGCCATGACCTGGGCCGGTAAAATCGGGCGCGGGCCAGTATGATGTAAGAGACCAATGGGAGAGTAGAAATTGGTTGGTTCGGACCTTTGCTGGTCATCCATCAGACCATCGATTAAACCATCGTCACCATTGAGACAGCTTGCTGCTTTATCGTGCTGCAAGAGATGGTTGCGTTGATGATCACTCGTGGACCTCTAAAGGCAAGCAATAAATAGGTTGTTGTATTATTGTAAAAAATTGTTTTTATTCATTCATAGCCGTGGTTGGTGAAATTCAAATTAGAAACCAATTGTCATTTTCTCCTCATAACTTGATCCATCATTTCCTAATCATAGACTAATCATAAGACAGAATGCCATTTACTCAAAATTTTGAAAACCCTTGTAAAAGGAACTAAAAGGTTTAGATACTAAACTATTTGAGGTTTATGGATTAATTGGGAAGGAAGTTATCCCTACTATCACCTATCTAAAGTGGGCGATATTGTGAGACCCCTTGGCAATGCTGGCCTATTATCGCCCCCTGGTGTCCATAGTCATAACAATGAAACGCCCAACACTGGCGACCTGCGGGGTCCACAATCCTCTTTGTTAACGCACACTCCCATCAAGAGCAATAACCTCTCACTCCTGACCCCATCGCATTAGCCTCATCCCACCCCAAACTGCCATTTTATTCTCCCCTGCCTCCCCGGCCCTCCATTCAAAATGAATCGGCGCCCTCATTCTGACCGCTGCCGCCTCGTTCTGACCGCAGTAGCCTCACTGTGGCGTCACCCCCGGCGGATGTTAATTAGTTGGTTCCTCTGATCACCGCTAGGTGGCCCCCGTGAGTGGACGCCCTCATGTGATATATGAGAGTAGGCCGTGGGGGTAGTGCTTTGAATGTCACTTCATCCAAACATTCAATCTTTTATACCATATATTATATTTTATATCACTATTCTGACACCTCCCTTACTGTTACGCTATCCTCTACCAGTGCCTTATCAGAGCATATACGAACATGTGCTTTTTTTTTTATTTTTGGATATACAGTCAGCCCTTGCTTCCTCGAATTTGGAAAATGCAAGGAAAAATATCTGAGGAAGCAAAATATTCGAGTATTCAAGCCAAACACATGGAGAAAGTTGCATTTTTTTTTGTCTGAGGTAGTGAGAGATCTGAGCAATTAAAGGGTCGAGAAAGTGAGGGCTGACTGTAATTTTTTTAGGTCAAGTTGGACTCAATTTTGGGAAAGTGGTGAGACATACAAATTCAGTCTCGCCATTGTTTCAATGTGAAAAATCGTCCCAACTCATAGGAGTATTGAACCCCGGCCGCAGAGGAGGTAGGCAGAGGCCTTAGCCATAGCGCCACACTGAAGGGTGAAGATATCTAATGTAAAGGTAGATCAGAAGCCTTCAACACCTACCCGGTAGCAGTACTGCTGTGTTTCCACCCATTTTTCGTCGTGATTCCAAGCTTGTCATGTTACAATATTAAAATCCCAACAAGTATTAGATCTATAGATGATGAATGCGTGCTAATTTTCTCCATTTTGTTCAATATAAATAAAAATCCAATGATTTTTCTATCATAAGCGAGTCGCAGTGCAGCATTTTGCACCCGCCTCCTCGTCCAACGATATTGTGTCAGTGGCCCGGATTTGGATATAGGTCAACTTTTCGTCTAACGAGGAAGACGCTGAAAATGTCGGACCGGGACTCGCTTAGGCTTGAAAAAATCATTGGATTCTTCTTTATTTTGAATATATTGGACATAATAAGCATGGAGGGATCATCTAGAATGTCTTCGGATGTGTATGTTTTAATATCTCGACATGTCATGGTTGGATTCAATATGAAAAATGGGTGTAAACACAGCAGTACTGCTACCGGCCTTGAACAATAACAATGGCTTCGTGCGGGCTTTGCTAGCCCACTTAAAAGGGTCTATTTCTCCTCTTTCCTATCCCCTCAGATGTGTGTGGTGCACATATGCATGGGCACTGACACATTCCTCTGTGAAATTGTGCAATGTAGTTCTCGCCATGAATATGACCTTAGCTGTCGAAATGGCGTTAAACATCTATTACTCACTCACTCAATGGCTTCGTGCAGAGTGAAGCGGGGAGTATTGCTGGCACTTACAAAATGTCATATTAGGGTTATAACACCTTTTCCTCCATTTTGTATTAATTTCTTACCTTATTATATTGGATTAATATCATATCATTATCATAGAGTAGGTATTTCTTTTTCTATACGTTTTATGCTATGTATATCACTTGTATTGTTGTTGATCCTCATATATATTACCTATACTGTATACCTATTCCTAGCATTAGTTGTCTGAGTGACCATATGACCCTATATGTAAGGGAAAAGTAATATCATTGAAAAGCTCGTAACTTTTTCATTTCAACCGTGACCCCACATTTTCTTGTTTTAACATGTTTGTATATAGATGTCCTCTATAATGTACGCTCAGTTTCAAAGGTGATCCAATAGAAGGTTATTAACTATGACACCAAAATAAGAAAAAAATCATTAGTCCCGTAAGTTTCTAGGCATTTTTACAGCAATGGCCATCCAATGAAAGTAAACACCTATAGGTTCTTTTTTTTTTGCAAATACCAATTCCTAGTATATCAAATTAATATTATCCAAAGTTATTTGAGATTATCAATAGAAGATCAACTACCAGTCACCCTGCAGCATTTGTCTTTAATCTGCAGTATCTCCCTTCAAACAGTCAAAGAAAGTCAAATGGATTACGCGTTGAATTGGCATTGCATGTGTATTTGTCTAGCAAATATCTATAGTGAATGACGAAAATACTACTTTGCTTCTCCAATAACAGTTTGTATTGCTTGCTAAGGCAATTTCGACGCAGTTTGCCACGGTCATGTGCAGTACAATATTTAAGTATGTCATATAGACCACTCTACTCTTTATCTGATCAGTCCAAAGTGACCAGCCGATCACTTTTGGAGTCATGGGACGTCAGACTCGGGGCGCATCCTTCTGGTTGTTAGGTGAACCCGTCGTGTCGCATCTGCCTCAAAATGGCGGTGTGAAGGTAGCCGTGGCGTGTTAGGTCATTATTCAGACCGTCCCATGGTGTTAGGCCTGGTCAGGTTAATCCGATGAATATGTATGCCACACGGTGCTGACCCGGCCTCAGTCGGCCACCCTCCTCTAGTTCCCCAGGGGCACACATTACTCCGACACCGGATGAATAGATGGACGATAATAGAGGTCCACTTTGTCCTCATCAAGTCCAATACCGCCGTGTAAACTCGTTGGGTGATAATCCCGCCATGCATGAGACAGTGCACAGGTGTTGGAATGTGTAATCAAGAAAGGACGCGAGACAAAGCTGATTTCATAAATTAGATTTGTAGAATTGTCAGTCGGAAATAGGTTTAAAATGGTTACTACTTACCCTATTATTGCCTTTGCTGAATATTTTACAAGCTCCTGTGGCGCTCACTGTCGCTTATTTTAGGCACAAGTCTTATTAATTATGTAACAAGTAACAGACGTCATCATGGTAGGTCATTATTTTCTTACATGACCATCTCCTCTACATATGTATAGCATTCACAAAAGCTGCCATTCTAATTATTGCTGCATAATGGACTAAGCCAATTCCGATACACATTATCCACTCATTGGGATTACCGCATTTGTACATTAATTTTAATTTTGAGCCGATAAAAATTTACATAACATGTCCATGTCAGCCAATTGACCCTGGGGTCAGAGACTGAGGCAATCACCTTAACTGCTCCCTTATCTTGAGTTGCTCATAATGGCCCCTTAGCATGGCCGCCTTGTGTAACCTGATTGGCCATAATGGGACACGGTGGGCGAGCCCTGCATATTAGGTGTCCTCAATTTAGATCTAGTCACCTGTCCGTGTCAAGGACAACCTGTGCTTTTGTATTCCTATTCAGAAGTTGCCTACACGTGAGGATTTGTTTCTAGATTGTCTATGGAAATTTTAAATCATAAAAACAGAAGGAATGGGTCTCCTCATGATTTCCCCCCGTACCAGGTAATCAGTTGACAAAGAGTCACAGGCTTGTGGTATACCACATGTTGGTACTTGAGGCATTAGTCAAGTAATAGAAGATTAGATATGATGAATTATGTATGTAGATGCTCACAGGAGTCTGTATTGTACATGAACATCGAGCCATGGTTGTCAATATGCAATCACATTAATTCATATGGTGGGATATGTAACTATGAGGGTCGCCTGTATGAGATACATACAAACATGGTTATGTATGTATATTACTAAATATAAAGCCCACACCTGCTTCATATCCAATAGATGTGAACTTGTTCTTTATGTGTGTTGTACAAATAATTTCAAAGCAAACCTCAGGTTTTATACCTTTTTAACAGGTACCGGTGTTCGCGTGACTAGCCATATACAACTCGCAATTTCCTTTGGTCTATACTACTTTCGCGCCAAAGGGGCAAATCCTAGCTGCAAATCAGAGTAGTATAGGAAATGGGGACCTGTCGCAGGCACAACCGTAGAGAGAACATGCATCAATTGCGATATCTGCATGGATTCTTGTTAACAGTTACACCGTCAGACTCTAATGGAAAGCAAACATCTACTTGCTAACCTTTACTGATTTATAAGATAGTCTGCCACGTGCCATCATAGTCCCAATGCCCAACTTCGCTACACTATTTCGGGCTTCCCTAGCCCACTTAAAAGGGTCTATTTCTCTTCTTTCCTATCCCCTCAGGATGTGTGTGGTGCACATATGCGCTGGCACTGACACATTCCTCTGTGAAATTGTGTAATGTAGTTCTCGCCATGAATATGACCTTTATAGCTGTCGAAATGGCGTTAAACATCTATTACTCACTCACTCGCTACACTATTTACATTTAAAAAGGGAATAAAAGACCCGAGAGTAGGCCATACAGCTTTGTACTGTTATATCAAACTGAAAGGCGAACTCAGGACGCATGCGTTATTGTAAACACCTTGTACTTCCGTTTTAGGAGCATCATAGGCGGCCATTCAGCCAAATCCATTAGTTTTAATTCCTTATTTATCCAGTGCGGTGGGAAGGCGGCGAGGACTGTAACTAGCTTTGTTCAGGTGTCCCCTGGATGCCTAACGACCCTCACCACTCTGCCCTTTTAGTCCTAATGAGTGGTTGATTGTCGCTAAAACATCGTCGCCCGCCGTCACTAAGTTGTGTACCTTCCCGATCTGTCCGCAGGGGGGCGCCATCAGCGCTGTTTTCAATGACACAAGCGGCACGCGGATCGGCGGCCATTTTGGCGCTAATCGTGTTGGATACATCTTTCAAAAGGCATCTTTGTTGTCTGATTGTCGTCGGCTACCCGCATAATGACAGCCGGCCTCCCCACGGACACCACTCCTGGGACGCCGGGCACCAACACTACAACAAACATGGCGGCTGGAAATCTCTTTTGGGCGGTAGCCGAAGAGCACAGCGCCGCCGGGCCTAATGGAAATGAGGGGGGTCACTAAACAAAATGGCGGTCAATGGGTGAGAGGGTTCTAACTCGATTCTCATACGGCAGGGATGTGAGTGAGAGCAGGGGCCCTGACTTTTTTACACTGTGGTCGTTAGGGGTTGATGCGATTATGTCCAGTCTGATCTGGGAAGGTCAGTGTCGACAGATGAGGACGATCATCGTTATAACGACAGGACTTAACACTATTATAGCCCGGGATTATAGCCATATTACCTTATGGGTTCAAGTGCGGTATGGTGGATGGGAGGTGGACTAAGCCATATTATGGGGGATTAACAAAAGTGGAGAGACATTAACCAAACAACTAGCCATTTTGATCCAGAGCCCATATAAATGGAGATCTAGTGCAAACAGCTGTTGATCCCAAAACAAACCAGTCCTAGATCTCTCAGGGTCTCGGGTAGTCCTCTTCCGACCTAGCGTGATACATTATTGACAAATGAGAAAATTCCTCTCATTCGCTGCAGACTTTTCAGGGTGCATTACGTAACACCTGGTACCCATCAGCTCGCTGTTATTATGTCCTTATCTCGCAAGGTACCAGCTTCAGCAGGGGTCGGCCCACTAAGGAATCCGCTAACCCGGAATGGGCTAGGCCTTGCTCGTGGATGGGCAGATGGACATCGCTCGCATTAATTTTCTATTAGCTTATGGTTGGTTTAAAATTCAAAGTCTGTTCTTGAAAGCCTTGACTGGTTGAAACCTACTTGCTGCACAATTATATAGGCTACACATCATATTACCCCCTCCCCTCCGCGCTAAAATATGTGGCTGGTGTGTTGACTTCTCATGTCACCTGTGTTGACTTCTCATGTCACCTGCCACAACCCTCCTGCCTGTTCACCCCTTGGAATGGACAAGGACATTACATACGATTATAATGTGTACCATCTACTATCCCACCTTTTCATTCCTTCTCTTGTCAGAGGTTACAGCGATTTAGATCGATTTGCCTGTGTTTCTGTAGAGATCAATTCCTTACTCGGGTTATGCGACGTCTCTTCATAGGCAAGAGCTGCTGAGAGTAACATGTAAGCATGGAAGTATTGTGGAAATAAGCTTAATACATTTGCCATGGGTTGGGGTGGGGGATTAAAAACCTTTATAAATCAGTTTGGACAATACTGTCCTCTGAGCTGTCGGTGAATGTGTGTATCTAGTATATGTAGAAAAGGAAAGCAATGGACTGGAGTTCAGCGATGTACTAGATAGGCTACTACACCAAGATACCATGGTGTACCAGATTCAGTTGAATCAGTATGGAAATATGCACGGCTACCCACTAGAGACGGTATAGAGATATATAGTCCTAGACCTATGTATATTCAACGTGTAGTAAATGCAGTGTTTATAGATATTCTACAGCATAGGCGACAAGAGATAAACTGGACGGATGGACTTGGGGACGCTCAGTAGGAGGGGGGAAGGACAAGGGGCAGAAGTAATATTATTACCCACCGCCCCCTTCGCCTGCCCCACCGCCTCCCGCTGGCTGGCCATCGCTTTGGAGTGCAACACTAATTTAGAGGCTTTTAAGTTGATAGGCCCAACACTGTGTTACCAGGTTATACCACCAGAGGGCAGTGCTACACAGCACACTACGCCCCTACCAGAGCCATGCGTCACAACAGGAAGTGACACCGGAAGTGACAGTACGGGACATGCGTTCTGGTCTAGACCTGCTGCTCGCTGGGTGGCTGTTAAATGGCATTCGGGATCGGTAAAAGGGTCCATTTCTGAAAAGACGTGTTCTCTAGAGGGAGATTTATTGTGATAAGGGTGTGTTCTGAGTTTTAGAAGGATGCAGCTTCTGCAAGTTTATAAAATCACATCCAGGATCCCATATGTGCACTTTGTTCATGTATTATAATCATGACCGGGATAGCACCACTTATCACTTCCCCTTCAACATAGCACAAGAAGGTCGTAACTGCATTTTTAAGTTTTACAGTATAGAGAGCCAAAAGAAATGTTCCAATAACTATAGCACCAAGTTGATACAACAATATTGCATGGGGGATTGTAGGCATATATATATATATATATATATATATATATATATATATATATATATATATATATATATATATATATATATATATATATACATACATATTTCATGGACAGAGCTTTAAACTTTATAGTATGTAGATCATGGCCAATAGATGGTAAAACAGAAGATAACCTAATTTTGCCAAATCTAAGTTAAAACCTTCTTGCAGTAAGGCGACGATCTAATAACACAAATGTAAGCTATAAACCGGAAGCCTCAGAATGACACAAGATGAACACCCTATATAAGTAACCATGTTTATAACTGCAGAGTCAGATAAACTGGGCTTCGCGTTGTATCACTAACCCTGCTTTTAAATAAAAAGAAACCAGCAGCTGCCAACTGACAGCTTCCGGTGCTGCGCTGAAGGGGTTGCGTGGTGGAGGAGTATGGCAGTGTCAGGCTTAATGGTCCTCCGCGGCATGTGCTCATCAAATTAATCCGTCATCAAATTCATTTTCGGTTTAAAATAACATTAATGGAGGCTGACATGGACCGTGAGATGCGCGCCAAATATTGGGTTTACTTGATAGCATTACAGGTATTGTCCGCTAGGTGGTGCCAGCCTCGTCAGCACCAGGAGGGCCTACTTCACAGAGAGAATAAACAGAGTCACAAAGGGAGTCTGGGGTATGAAAAGGGAGTCAATGCTTCACTGACTACCTTCTCAGATTATCTGACTCCCTTTTTGTTCAGAGTCACAAGATCCTGACTCCCCTTTGACAAAGTCTGAGAGAGTCAGTAGTGAATAGGGGAGTCATGGGTGAGCTAGACTCCCGAAGGTATGCCAGGGGGAGTCAAGCAAATGATTTCCACTAGGTGGAGGCACTATCTCCATAGAGGATATTGTTGGATGCACTAATATTTGTTTTGATCGGAAATAAGACAATGGAATTCCTATTGAAAAAAAAATCAATTATCATAGGATCAATACATACCCTCAAAATGAGATACAGTAGAATATTACAAACTACTTGATATATGGGCAATTCAATCACATTCAAAAGCCTTAGAGACCCATTCTGCAACAATATCAGAAAGCTATATCCATAATGAGTCAACTGCATTGTCATGTACCTTAAGGGAGTTCAGTATCCCTGCTATGTCTTTCATTATGCAGAGCACAAGTGTACAAGATGAAGTATTACTGGCATTACACTTGTTATCTAGAGACTATGGATCTAGATATGACTGTTATTTATAATAATTCCATCTTCCCAAAAGGGAGTCAATGATTGGCCAGACTCCCTTTTAGAAGGGAGTCAAAGGTGACCTGGACTCTCCTTTGGAGTAAAGGGGAGTCAATTTGAAGGCAAAACCTGGACTCCCTTAACAGAGTCAATGACTCCCTTTCATCAGAAAGGGGAGTCAATCTGAAGGCAAGCCTGGACTCTCATTTTTGACTCCCTTTATTTTCTCTGTGGATTGGTGTGCGGCCAGGCTGCTGCTCATACACATACATACATACATACATACATACATACATACATACATACATACATACATACATACATACATACATACATACATACATACACGTACATTTGTGGTATGGCTAGGTGAATCTAGATAATGCATGATTCTCGGTGCAATATAGATTATCTTAATTCTGGAGCAACTTGACTGCTTTACCCCAGAATATAGAAATCTATCCAGTGTAAAAAGAGGTGTACATACATGTGATAACACATAGATCAATACATGTATTGTGGCTGATAAAGAAGTGTATCCCTCTAGTTGTGTAAAACAATGCAATACTTATAACCGTATTACTAAGTCTTTATGACAAAAAAGTTATTGATAGATACAAGGTAGCTCAACTGAATTTGAGACATCTCATTTTGTTTTGATAGAAAATAGGAGGAAGTTGTCTGTTATCTGCTAAAGAGCCCTGTCGTCTGCCGGGTCGTCATTAAAGCACAAAAAGAGCCGCTCAAGTCTGTGCAGAGTGAGCCATAATTGTTTGGAGGAGGTGAACTGAAACGATCAGGGAGGAGAAGAGGCTGTCACTGTCCTCCTCCTACACACCCACCCCTCCAGTACCCATCACCTCCTCCAGGGGGCAGAACACGTCAACCCGCTTTTCCGCAGCACCCCCTGGTGGCGACAGCACTGGTGATGAGCCGCCTTCCGGTGCCCGTCGGCCGTCGTCGACCATCCTGCAGGAACACCTGTACGGGTACTCCCAGTCGGGAGGGGCCGCCGACGTATTGATGTTTCACTTCCTTCCGGTGGGGCATGCGTACGGCGGCCTGGGACGCTAGCTCCATCTGGTGGACGTCATCATACGTCACGGCGAACGGCAACACACGTCGGATGCCGCACAGGAAGACAGGTATTAATCTCGGTACGCATGCGTCGGGCAGTATGAGGGCGCTGCCGCTGGGGACAGCTTTGATGTCGGAGGACAGCGGGAGAGGGCGCTGTTCGTGTTGTGCCGTGCAACACAGGCCCGGGAAAGTGCTTCATAAATACGTCATAAATACGCAACTAACGCCTGCAGGCTGAAGTGCGGCTATTATCTCTGAGCTGACCTCCATAGCTTAGAGTCACTACATTTATACTGAACAAGGACTAGTCTTCTACCCTGAATGCTAGGAATAGGCGTGTACCGTCACAATAATAATTTGATGCATATGTTGACGCCATGATACCTTCTTTTGTCAGCAGTTACTTCTGTCTGTTCCATCAACCAAGGGACAATTGATCAAGAAGAGCATTGCTTCCAGCTGATGGTTATCAGTTGTTGTGCTGGTGAGTCTTGCCATCTAAGGGCAGGGATAACTCGCATGCAGTAACTGAAGGCGAGGAAGAGGGACATGAGTTTATCACTCACACTGTCTGATACGCTGAGTTATCGCGCTTCCTCTTACCCCTCATAGTCTCATTAACTTCCCCTCCTACACATCAAATATTCACCACCCACACACAGTAGCGCCACTGTTGGCATCTCACTTGTGACAGGGAGCTTTCAAATCCTCATAGTGTGTATGTACTGAGTTACAATTGCTGCATTGAGGTACAATTTGAAATAATACCTTTATGCGATAAATACAGAGTAACAAGTAATGCTATTTCATTAGGTGACGTTTGTTTTTTTGCAGGGGAGTGGGCAGGATAATGTTAGAGAATATATGTACAAGTACAGATTATTAAGATACAGATGAGAGATGAGATATGACCATGATGTTAAGCCACGGTTTAGATGAGATAAGTTGGGAGCTGAGAGGTAGGTATGATGTTAAGTTACAGTTTACATAAGATATCTGGGTTCTGAGAGGTAGACGTCAAGTTGCAGTTTATATGAGATAGCTTGCAGCAAAGAGGTAGGTATGATGTTTAGATTCATATAGTTTGGAGTCTTATGTTAGAAACTACAGTTTATATTAGATAGTTGGGAGCTATAGAGGTTTATAATATTTACACTGTAAATAGTAAACTTGTGCTGGCAGCTATGCCGGGCAGCTATATATGGTTCCAGTAGGTTATGCTGTAGGTCTACAGCAACTGACTTTCTGTAACAGTACAGCAACATCTCCTGTTGATCTACATGAACTTCTAATGTAAATCATACTACTGTTGCTGTACAGCAAAAGTTGCTGGCAGCTATGGTTCCAGTAGAATTCGCTGTAAATGTATATACAGTAGATTGGAATTTGCTGTGAATATAAAGTAGTTTGCAATGTTGTAAACGGTCATTGAATTTTGGTTGGCATAACCAAGTTGAGATATATAGTTTAGCCAGCATGATAGCCACCAGATAGCCAGCCATGTAGCATAATTTATGATTAAATGGGTTATAACTAGCCATTGAGAATCACACTCAAGTCACAGCTGGTAAGTATGGTGTATTATATCATCTTTGCGCCAGATACTTTAGCTGATACACCAGGAAGCTGGGTGTCTATACTCATATTTAATTCCATGTCACAGGAAAGGACAGGAGGAAAGGTGTGTGTGTGACAGAATATGGAAATTTCTACTTTAGTTTATATAGTTGAATGAGGAGTTTCACATTATTATCAAATTAAAATGTAAAATGTCCACTCTTGCACATTATTCAATTATGACACACATTTCAGTTCTTTTTCATAAATGAAAATAGATCCAGCATTGAGTAAAACCCTCTCCCTAAGATATACTAAGGCCAACAGGTATCAAAACACAGAACCACAATGTCTACAGTGATACTTGCTGTAATCCTGCATCTACAGCAATACACTCGGTAACTGACCAGCAAGTATTGCTGTAATTGGGACAACAACAGATATATAAGAGCAAAGTGCTGTATGTCCACAGCAACACTTGGCATGATGTTGCATTTACATCAACAAAGTTGGTACCTCTACAGCAAAACTTGCTGTATTTTAGACTACATCAACTTCTACTGTATAATTACAGCAAAATGTGCTGTATGTATACATTAACTTTTTACAGTGATATATATAGTTTCTGAGGGGTGGCTACCGTAATCTCCCGCGTATAAGGCACGTCTTATATGGGGGTTTTAGTTCTCATTGGATCCACAAGGGGGACACCAAGACCTTTCTTTTGATATCTTACATGTCCCCTTGGTCATAATAGGACATGAGGGGGCAGGAGGGTCCGGGGTGACCCAAACTACACATAGGTTTTTGAATTTTGAAAATTCATTAAGTAGAACCAAATTTTTCATCTTTTTGCAAATTTTCCAAAACTCTAGGTGCGCCTTATACGCGGGCTGTGCCTTATATGCGGGAGATTACGGTCTATTGTTTCGTAGAAGGTTAGAAGGGGTAAACTTGTAGATGGGAGCTGAGAGGTGGCAATGATATCTAATGGCAGCTTAGAATGGGTAAATCAGAGTTGAGATGCCCTTGTAATATTAAGTGGTAGGTTAGAGGAAGTTTAGGTGGGATCTGTGAGGAAGGGGCTCCAGGCTGGGCCTCCTGGACTCTATCTGCCCAGCACTGCCCATTTCATTATAGGCCTGGTCCACTCTTCTCTCCCAACCAAGCTAATCTAATTTGGCTCAGACCTAATGGAGAATTATGCCAGGCCATTTTGCGCCAAACTGTATCAATTAATTCCTGTGCTATGTAATCTTCTTGCGAAGTTGACCTAATTCCTCATTTTCATTAAGTGGTCTTTTCATATTAGATTTCCCCCCGTCGACCAACGTTGCCAAATTTGACTTATTACAGCCGGTGTTGTTTTGGCTAAGGAAGCTGGTGTGTGTCTGTTTATTATCCCCATTGTCTAAAAGACTACCAACGCCTCTACTATAGTGGAGAGTTTTAAGCAGTTGCCGCCAATTTTCTTCTTGTTGCCTAGGGACACGTGCCTGATACAAGGCTACCGGTAGTTTTCATTAATTTTCTTTCTGAATATTCATACATCTGGGGGAAATAGTTGGGGGCGATTACTTTTCTACTTTAGTGGGATATGTAGGAACTACATTTATACATCAAACAATTGAATAACAAAGAACAGCTCATTTGTAACAATCGAATATCAGCATCTGAGGCATTAAAATAAAATCAAGATGTATCACCACGACCCGCTGCAATCCATCCTAAGGGGTGCTGAGGTAAATCCTTAATCCCTCATCCCTTATCACCCTTGTCAACAAAACCCTTAAATGTTTGTTCATAATAATTGCACTTAATCCATATCACACACATTCATTTCCTGAAATGAACATCAAAGTCGGCCCACTAATGTTTATGAATTAATGGAAAGTTTGAATGTTTTCAATAAAAAGGTTCAATTATCCTTAAAAGGCAAAGCTTTTGTGTAATAATTATTTCATTATATTCTTTTTCTTTGGTAATGAGCTGAGGATATGGAACATGAGCAGACGGTGCAGAGCGATAATGATCTCATAATGGAGCAATAATTAAGAAGACACTTCATCTTGGTCATAATTGAATTGAACCGTTTGTCTTTAACGAATCATCCCTGGGACTGATGGTGACAGTTTAATAATGGGAGGAGAGTGACTCAGCCCCTGACGCCACTCTCCATGCCGAGACCTTGCCTGAGGCGGATTTATGACATGTCGCTATGTGTGAACATCAAAAGCCGTCATTATAGAATGTATGTGGTACAAGTCATTCATTACTTCTAAATTAGATTTGTTTTCTTTCCCCTCTATACTCGTTAATAGAGACTTTTATACTCCGCTACTGGCACTGCCTTCGCTAAATGTGTTCATGAAGCGTCTGCCTATCGCTATGGTTCATAATTATATGACACTGCGATTCACAGATAAACTGCTCCACTTTGTTGACAACTACTGGTGTAACTCCTTGATATTACAGTGGCGGATCCAGGATGTGGAAAAGGAGGGGGCGCGGCCCTAAAGGAGGGGGCGCACCCCCTATTTTGAAGCAAATTTTGGGGTCCAAAATATCTAATTAAACTCTTATGTAGTGGGGAAGGGGGGGGGCAGGGGCGCGCCCCCCCTCTAAATCCGCCACTGAATATTCTTGGCACAGCTTTACACAGCCTGTATATGAATCGGTATGAAATCCAATACATGTATCGGTCATAGTAGTCAGCTATTTGAGAAAGGCCCTAGGGATCTGAAGGTTTCAATGGTTCACCACTAATCTCAATGTGCACCTGAAAGTGATCCCGGATTCCAAGGGACTCACATACCTCAAATAAACTATGAAATGCTCCCCGAGACATGTTTCTGATTTCCCCTGAAATACATATTTCTTTTTTCAATTTTGAAAGTTAGAAAAGAAAAGGTCACACAGAGTCGGGTAACCCCAACGCACACTTTTCTTTATATGGCCTAATAACAGTAACCTTGGTAACGTTTTTCTTTAGCTTCAGCATAATTTCCTTTCCCCCAAACAGTCTATCCTTCATTTCCATTCTCCCAAATCATAATTTTGCTGTTTATCTATGACAGTGAGTTGGGAAGATAATCGCAAAATGCTCATCATGTCCGGTTCACAAGGTACCATTTAGTATGATTTTTACAGTAATCACCTCCGCCAAGGGCACATGCACTGATATTGGTGGAAAATTACTACTGAGATAATGATACCTGTATATAGTAAGTGGTCAACATGAGAAATGGGATGGCGTAGAATGAAATTGTATAACGAGCAAATCTCTCATTTTTTGTGCCTTGAAATTGGGGTTTTCCCAAAGTCGTGATTGGTGCATTTGCCCGATAAGTATATTGTGTGTTACGGTGGAGGGGGTTATAGTGGTATACAATCATACCTCACAGAGTCCGTAATAATTTGTTTCATAGGGATTGCAGTGGTGCAACCAGGATTTGGAAAAAAGGACGGGGCGCGGCCCAAAGGAGGGGGCGTACCCCCTAATTGTGAGCAAATACCGGGGTTGGAAATATGCAATAAAACTCTGACAAAAGTACTGACAAAAAGGAGGGGGCGCCCCCCCCCCCATTTACATCCGCAACTGTAATGATTATAATGTCTGATTATCCGACAGATTTTTACATAGCAAATGTATAGACAAATATCATCGGATTATAGCAAAACAAAAATGGACACGACCAACACAGTGGAACCAACCCTTAAGATTTGCGATTTCTGATTAACGTTAAACTGACGTAAAATATAATAATGTTAGACTTCACCTTCCTTCTCTGAAATCGTTACTGGCGAAATGAGGGTTTAGAGCTTTGAATGGGCGACACATGTCTAGAAACACAATGATTGTGGTCTCGTGGGTTGGGTCTACAGATAACATCTATGTGAATAGGCAGCCTGGCCCTGTTTGCAGGATCTGCAGGTCACTGGGGTCGTCCCCATACAGCCAACATGCTGTCAGGTCATCTACTGGGTCCACAGTGGGCGGGGTGGGGCAGTGGGCGCCTGGATTCTGTCGGCGGCCCAAGACCCTAGATTGGCCGTCCTGGAAGGATTTCATAAGTCAGCCATAACCCCATTACAGGCCGCAAGGGGGGCAGTGGCCAATGAGGCCAATCACGTTACAGGCCGAATTAAAAGCGAGGCACGCGGGGCCCAGCTCCGGCCGAGAGGGAACCAATCAGAACGAGGCGCCAATTAATAAACACAGACCACGTGATCTGTGTGGACAATGTCAAGCCCAACGCCCAACAAAAGTCATTTGCTTCTAACCAGATTTAATCACGTGCTGACCCCCGCACCGCGCAGCCGCACTGTAATGGGATGATGCCAACTGTCCTGGTGCATTATGGGTAGCCGACTACCCGGAAGTGGCGTCTGGTCCGCCGCCTATCGGCTGGAAAGGGGTAATGAAAAGTGTAGGTCCCATTCCAAAACGCTCGCTCTGTGTTAGTGATATAGTCCCTGTGCTAAACATAAGGGAGTGATCGTTTTTTAACAACAGCGGGGGACTGGTGGGTTTGCGCGCGGACGCACGAAAAGAATTTCGACCCCCCCCCCCTCTCGAGGGGGTTACATTTTTTCAACCCCCCCCCATAAGGGACAAAAATCGCGCGCGAATGTCCCCTTTTTAGCCCATAGTAACGCGAGGGGTTTTCCACTGAAAACAGCTGAAATTATTTTGACCCCCCCCCATCAGAGGTGTTGAAAAAAGTTCTGACCCCCCCTCAAACCCACCAGCCCCCCCCCCCCCTGTTGTTAAAAAATTATCACTCCCTAACCTGGTGATGAAGATGACTGATCCTTTTCGGGGATGCAACCGCTTCTCTTCTAGTTCCCCGATCTAGCATCTTTGTAAATTTTGGCAATCACTCACTATACTATGTCTCTAGAGTCATTGTTGCGTTTACGCAAGTTTGCATACCTGCGTTATTTATAGAGCAAATATGAAATAAACTTGCAAATATACTTGAAGCAACACTTGCTACTTGCTGCCTACTTGTAATTATTACACCTAAAATCGCGTTCATAAAACGCCATTATCGTAACTGTTGCAGTAACAGCCCCCAGCATTCATGTAAGTAGTAGTATGAGTTGGTGCTTTAAATCTGGCTGTTAGTGCCGTCCTTGCAACCTTTGAGCATACATGCAAGTTTCACTTTCAAACTAGCAAGTGGGGTATCTCGCCAGAAAATCTAGGACACCTACCTATATATATATATATATATATATATATATATATATATATATATATATATATTACTAGTAAGAATTCACCTGTAAGTGGTAACTACGATACTTCTAGTTTTTTATCCTTGCTGAAACACGATTACCCTACTTACCACTTGCATCTATTGGAGTCTCGGTAACAGGCCTTAGCAGGCTTTTTGGCCCAGCTCCTGTTGGGTTATTGGAGGCGGGTTTTCAACATTTTTGGTCGATCAAAATGGCTGACTTTAAGTGGGAATTTCTTATACAAAGAAGGGGTCTATAAATTAATGGAAAGTTGATAAATTTTCTTTAGATCTTTATAATTCTGTAGATGGTAACAATTCCTGGAAAAGAAATTGAAGGAAAAACTTGGCATGTTTGACTAAATTTCTCATGAAAATGATGCTCCATAGGATAGCATTGTGTGGTAGATTTTCGCGATAGACATAACACATGGGTTCCTATGGGAATTCTCCAATTAAGACGCTTTTTTTCAGTATGTAAGGCTGGGAGACCGTTTATGTAATGTGATAGATGCAGGAAAAGTTGGGAAATTTTTGTATAAGACCGTTCATAGACCAACCTTGTAAATCGGACCGCCAAACTTTTGTTATGGCTATCGCATTTCCGGCAAGGCAAGTGTAGGACTCTATGTACGTAGTAATATATAGTCAGAGGACGCAGGTTGTTATGATTTCTATCTCTTAGCCTTTACACCGGCTACTACGTGCGCCCTCTGACATACTATATATGTACCATATGTACTAGTCTTTACACTCTCCCCCTTTCCCGAGCCAGAACATCCTCGTGCGAGTTCGCACATGCGCACAGAGTGGTCCGTCGTAAGCTTTATTTTTCATATAAAAGTAAATACAGGCCATGTATTCGATTCAATTCGATTGATATTGTCTTACATGCATGGATTATATTTAAAAAGTCATTAATTTCAAGTTAAATCGATATAATCTATCATTTCTCTGTCGAAAATGCGACTTCCGGCAAGGAAGGGTCGTGCATGCGCACAGAACATCAAAATCCAAAATGGCGGACAGCGAGACAAACGACTCACGGTTGCATCGAAACTGCTGGAATATAACAAAATGGAGGAGAATTACATTGTCTCATGCATTTGTATGGTTAATATGTATCCTTATTCAAGACCTGCTGGTATTGTGCAATGGGTGCATCCTCCATAGCCTTAAGCATTGAGTCTTCGACACACTATCACTATATTGACAGTCCCCTAGGGTAGGTGGTGGGCAACCTGGGCCAGTCGTGCATGATTGCACGCGTTAAATCTTCATGAAGGGCTCGCTAGATCAAACCGGCGACTTAATTGAGCTTGGAAATACCCCCTGGTGACGTCTGACCAGCCTGACATTTCCCAAACAGTGACGAATGGAGCGACCGAAATCATACCACAAACCCCACAGAAAAGCTAAGGCCCCTCTAAACCCCCGGTTCAAACCGCAGCCGGAATATCCATCCGTCACTGTTTGGGAAATGACTTCATGTTCAAGTATTGACTATAATTATTAGCAACATTGTTGGGGATTAGATTAGAAACCCCGGGCAGGCACATGAACTAACATTCAATGTTTGTCCAAAATGCAATAAATAACTGTCATTATAACATATTAACATACTACGGGACAGATTCGGATGCCCATACAGATTCTGTGTAAGAAGATGTCTAGTTGCTCACTCATTAGTAGGACTCAAAATCTGAAGGCCTCTTCTGAAATGAATGAGTGGAGTTTCCTAGCTTCAAGCCAGAATTCAGGAAGGACTGGCACAACTTCCTGAAAGATAATTGCACGTCAGTCGTTCTCGGAAATTAAATCACCCATCTGTCCAATCGCCGTGTGGCTTTTATATTATTACACCAAGTCTACCTGCAGGCAGGAACTGCCCATATCGTTTCGTGTCGCTCCCGCTGATATGATAAGCGTCGACTGGGCCGACTTCCGGGGACGCCTCTGACGAGATCAGAATGGATCTCGCGGTGAGTCTGCATCGTCATATTTCGGCGCATAATCTGGGTGCGCTGATGGCCAAACAAATAAAATGTCATCTGCTTAGACGGCGTCGATGGTTGTCGTCACGTCATCGACGTCCAGTCACTTCCCATCTGCGAATCTCTGGGGAGGACGGACGGAGTTATCAATTTGTAGTTTTGACCTTTTGAAGGTCATGTCTTTCTGTCAGCGCTTAGTGATGATAGCTGAAGAACAGAGGACTAGTAGACCATATAATGTAGATATTCTCAAAGCATTGTGACTGAAAGCCATAAGGTATACCGACTTAGCAGGATTGATTATCAGCCAATGACATAACCCAAACTATTCACTGCGGACTTCTTGGTACATGTATAGGGGGGCAATGGTACCCATCTGATAACTGACATGATAACCGCTGTTAACCAGCTTCAGCAATGGCTGCGCCATTACACATCCCAACCCTCGACATACATGTAGGTGTTCTTGTACGAGGACAGTCTTGTAAGCGATACATAACACAAGGGGCCTTACACCCCTTTCAAGACTGTCCAAGCCCGGTCCCCGCACTCAAATACACTACTAGACACCATCAGTGTTATGGATTTCCAGACTGACCCCCATTTCCGTGGATTTGAGGCTGAAAATACCCCCTTTTTTATGCTAAAACACGGATTTTTGGGCCCCAAAAATACCCCTTAATTTCAGAAAATGCAGACATTTTGACCAGACCCCCCTTTCTTCAAAAAGCATGGATGTCTCAACTCTCAAAACTGGTCGTTTTTAAGGGGAAATAGAGATATTTTTAATCATCTGATTCCTTGTCTATATGTAAGGGCAAAACTATCCCCTTTTGGCCAATTTTCACGGAGTTTGCCTAACAAATAACCCCCTTTTTCTTGAAATTCAAGGACATTTCTAAAGAGCAAAAAACACCCCAATCTCCGTGTTTTTTGTAACTCTGATGGTGTCACACTTGGTCCAGACTGCGGGGACCGGGTGTCCAAGTATAATAACAAGCTTAAACATCAGCCTGTATGCAATATATAAGAGGTGTGAAATCCATTGTTCTCCGTGCCAGGATACGATCATGGATTGCTCACGGTTGATAAAACAACTGCAACTGTATATTGTCCTCTCTCGGTCTCTCAAGTTAGGCCCCACAAAGGTGCTGTAGGCCAAAGTCTACTGTAAGACTAAACCTTTGTTGCAACTAGAGATTGCACTGGGTCTGCAGTTGCATCAAACTAACTCATGGATGATAATCATGTGACATGTACTGGGAACCCAGGTAGCAAAAATGGTGTGGCCCGAGTCTGGGCCAGAGCGGGCTCCTGATGTGGGCCACACTGGGTTAACACAGTGGGCGCCCAATGGGTTTTGTCCTCAGCAAAGGGTCTGGGCCACACTGGGCTAACCGATTCGGGCACAGATCTGTTTGAAATTGGGCTCACCGATTTGGGCTCAAAGTGAGTTTAACATGGGTTTTTGGTGTGGCCTAAAGTGGGCTGCCCGATTTGATGAAAAATTAGTGGTGACATGTTAAAGATTCTTTTTGAGAAATCTATCCAAAATCTTTTCTTTTTTTTAAAGGTCAATAAGCAACAAATCCTTGAGCTAATCTAACCCCCCCCCCCCCATCACCAAAGCAGTAAATGCAATATCTACCCAAGTGGAAAGGCAGAGCAGTACCATTCATTTGAATCAAACTCATTCAGCCAACACAAGGCACTTTGATTCATTAAAGTGACATTCTGGCCTCAATCTTCCCCTACTAATTCCCTATGTAGGAGTAGAGAAGAGAGCCTTCAAGTTCATAATGACTGTACCTCTGCATATCTGCTCTTGTTCCAAGTTCAGTGCAATAGAAATGGTGTTGCCATTCCACTACTACTCAGATGACCTTGATTTGCACTTTTGACTAGAAACATCTAAGTATTTCCAGACTATGAGAAAGTCTGCACATTATTACTTCATATCTGATTTAGTAGTCTATTCCAGTTGTCCTATGTCTAAAAGAAATAAGTTTGGTATGGGTAGTAGAATTCTGCCTGGAGTGCTGTGAAACCACTTTGTAGTGAGTCTTCCATGGACTGGCCTACAGGGGCAGGGGATATTTTTGGTTTCTCAATTGCCTCTATATATAGTCCTCTTATACCTGGCCAAGTGTGGGACCTGTTTGCCCCCACACCACAAATACACCTTGCAAGCCTACTAGTACAAAGAAAGACATGAAGCTGTTCTTTCCAGGACTAGTCAGTGTTGCCTTTTACATGAAATATCTGGATCCCTACTATGAACCTACCTGTGTATTAATGGTATAGGGAAAGTGTCCTACAGCAGTGGTGGAGGGAAGGGAGGGGGGAGGGCAGGGCAGGGTGAGAGGAGGGCAGGGCAGGGTGAGAAGAGGGCAAGGCAGGGTGAGATGAGGGCAGGGCAGGGTGAGAGCAGGGCAGGGCATGTGAGCAAAGGAGATGCCAGGGCAGTGCAGGGTGAGAGTAGGACAGGGCAGGGTGAGAGGGCAGGGCAGGGTGAGAGCAGGGCAGGGTAAGAGCAGGGCAGGGCAGGGTGAGAGCAGGGCAGGGCAGGGCATGTGAGCGAAAGAGATGCCAGGGCAGTGTAGGGTGAGAGTAGGGCATGGCAGGGTGAGAGCTGGGCATGGCAGGGCGAGAGCAGGTCAGGGCAGGGTGAGAGCAGGGCAGGGCAAGGGTGAGAGCAGGGCAGGGCAGAGTGAGAGGAGGGCAGGGCAGGATGAGAGTAGGGCAGGGCAGGGCGAGAGCAGGGCAGGGCAGGGCGAGAGCAGGGCAGGGCAGGGTGAGAGCAGGGCAGGGCAAGGCAGGGTGAGGGCTGGGAGTGAGAGTGAGTGAGTAATAGATGTTTAACACCATTTCGACAGCTAAGGTCATATTCATGGTGAGATCCTCATTACACAAATTCACAGAAGAATGTGTCAGTGCCTGCGCATATGTGCACCACACACATCCTGAGGGGATAGGAAAGAGGAGAAATAGACCCTTTTAAGTGGGCTAGGGAGGCCCAGGGAGGGCAGGGTGACAGAAGGGCAGGGCAGAGCGGGGTGAGAGGGGGAAAGGGCAGGGCAGGTTGAGTGGAATGAGGAGGAGATGGAAGGGGTAGGGGATGGATAGGGGAGGGACGAACAAAAAAGAGAGAGGGAGGGGGAACACTCATCACAGAGTTTAGAACAGTTCAGAAGATGAGGCTGCCCTGTCCAAACCCACTCTCACCCCAGACTGGGAAGACTTTATGCAGCTAAGTACCCATCTTGGGATGCCCATTTTGAAACCATCCTGGGCCCAATGTGGTTGCCCATTTTAAAGCTGACCAGTGCCCAAATCGGGCGGCCCAATGTGGCCCAGACCGTATGCTGAGGACAAAACCCGTTGGGAGCCCAACTGGCTCAAGTGGGTTTGCCCGATTTGGGCTGCCCTGTGTGGCCCTGACTGGAAACCCAGCATCTGCCGAACCTAAAACCCATGTACTGAATACTGCCCGCTTTGAACCACCTTATCCCAGGTAAAACCAATTTGGCCCCGAGCGGGCTTGCTACATGGGAAAGGGGGGGCTTATTATATTCTGCATTATAAAACCCCTTTTAGCAGACCACATCATTTTTTTTTATTTTCAAGTGATTGCAGGAATGATAATCTTTATAATAGAGTCCACTATGCAAGAGCCCATACAACTCCCTCCATGTGCATCTATTTTTATGCAACTAGCTCAAGATCGCACCCTATGTTGCATAGTGGACCCGCGGCTTATGAGTTAACGAACTCTATACCTAGTGAAAGAAGGCTGATGCTAGACATTTTCTTTCTTTTTTTTTAAAAAAAAAGGAAAAAAAAAACCGTTGAGATGAAAATCGGCCCAAAAGCGCATCAATATATTTACAACTTAGTCCTCTTTCAGGGGACTTAAGTGGAGGCTCCACTACGCGAATTTTTTGCTACATTCTCATGAAATGTTATTGCTATAGTGGCTAAGGTATAGGGTGTTGACATTCCTATATTGTAAACATGAGATTTCAGGGGTCATTTCATGGGTGATCTCTCTCCTTGTGTGCCATATTTACAAACAAACCTGTACCTGCATAGACTCTGTGATTGGGTGGGAGTTCAATATATAAACATCAACACTGGAAAATATGAATAACAACACAGCAGTCACACAGATCGCCGGGTCTTGTACTGTAAAAATCCAACCTGTCCGATATTGAATTACAGAGACTCATAAGAGTGAAAGTCTGCAATGTTTGCATTAGACCAACTGGATTTAGTAAACAAAAACATCTTTTGTCAACAAAAACATGCCCAAGATCACCTACAAACCCTTCCCCACATAAGCAAATGGCTCTGTCAACATTCAATTTGAAAGAATAATAAATATCAGCATATAAGCTGTGTTTGTGTCTCCTTTCATGATAATAGCTGCGATTCTATGGGAAAATCGTGTAGTGGAGCCTTCACTGTTGAATAGTAATGAATAGTAGACACCTATCGTTCAATAATAAATAGAAATGTGACACATAATCCTTTCAATGTATACTTTATTTGACATTCATAATTGTTGCTTTTCAAGTGGCAATATTCAATATCATACAGGTATATATACAAATTATAGCCAAGTTAACTGTAGCAGTCTTTGCAATTGTATCATAGATACGTATATTTTATATAGGAAGGGTCCACTGTCTTTTTCATACGTTAACTTAAGTTTAAATAAAACATGTTGCTATTTGCGATACGTATTTCAAGTCAGCCCTCCTGAACGTGATGAAATATAATGACAATAATACCTATTTATTGTAACCATGCATGGACAGTATGAAACTCATCATGGAATACGTTAGCAGGCATCTGTATTCTTAGATACTTTGTTATATCATTGTCATTGTGTTTCAAGCCGCATATAGAATCTGTTATTATTGTTATTAATGAGTCGGGGAACTTTCTTTAGCTCTGTTTGGCTCACATAGATATTTTAGAAGATATATCATATATTTCACTGATAATGATAAATCATGACAAAGGCATCCTTTACATGTTGACTAGAGTTCTTCATCCTTGGCACAGTACTGATTTAATCTTACACAGCATAGTTCGGCCCAAACTGGACTCGTACGTATATAGCAATGACAAGAACAAAGTGATTTATATATATACAATAGGGATTTATAATAATTTTACAAATTCAACTTTAAGTATCCCTTTTCTGTCCTTGCTGTAGCTATTGGTTGTCTTTAATATAATAAAGTTGAGTGGGTCCGTGATTATGACTTTGTCCATAGCTGTGGGTTTACCCTGCTAGTGAATTGATTGTTTAAGGCTTGGATCAGGTGGTGTTAGGTCAACCTGTGTGCAGGGTCTGGCGCAACACTTTTCAAGGTATAATGTCAGTACATACATATAGATCATCTCACTCATCCTACACCGTAGTGCCCTCTGTCACACCCTACGTGTTCATCAGCGCCGCCCTGTGGCAAGTGAGAGCGTCAACATTTGTGTTTTACTACGTCATGTGACCAGCCTCGATTCTCGCCACTGACGACACGTGGCGGGACCTTCAACATGACACCTGGTGTCGGTTGGGTTTACTAAGGACACAGTATTTCAGGATTTGAGGGCAATTTTTTTCATGTATCATGGGAAAAGTGGTACATGTAATAATGAACAATATTGATCTGTGTTTGCACGGCCCCTGTGTCTTTGTACGATATACACGCTACATTTTTTATAAGAGCATGAAACATTTTTTTTTATAAGAGCGTAAAGCATCTCTTTCTGCGTAATTGAGAAAAGTGGGGGACTTGATACATTATCTACATTTATATCGCACGTCATACTGCAAAATACCCATTTTTCCTGTATGTGACCATTAGTATCACTTTGTCATGATACAAATACCATTGAAATACAGTTTCTAGAACAAGAATAAAGTATGTGACACCATGCTCATTTTCGTTCCATCCGACCAATGAAATTATATTTACACAATGGATACAATCTACACAATCTTTACAATTCTATGATGTCTGAATATTATTCTCTGTTTAGTGTTGTTGATGTCATTCATAAAAAGGCAAAATAGTAGCTCATGCTCAGTTTGGCATTTTGATTAAACAGTCAACATAATGAGTGGTGTCAGTGATATCATATACAGTCATGATAAGTGATAAATAATGAAATATGTATGATGTATTGTCAGTTGAAAGGCCAGCAACTTTCTCACGTCAGCACATTAGCAACAACAAAGGATGTGTTTGACGTATAATCCATAGGATGTAGATGATCACTCTGTCACGTCAATCACGTCATCATGAGAGGGAAGGTGACGTGAGAGAGGCGACGTTGAGGTAGGCAGGCCTATTCTCATGTTGCTCCTGGTCCTCCTCTGCCCATGGTTGGAGGCTTTGTAGGGCAGAGAGTGAGGCATTGTTTATACACAGAGGGTCTGGGTTGTTGAACATGTTCTTGCTAGCCTCGGCTTGCAGACTGAGCATGAAGCGATTGGCGGCTTGACGTTCTGCCTCACGTTCCTCAGCAGTCTGTCGTCTGAAAATACAGAGAAGGAACAGGGCGCTCAGTTTTATGGTTTGATGGGCACATACATACTATTGTACATTAAGTTAATGTAGTTAGGTTATATTGCGTCATCTGAAAGATCTGATCGTTTATTGGAGAGAATAAAAGTACGAAAACTATAAGTATAGCCTTCTCCACGTCTATTTGATAAAGTACTTGTAGATATCTATCCTATGTAGTGCCCATGGTTGATATAGTCTAAGGCTAAGTGTTATATCTGGCAGCAAAATGTAGAATTAACTATCGCACGGTGCCAACATTGAAACATGTACGTGTAAACATCCACATAAAGATCTCTGGTTTGCCACTCTCGTCAGAGCAGATAGATTGGGTACCTAGCCAGTAAGCTGTCTCCTTTTTTGTACCCACCCACCCCTCTTTTTGTGAGTCATGTAACAGAGAGATTAAGAGATGGAAGATGACTAGTGTACATCACATTTATTTCCACCACCTCCACTGCTTGCCAACCCACCCACCTGTACATCTCCCAGTGTCAGCAGCATCCAAATGAAAAAAGCACAGAAGTTATCCACCGACAAAAAGTGACAGTCAGTTTACCAGCGATAAAGAGACTATAACTAGAGCTTTACTGTTGCTAATGGTACCTCCATACGTCCACAGATGGCTCTGCTGATGCGACAGCAAGGACAAATGGGCGACAGCTTTGAACACCTTTCTGTAGGTGTGGGTTGAGAGCATTAATAGGAGAAGTGTCAGTAGCAGCATGTGAGAATGTGATAGTTAAGGTGATCTATGATTGGAACACAGCTTGCATGTTGGCTTAACACATGCCCCTGACAAGCACTGAATCTACATAAAGTTGTCAACGTAGTGACATTCATCTACAATATACCACATGACCAACCCATTAAGTGCTCATTCCTGGTAAAGGGATACTAGAATTACAGCTGTTTTAAAGTTAAAAAAAGATGGTCCTTCTTTGAGTGGAAATTATGTTATGCACTTCTAATTATGGTGTTATGGATACTACATTTTGTATTACCATTATTTAAAGCCTCAAGTATCTTTAGGTAATGAGTGAATACTGTTTTGTTTCTGAAAGATGATTATTCTCGTGGAGCTTATACATTTGCAGTTTGTAATCCAGTAAAGTAAAGTTATAACCCTAAACCCTGCTTCAATCCTATGTCAAAACACCAAACATTTGGTGTATTCAATGGTCTGGCAGTTTAAAACCGCCTGATACACCTCAAGTCCTTGTTTATGTAGGCCTACATTATTCTAATGTTAGTAAACATGAACTAGACCAGATCCAACAAAGATCACTGGTCTAGACCCACACCCAGTCACCGGCCCAACCGGCTATGGCTCCAAAATTGACCATCTTTTGAATTTCACTGGGCCTGTGGCAAAACACACTGATCAGATATGTTATGATGGGTATCTTGTACCTGGATAGTACACACTTACAGGGACAAACTGGTCCCCACCATACATGTACTAGACACAGATACCCTGTCCCGGGCCTCCTCCCGTCGTAGGCCTAGGCGTACAGAGCGATCTTGGAGTGGCAGACGGGTGTGGATTCCCCACACTAACATGTACCAGCTCTTATCAGTGAATATCGCCAGAAACCAGCTCTTGGGGGCCATCCATAAATGATGTCATGCAAAATTTGACTATTTTTTAACCCCCTCCCCCTCGTCATGTCTTTTGTCAATTTTGCAATGCTAAAGGTATATGGAACGTAAATTTCATCATGCCGGGCCTGACCCCCCCCCTCTCCCCCTTCTAGCATGACGTCATTTGTGGATGCTTACAGTCCCGCTTACAGCCAATACAAAGTACTGCCCATTACCTATACTATTTGACATCAAGCTGAGAATAAACCCAAAGCATTTTTCAACAGCGAGCCTGGGCAGTCGGAAACGTATCTGCATCAAACGGACGGTTTCCGGTGGCACCGGAAGAAGGGGCGAACAGACGGTGCAAATTGTGCACGGTACAACAGCGACGTTGGGTCGGGTCGTGCAAACCGCACCGCCCCCTGTTACCCCTAATTCACGCCACTGAATACAGTGGGTGGTCGGAGAGCCGTCATTTGTTCATCTCATTAGGGGGTTTAAACAAATTGAATGGAAACATTAACACGCACTGCTAGAGGGACGGGCTCGTTTTACGCATGGACAGAGGCGTTGATGTGATTGCTCACATTGTGGGGGCAAACAGGAATGGGGAATGTGCATTTGGTTTGTGTACTCAAATGGTTGGTAACTAACCCTCCCACTTCCCTCTCTGAAAACAGATGCTCCTGTTGTTGGTGATAATCATATTAACGCTACTCTAGTCTGTAAAACAGGATAATTGAGAGTGCACTGTATCATGGTTTTATGTTTCATAAAAAAGGGAATTGTTTCCTAAAAGTCAGTCAACACAACGTTGATACAATATAGTAAAAACGATTAGGCTAATGTACCGAATATGTTATTCTACGAAGTCTATATCATTTGAATTGATATGGATAATGTAAGAAGATCATGAAACTTGCTTCCTTGGTTTCAAATCTTAAGAGGAGGATGGCATAAATCCCGACAAGGAGTGATTAAAGAGGCGACATCGTCAACGGCACGTCTGGGAAATATTGCCGAGACAGAGAAGCCGGGGGACATGCTGATTATTCCCACCCAATTGTGAATTCTCTACCAGCTAAATAACAGACGACTTCTGTCTCCTGGGGGCAGGAGAGACAGTGTTGAATATTTACATCTGCCCTCAACAGCCGCCATTAAAATACTCAGTGCCATGATTAAACAAGGGCACCACGTCCATCTCCCGCCCTCGGCTGTTCTATTAATTGCTCTCCACCGCCCGTGCTGGTCGCATTTTAATGATGCATTATGCCACATAAAACACTGCTTTGCGCATGCCCGCTGGTGTTGTACAACATCAAAGGGAAACGATGAGGATTGTGGGATGTCTGATATACATATATCGCGCTTCTGTCACTAACAAAACATCGCCCATCGGCACTGATCACATTAGAAGGGCAGAGTCATACGTTTTCTGACGCTAACCGACAGAACAGTGATGTATTATTAAGTCTCGCGCCACTCTCTTCCCCTGCCGGGCCACCAATAGCCAGCCATCACTGAGGCTAATGAAAATAAAGCGTTTTAATTTATAGCTCGTTCAATTAGGGCTTGGCGGTGAGGGATCGGGCCCTGGGAGGCGATGGGCTGACGGCGGGCTGACTGCCTTTTTGGGTAGGACGAAAGCAGACGACTTTTGGGAGCAAAAACCAAAAGAGCTGGAAAAACGCCGAAGCTGGTTTTGTTGAATGCCAGAATGGAGGGGCGTCCTAATGCACTTATGTGTTGTTAAAATTAGCGGGGGTCGGACCAAATTGGGCCGTCAGTTTGAGTTTAAGGCTAAATGTGTGATGGTAATCTTCTGCAGTGGATAGAATTGGGCAAGGGGGTGCTTTCATTGAGTCTGTTCTATTTCTAAGTCGCCTATCAAAAGGAGAAAGACTTGCAAGTATGTTTCCCAGGTGAAATCCCCTCTTGAATCACAGATACTTAAAAAAAATCCAAAACTTATTAAAAAAAAACTTGATAGATGTCTTAGGTCAGCCTTGTTTTCCGTAAGTAGGTCAGATGACCGGAAAACAAAATGTTTTTTTTGGCCTTATCGGTCACAACACAATGCCAGAAATTATATACATACTCTATAGGTAAATCTTCATTAGAGGAGCTATACATTTTGTATTGATTCTACTGTGAATATGCATTGCATGACACTTATCTATACATAATAATGCCCATGCAGTTAACCTTATTCATACTGTCCTCTCCCTCGAGTGACACACGACGGACACAGCTCAAATCCGGACAAGTTGGTTTCACAGAATTGATGTCACAGATGCCTCGTTTAAGTAGATACGTTCATGGCCTGAGGCATGTTGAGCACCACCTGGTGGACAACATTAGAGGTCTTTCCATCTGCAAACATGTCATTTGTCTATCTAAGCTTACATCTGTGTGTAGTTGAGGACACTGTGGTTTCCTCGGGGACATTTGGTTCAGAATGAATTTTATGTAAAATCTTATCCATTCCATATTTTGGGAGGGGGTAGGCTAACCAAGCATTTCGACGGATATTAGGTTTGTAAGCCCCTTACATAACCACTTATATATATATATATATATATATATATATATATATATATATATATATATATATATATATATATATGTGTGTGTGTGTGTGTGTGTGTGTGTGTGTGTGTGTGTGTGTGTGTGTGTGTGTGTAATGAGCCACTGACTGCAAAACTACAGTTAGAGGCTAACCATCTGACCGCTATATATACAGAGGTGTAGGAAGCAAATCTTCATTGGGTCGGGCCAAGCAGGGTCCCCCGTCGGACACCTTGAATTGTCAGCTCAAGCGTAATAGCGCCTAAACATACCTATATGAAACTTGTATAGAAAAGTAATTTTTGATGAAATTTTGATCTGATTTGAGGCCCAGGCCCCCATTTCCCTATCCCATTACTATATCAGTCTAATTTGGGATGCAACGTTTTAGCTTCTTGTTCAATTCATTATAAATTCTTAGCAAATTTGGGGGGGGGGGGCAGATATACTCAGGCCCCCACCTCCCTTATGATTGGGGGAGGACCAGGCCCCCTACCCCCCCCCCTTTTCCTACGCCCTGAAATAACACTATCTGTACCAAATTCAGTGTTTCACATAGCTAACATCAGTATCAAAACCACATTAGATTTCCCATTACTTTAAGTGCAGTAAAACTGTGTGACATGTAGATGGGAAAGAATCTACAGATAGCGTTCATTTACACAGATAGAGGTTGGATGGGTATTACAGATAGTGTACATTTTTACACAGATAGCGGTTGGATGGTCAGCCTATATGTGTGGTACTTCAGATAGTGATCGTTTACACAGATAGTGGTTGTGCATCCCTTCTTCAGTGCTATCTATCAGTGCCAAGAGTTCTATTGACTGGGGATGCAAAGGTCACGTCGGGTCAAGATCACGTGACTGAGGTTAACCAATCAAACACGCCAAAGTTGATCTTAGCAAATCAGAAACAATTAGGGACTGGTCCCTGTTGGCTATATTGTGAACCACAAGAGACACAACTAGTCCCTGTGAATGGATTCAACTTGAATTGCCAATTTCTGACTTTCGTTTTAAGACATCCAAATGATATGTGCCTAGCACAAAAGAGAGATGCATTTTAACTGTTACATTGACAAATAACAATTGAGTGGGGTCACGTGAGGTCACTGACCTCTCAACTTAACTCAATTATGTCAAATTAGGTCAGGCTAAGAGTCACTCAGGGGACCTTGACGTCACAACTTGACCATCTAAGGATCCAATGTCCAAGATAGGCCGTAAAAGTACTAATTTTGATTGGGGATGCTGCTAACTCCATTTTCGTTATATCATAAATAAATATGTAATTAAAAGCAATCTGGATTCCTCTCAATCCGTTTATCCCAATTCTTGTGAACAAGCTCTTTACCAAACACATACCACTAAAGAGGCCACGTGACCACCACCATCCCCTCCACCACCACTTAGAACCACCACCACCAGCTCCCCAGCTCCACCCCTGAATCCCTCTAGCTGATCACATATGGCCCCCACTTTTGCCCTAGTCACGTGATTAGACTAGCTACCGGCTGTGTCCATTTCCGAGGTGCCACATCCTATCTCCTCCTGGGCCGTCAGCAGCAAGACCAGTACCTTTTATACACAGCACCCCAGTCCATGCCGCCCCCTAACGAGTGCTCTGTGCACTCTGTGGTCATGTATATGTACATACCTGGTCATGATACAGGGCCATGGCAACCCATCTGACCCCTTGGCCATGTCAAGCCACAGAAAAGGACTAAGAGGATAAGTTCCCATAGTAATCACATGCACAATGTACCCGGTATCTGGGTGAAAGCTCATCTCGCGATATTTTGGTACCCACCAGAACCCCCGCAAAAAACGTGCATACCCAGCAACTTCACGTGTCCTTATACATGCACTTATTCTATAACTTATGGTAAGGATATATATATATATATATATATATATATATATATACATGTCATAGGATTTTACTCCCTCATAAAGTACCTAGATAATTGTTGCCCAATCAAAACCTTCAGCATAAAAAAGAAAAGAATGCCCTGGGTGCCTGATGAAACAATAGAATTGATAAATGATCGTCAACTAATGCTTCTGAACACAAAGTCACAGGTAATTTTGAACTTTTAAAAACACGCCCAGAATAGAATACAACGACAATTAGATAACGGTGAATCAGCTTTTGTCTTAAATATGCTCGAGCAAGCCAAAGGTGACCCAATAAAATTTCAGAGAGAGATCAATGAACTAGTGAACCCACAAACTAAAAACTCAATATTCAATTAGAGAATGAGCTCACAGGTGAAATAATCCCTGTTGATCACACTGCTAAATACATCAATGACTACTTCACCAATATCCGCAATGACCTGTTCAACAAATTACCTGTCAATGGTATTAATCTGCCTGACCCTGATCTAGGTCAAAATGAAGAAGGAGATGATCTAGACATTGCCTCTTTTATTAATCTTGAAGCTGTAACAAAATGGTAAAGGAAATTAATATTGATAAATCCAGTGGTCTCCAGGGGATAAATAGCAAAGTTCTCAAAGACGCACTTCTATTTTTACCCAATGAATTAACCACTGTTTTTCGAAATTCTATTAATGAAGGCACAATAATCCCGATCCCTAAAAAAGGCAATCTTAGAAGTGTTAAAAACTGGCACCCGTTAACTTTGCTGCCCTTACCAGGGAATCTTCTTGAAAAGTTGGTGCATAAAGTCTTCTCTGAACATCTAGAAAATGATAAGGTACCGTGCAAGACCCAGTTTGGTTTTGGTTCAGGAAAAGGAACTTTTGATGATGTTTTCAATGTCGATAAGATTTGTATGATGCTAGGGATGATGGTCTTGTCACAGCCGCCTGTTTCCTAGATTATTGTAAAGCTTTTGATTCCGTCCATCACCCGACCCTATTTCACAAAATTTGTCAGCTTAATATCCAACGCAAACTTAAAAAATGGTTAATGGAATATTTTGTCCACAGATCCCATGGCACTTTGGCCAATGGTGAGCTCTCTCCTCAGGCACCAGTCAAATTTGGAGTGCCCCAAGGCTCCGTAATCAGTGCTCTCCTGTTTATCCTGTTTATTAACGACCTGTCTGAATGTATAAAAAACTGCCATTATACAATATATGCTGATGACATCATAATCGATGTTTCACATGACCATCAATACTGATAAAAGCATGACAATGTTTTTTGGCTCCAAGCCTAGGCTGCATGCTCTAGACATCCCTAATATCGTCCTGAATGGCACCAGACTTCCCAGTTGTCATTGCTATTCTTACCTGGGAGTAGAACTGGATAGTCATCTAAGTTTAAATCTGCACATGGCTTAAGTGAAGAAATCAATGGGCAATAAACTATATTAATTATGTAAACTATGTAAGAGTATGTCTAAAGATGTTTATAAAGTCATGATACTACCGAGTATTGAATACTGTTCCTTTTATGTTGGCAGTGTACATGGCTATGAACTAAATAAATTACAAAGACTCCAGAACCATGCCCTGCGTGTCTGTTTAAAAGTATGCATAAGGCAAATATCCACCATTGAGTTGCATAAACAGTGCTCAATTGACTCATTAGAACATAGAAGGAATCTACAATTATTACTGATCATGTGGAAAAAATCCGTTAATGGCGAGGCAGCTGCTGAAAGAGAGGTAAAAACGCATGGTGATAGGAAAATTAAATTTGCTAAACGAAGGGCTAAAACATCATTTTATCAGAAATCCCCTTACTATCGTGTGGTATCACTATGGGGTACTCTTGACCATGTGACATGTGATATAATGCTTAAACACTATAGGTCACACTTCAAGAAGGCAGCTGATAAGCACCTGCGCCGATAATCCCATTCAACTAGCTACCTAATCTGAATTAGCTCATCATTAAACTGGAAGATGCCCTATTTTCTTCATTCTATCCAATAATCAACATGTAGTTTGGTGGTACTGTAATTTATATTATTGTTCTATTTTTCTGTCCCCATTTTTACTAAAGCATTGGAATTGTCTCATATCACTGGACCATGCCACATCCCTGAACAACTGTAGTGTACCATGTGTGTGCGCCGAAAAACGTCCCATCAAGACGATTCCGTGCAATAAAAATAAAATTCAATTCAATAGTCATAGTCTAGAAATTCCCTCTGCAGACTTCACCCACAGATGGTTATATGTGTGGTTACTGTTGCCGTAATAGGTGAAGAGTCTATGCTGTTCGTGACTGGAAAGCAGTAGAGTTGTGGGCAAAATGTTTTCGCCATTTGATCATCCCAAATCAGTTGTACAAATGCAGCTTGTCTCTGGGTTAGACAATGGCCTTAAATGATGAAAAGAATGTGACCATAGTGAACTATGCTATATAAAATCATATTTGTGTCTGGTTACGTTTTATTGGCACGTTGCTTGCAGTATATTACACCAATAAGGGACCTGTCAGATGCATTCGTATGGCAGAGGGTAAATACATTTGGCCGGGACCACAACAATCGGGGACGCTAATGAATTCTGGGATGCCTGGAGACGCCAGCGTCCTATGGTACGTCCCATAGAGTATAGAGATCACTAGCATAGGGCCTGACCACCATTTTGTAATTGACACCGTCACGTGACGTGTGATTGTCACCTCCGAGCTTCGCGGAGCACAGAGGGCCAGCTCAATCGTGACAGATGGATGGAAGAGTATTACTCTAACAGATGTTTTGGTCCTCCTTGTCCGTCCACCCACCCCCCTTTTTACCAGCGCCATCCACCTCATAATCTAATCACTCCTCTTCATTTGCCAGTCACGTGATTAAAAACTGTCCCTGCCCCTAGGGAACCCTCACCCAGTAACATTAGCCCCCACGTGTCCATCAATGAGCATGTGCTATATTATCGCCCATTTGAATGACGCTTTAAAAGTAATTAATGCCCCTTAACCCAGCTGATTAGTGGAGTCGTTGAGTAGGGAAATTAGAGAGTTACTTTTAAGTGGATCTATAACGTCAGGGGTTTACTCACGTATGGAATCATGGGGCAAGTGTGATGACGTCTGAAAGCAAATGTCAGAGGTTGGTAATCTGTTTAATCTTACTGCAAAATTTATCGAATTAACTTTAAATTTTGACTTGCCAACAGACTGTACTTTTAAGGCTCTATTGATGTTTGTTCAAGGCACCTGCTTCAACTTTGTACATTTGGTAGCAATAAAATGGTGTACAGTCCCATCTGCACTATAATACTATCAGGATAACTGATCTGCACATGGACGTGTATTTGAATGTGTTCCTCTACCAGATTAAAGCATACTGCATAAAAGCAAAAACATTATGTTGAATAGAAAATCACATACCCCAGTGCGTCATCTTGCATTTTATATCATGGTATCAAATGTTTCAAGGAGTAAGAAGGTATTTAGGTAAAAAGACATACATATGCAGTATCTGCATTGTCACATTGATCGCCATGTACTGGGATACAAAAAATTCCATTCACCTGATCTTCCATGAAAACGTATATTTAACCCTAAAGTCCTGACCCAGAGCTATCGTCCACATTTAACATTACAGTAATATATCTGTTGGACTATGCAAAAGAAAAACGATACAAACCACACTGTAAAAAGGTGTTTAGAGTCTAAACACATTGCTAAACATTTTCTTGTCCCGTTTTTGAGGACACTTTATAAACTTAAACATGTTTAGCCTCATAATGTGCTTAGCCTTTGTGTTTAGATTTCAATGTGTTTATAGCTTCATAAAATGTTTACTTTGTTTATGTTTAGGTTTGCCCATGTGTTTAGACATGACATGCTGAGATGATGTTTCAATGTTATAGTATTTAGCATTATGATATTGTGTTTAGATATATCTATAGATATTGATCTTTTGTAGATCATCTCAATTATTCTATTATAGCTATAGTATGGGCAGAGAGAGCATCATACTCTGGGGAGCATCATACTCTGAAAGAATATCATCACATCCATTATCCACAATAGGGAGTAACCCTTTGTATGTAGATTACAACAGAATGGATGAGAGAAGATAGCCCTATCTATTTCTTGACTACATAGTTAAGGTGTCTATGGAAAGGATTGTCCATTGATCCAAACAATATAGGATCTAGATGACCAATCCAAAATGTTTAATCATAGCATATAGGTTCTTTCATATGACATTTCTCATCAATGATTTACAAAGGGTTCTTAACATATTTTTGATAAGAAGACAGTATAAATCTTTTTAGAAACTTCATTCAAGCACAGAGCTGCCACCTAGTGAGTCTTTCATACCTAAACACCTAAACATATACATGTTGATATCCTAAACACCTAAATTTCAGGCTGTCTCAATACTAAACACCTAAACATGTTTAGCACAGGTGTTTAGACGTTTAGGATAAAAGTGTTTAAATCCTTAATAGATAGCCAAATGTACACCTACCTATCCAATATGTTTAGACTTTAAACATGTTTAGACCTAAACATGTTTAAAACCTAAGCTCCTTTTTTACAGTGCAGGGGTCATAATATTATTATGAAGTATTACATATGAATGCTGTCTCTTTTGACTAACTAAGACGAATTGCATTCAGTTTTATATTAGGATAGGAAAAACATGTTAAGAAAATGTTTGACCCCTACACATTCCCTGAGGTGCTGGCCATTGGCACGTGACACATGTTACGTGGACTGGCCAATATGGCGCATTCACGAAATGGTTGAAAGTCGTAGTCACTCCTGGTAAAATGTGAATGATGAGCACAGGTTGGTGAAGGGCTGTATATCTTCTGTAACAGGTGCAAGGCAAAACTCTATGACCACTCAATTGACCTGACAGGTCATTGGAGGAACTATACCAGCGATAAAGGTCAGTGGGTGGGCAATATGGTCAGTCTGGGTATGTTGTTACAATGTAAGAAAATCCAAGTATTGGGAGTTCATTGCCAGGACAGTGATCTATCTGCACTGTAATGGTATCATTGATATGCACGAAGTATTGCCTGTCATTGGAAGCCTTTCTCACATAATCAGTCTATGATTGTAATTATGTTTAAAATTGCATAAATCGCGTCCCCCTTATCCCCAGGTGAGATCCAGAGCATAGCACTTCAATCACATTTGCATTGTTGATAATTTCTGCTAACATTGATAGTCCACTAGACCTCCGTCGCAGAAATTTAAATAAGAAATAATTATATAGCTCGCGCGACAGAGGCCAAGTGGACTATAGGTTTAATACCCATAGTCCACTGGGCCTCTCCGGCCGACTTTTGTGTAGGAAATGTATGGCGAACGTTGGCCGAAGAGGCCCAGTGCACTATGGGTCTATTGCCATACATTTCCCATGTGAATTTCTGCGACAGAGGCCTATTGGACTATGGGTATTAGTCAATACGGTGATAATTGAATGTTATGTAGGGGTTAGGCTAGGTAAGTCTCTTGCCCTATATGTCTGTTTAATAGGGCATTTTTCCAAATATCTATAATAATCAACTATATGTTGAATCCTGCCTTGGTTAATATACCAATGTGCCATCAATGAAACATTTGCCCGCTCCCCTTTCCTATGGGCTCTTTCCTATTCCCCTAGTCAATGTATACACACGATTGGTTATAACATAACCAATCATGTGTATACATATTATGCTTGTTTACGGGTATTCTATCACATCACCAAGTCATCACATGACCTCCCTGAGGACCTACAGATGTTACATGACACTAATTATTCCAGGATGCACCTGTCTGTGTGGGTTGTTGCTACCTGTGGTTGTATGGTCATGTAAGCGATATGGACACCTACTGGAGGAGGTAAGGGACGAGGTGTGCCTCCAGTACATGTGGCATGTTACTCCAGGCAGCTGTTACCTAAATCAACAATGTACAACAGATTTGTATCTGTCTATAGTCAATGTGATGAAGTCATATATTATAAAGTGTGTGTACAGTGGTATGTGCACCAGACGGTGGTCAGCTTGATGATGTCCACTGTGGTCCATAACTACAAAGTGACAACTTAGAGACTCAGGGTGGCCGTGAGGTGAGAGAAGGTCAGAGATCAGGAAGCGAGGACAAAAATTATACAGATAGCTGCTTGACAAATATATGATGAGGATTACCGACCTCATGTATAAACACCTACAGATCTAAAAGGTATGGAGGTCAATGGATATACCTCGTCTTAAATCATGCAGATCATAAATCATGCAGATAAAGCTGGAACTGCTTCCCTATGTCTCATTGAAAGATTAATTAAGGGTGTGGTGGAGTTGGGTAGGTTTAAAGGGATGTGGTAACCCGTCGTGTTATGGAGAAGGCACAGATCTGTGGTGCATGCTAATGCTATGCTACTGTATGGATATAAGCTTAAAACATTTCACCAACAGTACCAAACTTGAACACCAACCGTCCTTCTTTTATTAGAAATTAACAAAAAGACCCCTGATTCTTAATTCATGGCCAGTGGTATATTATAAATGGTATCCTTTTAGTTCAGGACGTTGTCGCTGGAGGGCGTGCTGGATGCGCCGGGAGCGGCGATCTGGCGGAAGGGGCCAGACGCGCGACCGTTGACAGAGTCATCATGAATATGTGCCCAATTAAGCCGCATTTACATGTTCTTTTGTAGCTGGTGAGCGATAGACGGGCAGTCTGACCACCACAACAGGCGGCGTGCGCCACCCTGCCCCGAGCAGGTACGGCGTCCGCGTGGAACGTGACCTAAGGCTACCTATCAGCACCATACAGAGGCAGTGTCTTCATACTGTATGAGGCATATATTGCATTTGGTTTTGTTTTATCAATAAATCCTTTCTCGGCACCTTAAGTGATATTCCGATTATAGGCACACGTCACACATTGTGTCTTCCTTATAGTGAGCAGGGCTAGTATAGTGGTTATCACATGAAATCTTTCACAAATCAATGTGACATTCAAACTGTGTACATGTATAGGCAAACATTAAATCGTCCCACGCTTACAATTGAATTGGGTGCCGCCATTGCTGAAGCTAATTACCAGTGGTTATCACTGATAACAACTATCAGATGGTACCAACTGCCCCCAAGAGGACCGCAGTGAATAGTTGGGATTATTTCATTGGCTAATAATTAAACCAGATAAGTCGGTATAAGTGGCTACACATCCTCTCCAAATGTCCAAAATAAACCAAAGGTACACTTCACATGCATGTAATAGACTGCATGACAAATCATATCGGGGTATTGAGATGGAAATCACATGGAAGGAACTTCCAGGGCCGGACCCGACAGGGTAGTCTGTGGAAGTACAGCCAGAAGAAAATGCCTGGTTGGGGGAAGGGGGGGGGGTGTGCACAGGCAAGTCATGCAACAAAATTTATTGTAATGTTTATACACAGGACCATTTTCAGGGGGCCTATAGGGCTCAGTGTTGAGGTCCAGTGTGTCGACCATTGCTTGGTCTTGGTCCTGGCGAGATAAGCACTGATAGCAGCCAGCATGCTGGGTACCAGGTGTTACATAATGTACCCAAAGAATTCTGCAGTGAATGTAGGGAGTCCTCTCATTGGTTGATATTGTATCCCGGGTCAGCCCTATATTCCGAGTTAGCAGGTTGTCACATGGGCGCAGCCATTGCTGGAGCTTATTACCAGCGAGTTCTACTGATAACACCTACCAGATGGGTACCAGTTGGCCCCCGAAGGACCGCAGTGAATAGATGGGGATTCTCTCATTGGCTAATAATTAAACCTGCTAAGTCCGTATATGGTTTAGTATGGACGCTGTGTGGGTCCGCCATTGCCTGATCTGGCACCTGGTAAGATAAGCACTGATAACAACCAGCATGATGGGTACCATCTGTTACATAATGTACCCAAAATATTCTGCAGTGAATAGAGAGAATTATCTGATTGGTTGATAATGGATCCCGGGTCAACCCTATAGAGCGTGGCCCCTTTATAGCCCACCCCCCACAACTAAATCCGCCCCCGGGATGCGCACCCCTGTCTATAGTTTAGATCGAGCATGCCCTTTGACTGACGTGCTACTCGGCCCAGGCACCACATGGGGAGAAACGTGTACACACCTGCCAGGCAGTGGTAAGAAGGGCAGTGGGGGTTGTCGTCATGCAGATGAGCTAGTTAAACCTGCTGATAGGAACATTTAGTCTCTTTACATTATGTTTGAGCAGGAGAAGCAGCTCTGAGCCTTAAGCTGGTTACAGGAGGCCCCCTGTCCCCTGCCTGTCAGACCCCTTCCTACACCTACACATCCCAGGTATGGCGGTCACGTGACAAACCCTGTTCTAATCCTCAAGTCACGTGCGCCGCGCATGCGCCGCCGAGCGCCATCTGGAGGGTGCTGTCAGATCACATCCCGTCAGGAGAAGACCGACCACCAAGTCCTAAACCCCACGGGCCGCCCGGCTACCCCCTCCCGACCAACCCGACCCAGCCACAGCGGTCTTCCCGAGGGAGGGGGGAGTCTGCTGGCTTGTATGGGTAATCCTACACCCCTTTTTTTCTTATTAAACACGCTCTCATCGCTTCCCGACCTGTCCTGCCCAGTCATGTACTCCATCCCTCGTCGCTAGTGTCTCCACGCCACCAACGGGACCTCACAGGTCAGATATCGAAGACCCCCGAGCAGTGACGGAATCGGAAATGACGTCATCTACGGCGGAAGTCGCCATTGGCCCGCCAAGTGGTGCCTGGACGCTCACCTTGGTGTCACCACTGGTATCTCCTGGGACATCGATGGTGCACCGAGAGTGCAATGTGTTTGGGGAAGAGGGGTTAAACAATTATGGGTGGACGAGTGTGGTGTTAGGATTTCACAATATTCTACTAGTAATTGTTTGTGTAAGTAGTTTATAAAAATGATTCATTGGTCCAGGGAAATCAATAAGTACCATATTGGGTATAGCTCCTTTACATCAGAATGATATTCACCTACAAAAAAGGATGATTTATCCGGAGTGTGCAATTACATCTATGCTACAAAGGTCTACATGTAAATGTATACATTTAATAGTCAATATTGAGTTGCTGAAACTGTGATATGTTTCACATACTCTTTCCTATAGAGAGGAGTATGCTTTCACAATAGCATCTTCTCCGTCATACCTTAACAGCTACTGTAAAAGTACCAAGGCCACTCACACACATACAGAGACTTAATCTGGACTCTCATTATGATTGGTAGTCATGTCATGATACTCGTTGACATAGGCCTGGCTAAAGAAGACACAAGACTACAATAATAGCATTCCTGTGGTCCGCGACGTATCTTTGACTGTGACCTTACACACCGCACTATGTTATCCATGTCATATATATTTATTAGAGGACTCATTACCGTTGGAAGTACATCAGGGGAGAGGGTGGCAGGGGCAGGGAGGTTTTAATAAGCGTATGGCTCCTACTGGTACGGTATACTCATTGTAAATACAATGTTTATGTATATATCTTACATACAACGCCCCACCCTGTCTTTTGTCAAAGCAATGAGCTCTGAATTAAGGATAGTGCCAGCAGCCACAAACATGTATACCGTGACACTGTAGGGTAAGCGGCCCAGGCCGGGCTCCTGACTCAACCTTAAGTAAGTGAGGTGCATATATGGGCGGGGAGATTTAGGTGCTTTATTTTATTAAAGGTGGTTGTTGGGATATAGTAGGGTGGGTGGTCATTGGTCATCACTGGGAAGATGGTACCATCACCACCCCACCACCATGCCCCTATGGCACTATCAGCACCACCCCCTGCGTGTACTACCCCCTCCCCCCGGCCACGACTGTCTCATATATTGACGACTGATAGACTCAGACAGATCATGACTTATCTTCATTCTAATATCCATATCACATCAGCACAGCTGAGATATCTCGGCTAGGAATCACCCCAAACTGACTAAGTCCTGGTGGCTACTGTTGGCCTGACACTTGAGTCGTTTCATGATCTATTCTCTCTCTCTCTCTCTCTCTCTCTCTCTCTCTCTCTCTCTCTCTCTCTATCTATCTATCTATCTATCTATCTATCTATCTATCTATCTCTCTCACTCTCTCCTGTAATATTTCATTAACTACTTAAGTGGCATCAGGGAGAAGCCTACACCTACACCATATAGATAGGTTCGCCATACTGAATTCACTATGAAACACAGATCATTTACCATTGTTTCTTATAATCTGCATTTTGCTCTGTGCAGTGAACCCCTGTCTAAAGGTAACCATGATATCATTTTCTTATAGTTTTTTTATGCATCAGAAACACCCAGATTGGGTGATGCAGCTTAATGATGCTGTGTATGCCATCTTCTAATCTCACAACGCATGATATGAGGTATTAAGCGGTCAGTAAGTGGTCGTTTGTCGGTCCAGGTACAGTGGTCGTCATAAACACAGAGTGTGTAAATAAAGCCTCATTACCAAGTATGATGTACACATCCAGCTCACACCTACACACATACATGTAGACAATGTCCACTCAGCTAATGACACATGGCGCCACATCTCATCCTATAAGAAAATACCAGTATCATGACTGGTGTGTAGGGGAATGAGTATAGGTTGGGGAAGGCCAATGTCATTATAGATAATAGAAATATTGATAATGTTGATGCTTGTTGTTGATTAATTGAATGTCGGTTTGCATTAGAGATAAAGCTTCTTTTATATGATCCTCTATGCTGTCGTCAGTCTCAATGGTAGATTCTTGTGTACCGAATGAAATTATAGAGGATGAAGTGGAAGGATAGGGGAGTATGGGCAACTTGGGGGATGACAAGGGAATAAGTGAAGTGGAAAGAGAAATCATTAAGATAGAAGTTGTCAACTTCTTCGGCGACCTAGTTTGGTGGGCAAACTAAGCCTTCTCCCCTAGGTTACCATTTTGACCAAAAATCGCTGTATGCATACGCCGCTGGTGTTGGACCTACCCCAATACTGGGTGTTTGTGGGAACCAGCATTTGCTGGTGTCCATCTGCCAGCTTGACTCACCAGGAACAAGCTAAGAAAAATAGTACCTCCCAGCATGCCTGTTTACCAGTGACGTAATCGTTAGACTACGAGATGGGGCCAGTGTGAGAAGTTGTAGTATGTATCTGTTATGGAATGGGGGCACATTTCTAACATCTATAATAATACCACCTCATGAGTGTGTATGCACTTGGTAGGCCCATCTCGTGTATATAACAGTTAATGATCAGTCTATCATTTAGCCTGATGAGGTCCTTGATAATGGTGATCCGAACGGTGGTGTGCTTGTGACCGGCCCTCCCCCCGCCAGCTGCCGTCCCCCTGGACCCATTGTCCCGTCGTTAACCTACCCGACCCGCCGCTCATCGCCTCAGGCTACCTCCTCCCAACTTCCAACTGTCCAACATCCCATCTACATACATGTACTAACACTGAGCTTCTTAGACACGTTGTGGATGCTAGACCCACATACACTCAGATTGAAGTATGGATTGATGGCTATATCCCATGTATGCCCATTTTGACCTTTGCTTGTTCTATTGGTGTTGAGTGTGCCGTGTGTTATTTTGGCACTGCCGCAAACAAGGTTTGCGGCACGCAAAATATGATACAAGCTCTGGTTATGCTTCGTTTCATCTAGAGGATCAATCGCAACGGTACAGTTTATTCCTCGGGGATTTTCTACACATAGGGATGTATTGGTTACCCCTTAGGGCCGTTTTCCACCATCCGACAGGGTACCTCTTTCGGCCGACAGCTGCCCCATACAACCACCTCGGCCGACGGGGCTGCCATATGGTTCAATGGTGGGGCATGGTCTCTGTCGGCCGAAAATATCATCTACTATGGGTCTAGCGGCCGACAGAGGGGACATATCGGGTGGTGGAAAATGGCCCTAAGGTGTGCAGCTGCATTTGCCATAGAATAACCCCCATTTTTATATACTACTTAGAGGTTTCCACACCGGTGACTGGGTGCTAGCCCAGAACGTCGTCCAGAAAAACAAAATGCCGCAACAATGTGTGATCTAATACCACTTGTATAGCAGCGTATAGGCATTCTTGGTTGTCATCTTTATGTGAAATATCTACCAGGTTTTGTTGATTTGAGAGGGGGGAGGGAAGAACAGCGCGTCACAACAGTGGGCGATATGTATACATGTACCAGGGGCGATATACATGTACATCCTAGGGTGCTGCGCTAAGTTGAATGGAAAGGCCTGTTGTCAACATTCTATTTATCCACACACTTAAAAAAAAAGACACTTTTTTTACGCAGCCTTCACCAGTTGTGCTGACATGGTAACCAATTTGACAGCAGTGACGTGAAGTGACCCGACACAAACACGTCGTCTTGACGTCGTTACAGACGTCACTCGACGTCAACGCGTCAAATGCCTTTTGCCAGTAGCGCCATCTATTGTTATTCTCTGTGCTGATAGATTTCAAGCTACGACCGAATTGGCCAGAAAAGGCGAGAATTCACGAGAAGTCACAGAAGGGTAAAAAAAAAAAAAAGTCGTCTGCCGTTTGATGACTGAAGGACGCCGTGTGGGGAGTTACATTATACTGCAGTGGGATTGAGGGCTCACCACTTGGTGTTATGTAGTACTGGTGTATAACGATGAAGAACAATCGGCCTTTTTAAATAATGGAATACAAAAAAAAAGATTGTTCGTCACCGGGTAGGTTGGATGAGAAGTGAGAAGTTGATTGGGTTAATCATTTTGGATCATTCATGAAACATCGCAACAAGGCATTACTACACATATACAATGGAAATGGGATGGTTTATTAATTATATGGGTACCTCGTATACCATGCCTATGGCACTGGTATTATCATGAAAGAATAACCTGACGATGGATAAGTCAAGTACCCATTATACATGCCACTCCATCTCTTACATATACACGTACTAACACTACAGTCATCAATACAGTGACCATCCCATATATATTTCACTGTGTTAACCACCGTATACTTGAACCCGTCATAAGGCCAATTCAGTCTGACATATCTAGTCTCCATGTATGATCTGGATGTAAATCGTTCCTACTTTCAAGTGGCGCCACGCACGGTAGAACCATTAATCATAATCCTGTAGCTATCGCCAAGTGGAGGCAAACAAGGCTGAAGACTTAGCCTTAACAAGTGTTAGGGGAGTGGGATATGTCACTTGTCAAAGGCCCTGTTTTTGTCAAGTGTTTCGCGCCAGCCGGGGCCATAGGCGGTTATTAAATATGTCGACAGCCTGGTCCCTATGAGCCAATTCCCATCTCTGTATACACAAACACAAAGTTATTAAATAATGTCGTGTTCCCACGCTTTGACAATGGCATAGTGATAGTGCCAATGACTGCCGACCCCCACTCCACTCGTACTCTCCACGATCTAATAATCCTATAATAAATATGCATATCTGTACACATAAAGAGCAAAGTGCTTCAGGACAGGAGTATGCAGCATTAACTATACCATAACAAATACCACATCAAACTTACCACTAATCACTTATGGCTTTTGAAGCACCAGTTGCTCTCATCAAAAACAGACAGTTGTTTTGGTGGACACGCGATGCCCTGGAGGGACTCCATGATGGTGGGAAAATGTGGTCAATGAGATGACATGAGACTGCCATGTCGTGTTCGACTCCAGGATGTGGTCCACAACAATGTCACACCTATGTAACATCCAGGTAGATATGTGATGGAGACTTACACTTCTCCGATCTCGACCTTTTTGTCAGTGTTTTATTCAAATTGCATATGTGTGCCACAAAAGATGAATACATGTAGTAATTTCTTTATCAAATACATACACCTATAGGAATTGTGACCTGACGCGAATTCATAAGAGTAGATTGAGATTTCCACCTGCCTGCTTGACTTGGAATGAATAATGTCTTGGAAAGGCTCAGAATGAAGGTCACAGATACGGATGTATCAGGATATATACAAGATATACATGTGCTTCTGTCTTCTCTTATGTTGCCAATTTGATATGTTGTTTTTTTTTCATCGTATCAAACGATTTTTAGATTAAAAGGATCGCCCAATGGACTGAAACAAGGGTAATAGCAAAGTCAGCATGACGTTATAATATTACAGCCCTGATACTTTTTATTGCCATCTGACACCACACTCCATATTTTGCCACGATGATACGTAGGTGACATTTAATAGGTTATCCCTCCCACGGCAGCATGATGCCTCCATGGCGATGTTATCCCCGCCAGTTCATGGCCATTAGTTACCGTGGTGCAATGGCGGTATACCTGTCTATAGTATACTAGTACTTTGCAGCACTGGTTTGAAGTAGCATACCAATGAGTGTACATTGTATCAATCCCTTCACATGATCATGACCACCATTTTGAAATAAGTGATACATTAATCTATTGTGCGACCCTTAATAGGTTATCAGGTTAACCACCTAGGGGATCCATCGATCACCATGATGATGCCCGGTCCAACAAAATATGAAACACTGGATTCTAGGTTTTATAATACTAGACGTGTAGCTTGATCAAATGACTAAGTCGTTAACCGAACCTATCAATCACACAACAAACCTAGACAAAACAAAAATATATCACCCTAGTGGTACCATTGACCCTTTCACATCCATTGTGCCTAGAGCCTAATATGGAAACTTTGAAGCCGTAGGTGGTCTATGAGGTCTCTGGGAAACTGTGGTTAATGCATGCATTTATAAAATATAGGAAGAGGGGGATTTGCATTCTGAGTTGCAAGGGAGGCTGTAAGGCGCATTTGGGGCTTGATTTTTTCCACTTTTTGTTTCTACATGTATTACTTATCTATACAGTAATGAAAGCCTCGCGTGCATAAGGCATATTCTATAAGGTACAGGTAGGGGCCTTCCGTGCGTGTAAGCCGCGCCTTTGTTACATTACTTCTATTCTTATTCAAATCACAACAAAAGTTTAATGAACCATATATCTACATTTAGTAATAAGAAGCCCATTGGGGCGGGATGGTGAAAAGGAGTGAAGTGCCATCCTCATTTATTCTAAATAGAAGGATGAGGGTAGGGGGGTAGTCATAAACCAGACAATACTCTGGGTGGAATGGTGGTTGTTAATACTTAACAATGATTATGGGGTAGTGTCTAAATGTGCATCATGGGGGGGGGGGGTGTCAGTTGATGGAGATGGAGTTTGTGATACTTTACCCTATCAATGTGCAAGTACTCCTACAAGAAAGGGGGTAAAAGATGACAAAGAGGGATGGGGACATGATGCCCAGAAACATTATACAATCAGACCTAATCTGACTATATGATATTGATTAGGTCCCTGTACAATTTTTCAATGACACAGAGTAAATTTGAGATGTCTCCATAATTTTCTCCAAATATCTAAATGTTAGTGATTATAGCCCCCCCCCCCCAAAAAAAAAAAAAGGACAGTCACACATCACAAAGCATGTAGTACATCTGCCACCCCGGACTTCCAATTGGACAGTTGAGTACATCATAGACGCTCCCCCGCTGGTTCCATCACCATTCACAGAAGGTCGTGCTGAAGGACCCCCACACCCCTCCCCCCCCCACCACCACCACTATTTTCCCCCAGTCCGACAACTGCTGCTGTCCGCAGGGTGGGGCGACGTGAGCTAATATGGCGGTAATTACGGAGCAGACGACTTTTGTTCTCCGTTTGTCAGTTTAATGAAGCGACTCTCTCCAAACAGAGAAAGGGTAAAGTGATATGGTGTATGCCCTGGGGAGGGGGAATGGGGCCTCTGGTCGCAGAGCGATGACGCACGCGTCATACTCGCCACCTCGTGGGGGGAATTTGTGTGAGGTGAATTTCAAAATGGCGGTCAGTGAGGTGGTTAATGGACGTGACTTATGGCATCGGGGCTTCTCGACAGCGGTACAAATGGCCTTAACATTAGGCCAAATTGGCTTGTATATGGGACTTAAGTTTACACTTTAGGTAGATCTAAAGCCATACATCATAATTTTATTACATGTGTACATCTACACCTGTGTCACAAAATCATCAAGGACAACAAATGTATCAAAGAACATTTAACACCACCACAAAAAGGCAAGTACAGGAGCAGTTTAAGATATATTTTGATTTGGTTATCCTCCATTTGTGATGCACCTAGATCTACTCACATACTACTCACAAACTGAGATAATGAATATATATATATATATATATATATATATATATATATATATATATATATATATATATATATATATATATATATGACAAGCAATGCCCCCCCCCATCTTGATTAACACCATCGGTCACTCTGATAGTTTCGACCTGCATAATGAACCAGAATCACAAGCACCATTATGTTGGCTACACTAGGGCTACTTAATCATAGCCTCAGAGCTCAGAGGTCAAAATGCCAAAGGTCCATCTGTACAGAATGCAGAGCTTAGTGATAATCATGCCCTCTGAGACAACAATGACACCGACCCCCTGACACCCTACAGCATTGTCTCTTGTCAGTCTAATTGATTCCACTACTACTCATGTAATCTTACTCATATAATGCACAATGTCCTTCACATGCAAATGTGGTATTCAAATGTAAATTGTGCTATATATGTGTATTGGTATACAAGGGGCTAAGCTGTTTAACGTGTTCAGGTATATTTGAATTACAGTCAGTTACAAGTGTATAGAATGACAAAGGTTTTAGACACAATTAACTCAACTAGTGCTCATAGCTATATACAATGAGCATCTCTTAAGGTGCCAGATTCCCCCGGAGGGTCGCGCCACCGTCGGCGATGATTGTGACACGCTGATCCAACACTACTCTTCAAACACATTGACAGAGTGCCCTGGAGGTAGCACCCGATAGAGCGTGTCCAAGGTTCTGTTTGGAGAGCGAGCATAGTGATCTGCCGGAAGGGCGTCTTTGTCTTTATGCGCCTCCTTAATGGGAGCGGTTTGTGATCGTGTCACTGGAATGTTCTCTCAGGACAGAATTTATATAGAGGTTGTGACTAAGGCGACTAAGATGGCCACCCTGCCAACTGTGCGAGGGGGAGATCTCTTTGTTGGCTTCTTTTTGCATGTCTGACACCCCCAGGACCCATGCCTATCATGCTGGGTGTGACCACTGCATGTAAATAATAACAATAGGAGAGAAGGTATACGCATGTATATGACAGTATTGTGTTTACTGACTTTATCGACCACAAAAGCCACCCCCCCCCCCACCCATCCATTCTGATTCTGAGGTATTGATACTGCAATGTATTGCCATTCCTTATCTAAGTGCGTTCCTCCAGGAATGCATCCACTGATATAAGTATTCACCATGGTTAGAAAGCCCAACTTACCGCCACTTAGTGCGTCTGTTTTGGAACCACGTCTTGACCTGGGCGTCTGTCATCTTGAGCGTCTTGGCAAGTTGTGACCGTTCTGCAGACGCCAGGTACTTTTGACGGTGAAACCTTTTCTCCAGCTCTATAATCTGTAACCGAGTGAACGACGTACGCGGCTTCTTCCGTTTAGGAGGTGTCCGGTTCTGGTAGGGGTGTCCTATCCGCCGAGTCACTGTGAGGAAAGAAATGGAAAATCGTTTATTGCATGTTGGATTCTTAGATGGGCTGTAGGTGTAGATCCTATGCATGAATTATCAATATGGAGGATGGATATTGCCATTTCTACTGTGATATCTATATCTATATATATATATATATATATATATATATATATATATATATATATATATATGTATGTATATAACAAATGGTGCAAAATAACGTCTATATATACGTTAACAGTCTAACAGCAATAAAATATGCTTGATATTCAGTTACACAATTTCACTGGTTTGAACTATACTCTCTTGCTTTAAAACACATCCCTCTCTAAACAAACATCCCCAAGCACTGATATATAGTTTCAGGGAGACATGTCTATCTTTTACAGCTATTAGACATGGTGTGTTTAGATGTTATCCCCATTGTCGATAACCACAGCACAATAACTCCAACCCATGGCGTTTGTATATATAGCTATCTTAAGCTGTGCAATGTACCCCATTGCTGTAACATTATACGGCCCTATTCAGGCCCGGAAAAAAAAACTTTGAAAAAAAGTATGCAATATGGGTGATTTCAGGTCTGACCCTCTGTTAGTTCCACTCGCCCGTGATAAAATCCCCCTTTTCATGCCTGTGATGAGTTCCGCCCATGAGTTCCACCCTTTCATGCACTACCCCTTTAGTTCCACTTGCCCATGATGAAAACAAAACAAAAAAATGTGGGAGGGTGGAACTCCACATAATTTTGCTTGGGGGGGGGGCTCGGGCCCCCTGAGCCCCCCCCCCCCTCCTCTGGCTACGGGCCTGCTATCATACAGCGCTTGGTTCTATGATACGTGTTGCGTGGTGTGAGGCCTGTACAGAGGTTGCAGGCCCTAATGTGTGTGTCGCCATTGAATTTCTTTATGTACCGTACGATTTATAGCTCTTCAAATCATGGATATAGGGATTCGATTGCTTCATAAAGAAATCTGGGATTATCATTCTTACAACTGGCCTTACAAGTGATATGCATGCCTGGGTATGCATGGGAGCTCAAAATTAATGAAGGTTTACCCTGTACTTGATGTTTTGCTCTATCCATCCTATCCAACTGTTTGCCCACCCACCCTACCTTAGTATCTCGACACTCGCCATTCCCTCACGGGAGGAGGTAGATAAGCCAAGGCTGTGCCGCTGACAAACGTAAGACAACTACCACCATGTTTTCTCTCTGGCGGAGGTCTAGTCTGACAGATTTTAGTTACCGCAGTCGCCGGTAGGAGGAGCGGGGTGTCACCAGGACCTTTAACGCCCAATAAAGATGGCGGCCAGCAAACTTCCGGTTTCAGCACGGTGCTGTCAGTATGCTATGCACGGGTGATCTATGTATTCCGAGTTAGCAGGTTGTCCCATGGCCGCTGCCATTGCCGGAGCTTGTTACCAGCGGGTTCTACAGATAAGACCCATCAGATGTACCAGTTGGCCCCCGACAGGCCGCAGTGAATCATTGGGACGATCACATTGGCTAATAATTAAACCTGCTAAGTACCGCACAAACAACGCATCGACAGATGCTAGAACAGAGCCTTCAGACGGGTGTCTGGGGCTGAGTTAACAATTGTTAGAATACCTGGCTATGCTTTGTATATTATATAAGATCACATGAATAATACATCTATTCATTACAATAGTCGTATGTGGCAATCATAACGTGTCTGGATTTTCTCAATCCAAGACCCAGCGCATAAATCACCCAGTGCAAAATTCGTACTTCTTCTTGGGTCCTTTGTTTCTGAGATGGACACTGCATGTCGTCCCAGGACATGCCATAATGATGGCAGAGTCGATTAGTCAATGAATCTAGCCAGTCTTGTATGAATGCCGAGAGGTTCAGTTATAGGCAGGATCAGGTGGACTATGACAGTTGGCATCTGTGGCCTTACATTAATCATACAGTGCATGGTGATCGATAGGTATATCATGGAGACTGATATCATGTGGCACAGAGAGGGTGAAGGAGTTGGTAGACACTACCAGCTGCTTCTGGTTATACCCCAGTCGTGCCTGGCTCCAACACACACACACACACACACACACACACACACACACACACACACACTATATATATATATATATATATATATATATATATATATATATATATATATATATATATATATATATTGCCTTGCCCACTGTGTGCCACCCTTCACCGCGCCCTGTGTCTTGATCCCACTCCCCGCCCCACTTTCCCTACCATACCACCCCCAGTGGACTCCAAGGGGCGTGTTTCGTATTACAGGACGTTACCGAGCTGGTGATGACTGCCCATGACACCTCCAGCAGAGGGTGACAGTGCGACCCCGGGGTGAGCAGCTTTGCCCCCGCGGTGAGTCGAGCTGCTCACTCCGGGCCAAGCCGTCATCTTCACGGGTCGCCCAGCCGCGATCCCCCGGCGCGCCGTGCCGGTGGCCGCGCGGAGTCGGCGGCCGCGCGCTGACCTCGCCTGTCGGTTTGCATCAGGCGAGGTGGGGTGGAACAGTCAGTGGACGTCGGCGGGTGTCGGACAGCGACCTGTGGTCAGCGGTCATGGGCGTCATTGTTCACCAGCACCAAGCATGGCCCCCGGCGACGGCACTGACCACTCCCTCCTCCCTGTGTGCATGCTGACCACTTGACCACCACCCACCTCCCATTCTCCAGCCTCATCCTACCCAAACTACAGGCTAAACTCTGATTTGTTAGCTCAGATGCATTCAGGTCAATTAGCGAGATAAATTTCACAAGGGAATACCTCAGTCAACATAGAGCAAGTATAACGAGACATTTAACATCACGTTACATTGCATGCGATTAGAATTCTAACTCTTAGATATCTGATGTATGCATATCTTCATGTCGGAGTTTCTCAATGCATGCTCTTAAACTCTTTTTTTTTCAAGGAGCATGCATTATCACATAATTATGTCTATCAGTTGCTTGGTTATTTCAGACCCTTCAAACAATTTACCTATAATCAATCATGTGCCAAAAAACGATGTTGCAACACGATTACAAACATGTTGAAATGGATCTGTCTTTAAGTACAAATTGTGTCAGGGAGCAATAATTACATTGCTACATAGAGCCTACATATGTGGGAAAGCCTTATAAAGCCCAATTCAAAATTGACCTTGAACAGATCCAAAATAACAAGAAAGGGAAACAGCATTTGCCTACCCTTGATGTGGTACATTGTACATGTATATCCATTATGCTGTAGGGGCTGGTATCACCTTGTATATATTATTGTGGATCATCCGAGCGGCCTGTTCATATGTGGCCAGTTTCTTCCGGATCGGATAGATGTCGCCTATGGCGCCTAGCTGTTCTGTGATGGGGCAGCACCATGGTTGCGCCCAACTTCTATCAAGAAGAGACTTGGACCTCCTCCAGGTTAGACGTTTTCCTGTACTCCTGTAAACCTTCTGAATAAAGATCACATCCGGGTGCTCCCTACTGTGCTGCCTTGCTCAACCAGAATCACTCATGTTGTGTTTTGCTTCTAGTGTTAAGCGAGCCAAAGAGCCAACACACAGAACCCTAACCATTACAATGCTAATACATGTAGTTTTTTTATGGTGTGATGTTGTAGAGGAATCACCGTCATCCCCTTGGCTTCTCTTCCTATAGACAGTGCCTTTATGATTGATTTAACATTATTTATGTGTTTTAGATTATAGTGGAGGATTTGAACCAGGGTTATGTTTATGGGGCTATATTGAAGTCGGACAAGGAAATGTTTCCAATTTTTACCAATTTCCATATCGCCGCCCCGACAACAGTGCTTGTCACCTAAACGATTCTAAATTGAGGGGTCTGGTGCACCCCCCCCCACCCCCAATATTCCACCGCTATTTTGTGCCTGGGGGTCTGCAAGGAAAGGGTTGGTGGTTGCCTTCCCCTCAGAACAACCCCTTCCTCCATCCCACACCAATTAACTCCCCTCCCGGGCCCTCCCCAGCCTGCATCGCCTTTCTACTGTCTCTGTGTGCCCGACCCCAGGTTTAATGGAGCGTGACAATTAGATTAGCTGCCGGTAATCCAAGCCCAATTCTAGCCTACTTCACCTATTAAAATGATTGCTTTAATTCACACATGTAGTCGGCGATTAGCGCCGTAGAGGCCGACCTGGTCGCCGAGTAATCATCTCAATATGCCGTCCTCCCCGGCGCCGTGGTTGCCGCACCCAACTCTCAGAAGGAAACCACCACTCTCCTGTCAGTTAAACTGCTCTTTTTGGAGTTGTATGGCCTTGTCGCGATGGGAAATCATTCAAGAGGCAACATTATAGCCTACCCATATGTATCACATAGATCTATAAACCCCATGCAGTGAACCCCCTGTTGAAGCCAAATAGAAAGATGGGGACCAAGGAAACAAAATTAAAATAGAACTATATTTCTGGCATGCATTCACACGGTGTATTCCGAACAAGAGTGGTCCAGCACCTCCCTACTACAATAGCACTGTCAAGTCTTTAGTAGAAAGGTCGATGTATGGCCACATCAGCCTCAACAAGCGTACTGAATGAGAAGCGACAATCAAAGTCTCAAAAAACCGCGAGCCAAAAATAAACACTTGGGGCGGTTGGGGAAAAATAAGTGCGATGCTGCCGTCAACCTGCTCGGTATCTCTCAGCGGTGAGCACATGCCATGATCAGGAGCTGCTCTTAACCTCATTAAGGGCCTGGTATATGGATATTGAGCGGCGGCGAACTGCTCATAGTTCTATATATAGCCATGTCTATTGCCGTGAGTAGCTCGACCCACCACACCACACCCACAACTCCCCATAGTCTGTATACATGTGGAGATCCAGTGGCAGAACCCTATGGGACACACACGCTCGCAAACTTACACATCTGACAACGCCAGCTTTGTTCGCGCGCCCATCGTCGAGGCAATCTCGTGCGATATCGCCACATCTCGTCCGATCCTGTGGTGAAAACGTTCTGCCAGCGAAACAAAACAAAGGCTAGTGTGGCGGACGGTGACGGTGGGAGGTGGAAGGGGCGGCTATCAGGGCTATAGATTGTCCTGTTGAAAGTCTCACAAGGGTCTCGTGGGTGGGTGTGACGGGGACAAACCACGGCGACTCTATGTGTATTCTCGGAGTGATGTAAGTTTGGAACAATGGAAAATAAAGCCCCTTGTTCATTCAGCAATTCGTTATATGTGGAAAGACTAATATAACTTTAAAAAAAAAAACATGTCAGTTGCTTATAATATGTGAAGACAGCGTCGCGGTTAGAGTCACGAGTGTGCATTTTGTGGGGAAATTACACAACACTGTTACAGTAGCATTTTTATAATTTCTGTCCTAAGTTGAATTAGAGAAAAAGAAATACTAAATTGGGCATCACATTGTGTTCAACATGGGTCGGGGTCGCTTTAGACATATTCGTTGCATTTCAGCAGATGTCTATTCCTATAACCTTTAATATGACATTGCATTTTCTATTTCAGACAGAGAATCTATATAGGTCTAGTGCCCCAGTGCTAGACTGAGAACACCATCGCCAATCATAGATGCTTCTCAACATGAGGTTGGAGTGTCCTCAATTCTCTATAACTTAATAAGTCGGCGTCGTACCTTGATGATTCATCACGTATCCTGCTAACGACAAACCTAGATTCCTAGAAGGACCTCCTTCCCTTGATTGAAGTAAATATGCATAACGTTCTACATGTTAAGGGGAACATCCACCAAGACCATTTATTTTGTATCTTAATATTTTGAGAACATACATCATTTGATATGCTGTGGATGTGCGTTAAAGTAAAAGTAGGTAAATATTCCCCAATTCATAAATAAATGGGAAAGGGAAAGTTAACTATTTTATAGATCATTGTATTGTTTCCAAATAAGTAAAAAAGGTTTGTTTATATAATGATTGTGTTAGGTTCTAAGTAGCTTTAGCTGCGTTCTTCTTCCTTGTTGACAGTCGGTACAAATAACTGAAGTCAGACAAGAACCCGGTAGCCAGCATCCCTTTTTCCCAATCCTCTGTCATCCAATGACATTTAAAATGGTCATGCCATTGGTGGTATATACTCCTCTCCTAGAGTGGGAGTTGAGTGAAGGGCGAAGTAGTCTTATTGTTGTCTATTTAACAATTTGAGCCTTGTTGTCTTGGGTATTTATAGATAGATGGGGAGGTCCCCACCCCTGGATGCCACATGCCCAGTTTCAAGGCGCGTTGAAACCTATAAACCAGAGGCGTGTCCTTTTGTTGGGCACACGTTGCATGGACTTAGGTTTGAATAGATTGGAGTTTCACCTCCGAGTGTTCACTCAAAGACAAGAGCTTCATTAATTTTATCTGCTTTGGCCATCAAAAATTCAAATTGAATTCTTATGTGTTCATATATGGACAGGAATGATCAATGTGAAGTGCGAATGACATCTTTTGCCCTCCGGCAATGTAGGCCACCCCCTTGTTTTAGTGTGCATGGGTACATCACTTCTTTTTGGTCAACACACGCTCTTTGTACACAATTATAAAGGTGCAATGGTCCTTTGTTAAAATTGTGTTTAATTCCCTAGTATGAGCACGCAGTAGTAGAGTACATGATTGCTGCCCTAAGGCAGTATTGGGAGTATAAATGTGGACTATGTATATATCACGCTCAGATTTGAATATAATACGCTCGCGCCCAAGGACTCTGCAATTATTAGACTGTTGCATGACCATAGAGTTACAGCCAGGACAAGGGAAATCATTTTTGATGGTATATTGATTTCTCAGCATGAGCTCTCTGACTTTGGGGTCAAGCCCGGGGGACATCAAAAGGTTTGGGACCAGGACAACATAGGGATCGCACGGGGTCGTCAGTTTAGGGGTGAACCCTGAAGGAGACTAGAACTGTCCACTCCCAACATACCATGGACCAAATCAATTTGAGTGCAGTGAGCTGTTCACCACTAGATTTCTTTTAGTGTGAGCAAAGAGGTCCTCTCTGGTCTGAGCTCCTGGCAGACCCTTATGCTGGCTGCAGGAAAGACTGCTTCCTACACTGCAAAAATGGTGTTTAGATCCTAAACACAATTCTAAACATATTCTTGCAACGTTTTTGTAATCACATAAATTTCCTAAACATGTTTAGCCAAACAATGTGCTTAGCTCAAGTGTTTAGAAATGTAGGTGTTTAGGTCAAAACTTTGTGTTTAGATATATGAATTTTTGTGTTTAGGTGTTTATGAATTTTTGTGTTTAGATGTTGAAATGATTTGATGGAGAGTTAAGGTTTGCAGACAAGTATGCATTAAAAAACAGAGATATATATATTTTTGTTTCTCATTTACTGGGGGGCATCAGCATGTATTTACTTGTTAAAGTCTCCAAAGATGTCAGCCACAGTTATATACGTGTACACACTGCATCAGAATGAGAGATTTAAGAAAGTACAACAGCTTGGCAGGAAGGACATTGCCTTATCTATTCCAGAATAACATCAAATAGGTGTCAGTCATGGAGTTTATTGATTATGTTATGCTAGTGATGGTGGCATGAGGTGAATCTAGTCAATTTACTATTGCCCTTTCTATTCACATGACATTCTATGAAATGAAATCATAATAAACATGGGATTTGGGGACATTTGTCACAACAATTGATTATAACTGTGTGCAGATAGTCCAGTCAAAGGTAGTGCTGCTACCTGGTGTGGATTCAACATCCAAGTATCTAAACATATTGATGTTTAAATCTAAACAGTTATTATTCAACTGTCTCAACTCTAAACATCTAAACATGTTTAGCGTAAATGTTTATGTAGTTAGAATAAAAGTGTTCATTTCCTAAACGTGTAGTCGATGAGACACCTAACTGACCTATATGTTTAGGTTTTAAACGTGTTTAGACCTAAACATGTTTAAAATCTAAACACCATTTTTGCAGTGTATGTTCGAGGCCAGGCAGAGACATAAGCTTGGTGAATAGTTAAAGATTGTAGTAAGGAGACAGTCGTTAAAGGGGGATGGCCTGAGGGGCTGACCACTAGGTCCCAGTAGGCGGACACTGAGTGGACAGGCGGGGAGGTGGCGTGTGGCATGGCTAACCCCCAGGGCTGCCATGGAGACCAAGGTCAGCTTACATTAATGTGTGACGGACACTAGCAGGCTGACCACTGCCCACTTGTTTGTATTATCTTTCATGTGTGCTTTCTATTATGAATATATTCACATGCTTTACAGCTCTAGGTATGGACGTTTTGGCTTGTAATCCTATAGAAACGCTTTCAGAGGATTTGAATAAATATGGCTTACATAATACTGGGGGAGCATGATAGGCCATGATGTCCAATTTTGTATTACATATGGCTCTTATGGATTACACCTTCATACCTCCATGTCTGTATTCTTGCTCATTTTCCTCCTCGTACATTATCCTTCTTTTTTTCCTTTTTTTATCAGTGTGTCATCCTTTACATATTAATTCACTTTAAGTAAGTTTAAATTAAAGATGTAGTGAACCGAAGATTGAACAAAATCGACCACTTAGTGTGCAAGGATTTCATATTAGAGGAGAGATAATTTTCCAAAGATGGACAAATTGATCAAGGGGTGCTTACTTTCTCTGTTGGGTCTGATCTGGTGGATATTGCCTTCCCCCGTCATTACTGATAGGTCAAGATAGCCTGAGAAAAATGACAAAAACAAGTTTCACACGTCAAAAAGTATACTGATTTACATGTAATGATTATCGGCACAATTGGTAAAGAGATCTGACGTTAAAGTGGGATGTTGGCTTAAATCAATCAAGTATGAAGACAGGATAATGCATGTAAGTAGTATAAGCAGCTTCTAAATGCCTTCCGTAAAGTTTGCTTATCAATATATTAGGATCGACCATGCACATTACTGATACAGTTATTGATGCGAGAGCTATGTCTGAATTGCCCTTTATAGAACTCCTTAGAATAGGGCCAAACAACTGTGGATAAATGGCAATGCCTTGGGATTTCCCATTAATGTTCTCTCAAGACATGCGCTGCATGGGCTTTCGGTACATTTACATGCACGCCTAATCGTGCTATGTTCTTTCCAGGAACCTAGTTGTAACATTTGGTCCTTCCTTTGCAGCAAATGTAAAGCAGAGCTACATTGAATCTATATCCAGACCAAATCAGTGCAGAAGAGGAAAATACACAGTTCTAGATTGAATCAGGGGTGATATACAATGCCCTTCTCCCTCATATTATTTTCTTTTGGCCAAATGCGCCCGGAAAGTTTTATATATGTTATTTTACATGCAGTTGCGTGTAACTGGTTATTTCATCATTATTCCCCAGTATCCGTACAAATCTATGGTCGTAAACGAGGAAGCAGTCGATTGCTATAGGGATATAGCACAGATAATACATGTATATACCATAGGGGGTCAAACATGGCATTATTTATTATTTTACCACACACATGTATAACACACGTTAACCACGCGCCTCAGAGTTTCAGGAAGTTTTATCTCTGTACCTATTTCTCCATCCGTTTGGACATCCTTCAGATGCCGGATTTTAGCATTTTGAAAAGACATGGAATCAGCTGATTGCGGTTAACTGCACATTTTACAAACGGATGCAGATGGGAAATGTAACTGACCTGTGAGTCGGTCCTTCCGGTCCTGCATCCAAGGGAACATTAGAGGTGAGAAGCCCATATGTCCCAGTGCCATCGGGCGGTGTGCGGGCACTTTGATCACTCCGGCCATTCCTGGAGGCGACATGCCGGGCGGAAGTTGCCCTCCGCCCCCACCCCCGGGGCCTGCAGCCTCAGGACCGCCGCCGGGTGAGTAGGGAGGGCCATGTGTCGACGGCTGCGGCAGGTGCGCGGGCGGTGGGTGGTGCGGGTGGCTACCGTTGACGCCTGTAGCGCCATGTAGATGAGCTGGAGGCGGGCTGAAGCCAGCCACGAGAGGGGGGAGGCCGTAGGGCGGCACGCGCGGCGTCGCGGCGGCGGAGGCGGCAGATGAGGCGGGCGACAGATTATTGCCGTTGACGTCGCCTCCCGCGCGCGCCGACCGCGACCCGCTGGGAGGTTCGCTACTTAATATCCGGCTGATGCCGAACGACAATTTGGCTGATGAGTCGGTGGAACTGCTCTTAGATGAGCTGCTCGGGGTGGTGGGATGGGAGGTATTGTTATTGTCTTTGTCCGACACATCGCGCGGTGACGGCGGAGAGCCTGGACCATTTTTATTGTGTAACAAGGAATTGTTGTTGTTATTGTTGATCTGGTGGTGTTGTTGATGGTGGTGGTGGAAGTTGGGATGGAGTCCATTGTAGTGGTGGCCATTGTGGTGGTGGTGGTGGTGGTGGTGCCCGTTCTGGTGGTGATTGTGGTGTGGGTAACCGCCGTAATAGCGGCTATGGTGAAGACGGTGGTTGCGCTGGCGGAATCGCTCTTCCGGCTCATCTTCGTCTCCTTCGTCGGCACTTCCGGCTCCGCTGCTGGAGCGCGAATTAGGGCGCGACCGACCGGAAGAAGCCAGAGACGCCGGGGAGCGCGCTGGGGATGCTGGGACAGGTGACGCTGCGGGTGAAGGGTTTTCCACATCGACCTCAGATTGGCAGTCGTCGGACATGGCGGCGTCCGACATGGCGACGTCTGATATAGCAACGATGGAACGTCGCTCAATGTCTGTCATTAACACGTCGTTTGATGAGATATTTTTCTCTAAAGTTACTTTTAATTTCCCTTTCTTTTACAAAAGTTGGCCAATAACCACAATTCTCTAACCACCGACCGATCAAATAATACCTCCAAAACAGAAGGCAGTATTATTCCATGAATGCAATGACTAGAAGACAGTGCCACGTTCCTCTAAAAGGTATGTAGAATTGTATCAAAGTAGTTCCGCTAAAACAATTTAGAAAATTGTCAGAGCACTTCCTAGACTGTATAAAGTCAGATGAGTTTTAGGTCAGTGTGGTCTGTGCTAACCACATTGTCCCTGACCATTGGTCGTTATCCTTGATGTGCACATTGATCCTCCACTAGAGTCCATTTGTAGAGACAGGGAAACAGACTACAGCAGTAAAGGTCCTCCTGTAAACACACACTACCACCCCTGGAAGAGGGACCCTGGAGGACTGAAGATGGCGGCTAATTAACACCTGTCACCTGGCGGCCCCTCCACGATAACAGAGAAACACTTAGAGATCTGCTCCATCAGGGGTCCTCATAGTGATGTTGGTGACAAGGGGAGATGCTGATAATAGTCCTGTTAGAACAGGATGTGTCTTTGCACATAGTCCATCCACAAGGCACGTGTCTCTGTGAAGATGAGGAAGTATAAAGTAAAAGTGAAGCTGGTATAGTAGAGTGAGCGCGTCCTGGTGGTAAGAATAGAGTGAATAGTCTCTGGGTAAACTCTTCTTTTAGTCAGCGACCAAGCGCGTGACACCGCCCCTGCCCATCCACCGATTGATATCCATTTGTCCAAAAGGCGTCGGGCGCCGTCCGCACATGTGTCGGCCGCTCTGATTGGTCGGCGCGTCACGCCGGAATAAACCAATGACTGACGCTTTGGCCGGCGCGGAGCGGCAGAGCGGCAGGAAGGGCAGGGCACTACAGGCCGGAAGGATGGTTAATATTTCACTCAGGCAACTTGTGGGAGCTCCTATGTAGCAATTGAGCGCAGCCGGCACCGACCGAAGAAGTAAATTGAGGGAGACAGAAAAAGGCAGCTTGTGGATGAGTTTGTGTAAAGGTATATAGCCTATGGGCTACATGTGGCGTCAGATATTACCTGTACCCATCAAAATTAATCAGCCGAGCCAAGCCCCCCCCCTCCTGCGAGGTTTATACACTGCGCTGTATCAGTGACTTCTATCAATACCCAAGGTCATTAAGCACTAATGCCGAGGGACGCTTGTTTTGAAAATATAATGAGTAATTAATCGCAGTGTTCGTTCTAGATTATGAATTACATTATCATTTTAATTGGTGCCCATCTATCAGATGTTGCCGCCACTCAGGCCTAATGGCTGCACGTGGAGGCAAGATGAAAGGTGTGAACACGCGCCCTATGGCTGTACTCTGAGTAGGTGTGTGAAGCTATAAATACTTTATAGCTTAACATGATATATTCATATATATATATATATATATATATATATATATATATATATATATATATATATATATGTGTGTGTGTGTGTGTGTGTGTGTGTGTGTGTGTGTGTGTGTGTGTGTGTGTGTGTGAAAGCATCCGTGATAGTTACAAAGGACATTCCAGTACTCAAATAGTATCATGACTTCTATTTCTCTGACATCTGGAGATATACATGTATATGCCCATTGCCATATAACTCTAATACGGAAGTATACACTGACCAAAATTAGCCCCAGGTCCTTGAATAAACGCTATATAGTTTCGGACACCGGTAAGCGCCTGTTGACTTTGATGGCTGTTAGATCTGATAAACCACCACATATACGGGTCTTGAATAACCACCGGTTTTGAATATGAATAACTCGGTAGAAATCACCAATCACCCGTGCGTTCATACAAACCAATACGGTATACGTAGAGTCTGAGCTTTGGTTCGAGTCACACCAACCAACATCTATTCTCGACCAGGACCTTACATCATTTCAACTACTTTAGTTGTATGATTAAAGGCTTTTGTTTTTACAAACCACCACATGAAAGGAACTATCAGTTCAATTGGTGTATGCTATCGGAAGTAAATATTATCATGGTAAATTATGATGATTCTATAACCCTATCTGTGTTTACACGCCCTTTTAAGTCCATAATATCGATAGACATCCGCCAACTAAGTTTATCATCTAACAATACAGAATCAATTAAACCAGCTTTGGCGACAGACAGTCTCATTTATGACTCGAGCAAAACAAGAAGGAAATCATCATAGAAATATAGTCAGTCGAGTACAGTTCCTAGTGGGCACAGAACGTTGAATCAACGGTTGGAAATAACGTTGATCATAGTTGATTTGACGTTCTGTGCCCATTTGTTTTGATGTGTTTTTTTTTCTTCCTTTTTCTTCTTTATTTAACTTGCCACTGTTACTGAATTTAATAGCACACACAACCAACATCAGGAGTCAATTGGTGGTGCTCATATATATACGGTCCATATACATAGGAGACATGTAAATATAAAAGGTCCATTATTGTTCATGAGCAAACAGATATTTTACTCCCCTTGGACACCACTGCTCACGCGCTGGCCATGTTAGGGGTTACTGAGGTCACCATCATTTGGCCAATGACCAAACCATTTAAATGTCGGAGAGCTGTGCTTTGACATGATCAGGTTGACATGATCATGTATATCTGGGTGAAACATGTACCTGACTTGGCTCGGCTTCGAGGAGTGAGACCACATCCGTAGTTTATTTTGATTAAACATTTGGTGTTGTTTTTATGGTATAGAACCGGATTAAAGCGAAAAACATTACCAGTGACTTGGGGGAAAATATGATGTTTCAGCAATTCATAGAGATGTCTTGCCATACTTCGTGATCCGTTATATAAACGTTTACTGAAAGACGTCCATTTGTAACTGACAAAGAAAGAGCAATACCTCAATTAACATTATTGTGAAATCCCCCCGGTCAATTGGCACATGTCTTATCTATAATGTCGGAATCATCATTCCAGGGATTCTTTAAGGTACATGTACCAGTAATCCAAAATGCGTTTACTGTAGGCTGTTTGGAACTAGATTCTCACTGTAGCTAACTCCCCTTCCAATTCCATGCGATTCTCCACCTTGAGAAGCCACTTCCCACCTTATACATGGACTGTAATGGTTCCTCTTAATCAGACTGTGTTGCAAAAATTTGGGGAAACTGGTTCCACCTGAACGCTTCCCATAGTAGGTAGGCCAGGGAATTGGAGGGAGGAGCTAGCTGGGAATTAGTTCTTACTTGGGAAGCATTCACCAATTCAGGACCACTTCTGAATCACTTCTATGACCAATTACCTTTTGGCAACACAACAGAGAATTGATTCCCTTGAATAAGCCCCCATCTTGAATAAGGGCCTCTCAATGGGTGAGAGGGTGGGGGCCGGGGGCGCTCAGCTTCCTGGAGGGTGTTGCTCCTATAGTAAAAGGAAGAGCTGGCTAAAAATGCCCTTGTTTCCAGTCCTTTCTTTTCATGTACCTATAACTTGTCCCTTTTGTTGCTCACAAGTGGTCATTCAAGTACGGTGCTGAAAAAGGGGGATTTGACTAGGTACCTAGTTGGGAGAAGTCAGTCAGTATAATATACTATAGAGTGTGTGACATGAGTAGGTACCTGGTAGTGCAGCTCTCTCTATTTTAAACAAGGCAGGTGACTTTTCAGACTAATGTAGTGAGTGCAAGTACTTAGGTGAAGCAGTGCACGACTTGTTTAGAAAAGAGGGCACATGCTCACAGCTCTTTTTACAATAGGAGCAACACCCTCCGGTGGTGTGTAGCCTCAACTTAATTACATGTTTTCGCCAACAAGGTCTGGACAAAGCAAATGCATCATGCACTTTTAGTGATGTGGATGTATGTATCACCATCAAGTGGTGGTCACCATTAGTGGAAGACCAATTTAGAGATCCGTGCACACTGCCCATAGATGACATTCACTAGGCACGGTAATGCTATGCTTGCGATTTAAGGTCATATATGCCAGAATGATCAATTTACCAACTCAAAGTACAGTTGTTGTTGTTGTCGTCGTTTTATGCTTGTTTTTACAGTTACATTTTCTGATGTTTATTTAATGCTTCATGTCATAACTGCACTTTTTGTCTTAAGTCATTTTTCAAAATGAATTGGAATGTACACTGTAAAAAAGGTGTTTAGAGTCTAAACACATTGCTAAACATTTTCTTGTCCTGTTTTTGAGGACACTTTATAAACCTGAACATGTTTAGCCTCATAATGTGATTAGCCTTTGTGTTTAGATTTCAATGTGTTTAGGTCTATCTTTAGGCTCGTAAAGTGTTTACTGTGTTTAGGTTTAGGTTTGCCCATGTGTTTAGATATGACATGCTTAGATGATGTTTCATGGTTATAGTGTTTAGCATTATGATGTTGTGTTTAGATATTGAACTTTGTAGATCATCTCAATCATTCTACTATATCTATATAGAAGGCAGAGAGTACACCATACTCTCAAGGAGTATCATTCATTATCCATAATATGCCTTATACCACGATTTCTGGGTTGCACAGTGCTTTTTGCTGGGTATTCCCATGCACATACCTGTCGATATTGCACACCCTGTAGGCTGTAACATCAATTTTGTAAGGCGTACGGTTATCCATGGATAACCTGCATGCCATGCGGTTATCCATGGATAACCCGCACGCCTCTCATGTCCTTCCATGTCATATGTTACATGTTAAAACCCATGATAGTCTTGACCAGGGCAGGGCTCGAACCTGCAGCGTAATAGTCCAACTCCCTATGCAGTGCGCCACAGGGACTGACGAGAAATGCCTGGTTCGAACCACGTCTGGATATGATACAAAGCCCGGGAAGGCGACGACTGCGGGCTGTCAGCTACCATAACCGTGGGACGCACTCAAAAATATCCAAGCCGAGATGGCCGCTGAAGGAGGAGACCCGGTGGTCTAGCGGTTAGCGCATTGCGCTCAGCCGTTGAAGGTGGGCAGATCGAGTCCCGGCCTGGACGCGTCTTTTTTTCGCCGTGTGCGCTGTCGCTGTCCGCTGCTGGGCGACGGGGTGTATTATACACAAACATAACCGCGAGACGCATTCAAATCTTTAGCTATCCATTTTTTTTCGCCGTGTGCCGTTGCCAAGCGTAGCCGAGATGGGAGCTATCGCTGTCCGCTGCTGGGCGACGAGGTGTATGTACCTGTGTACACACACTATGGCTGGCTTCGATCGAATCCCAGGGAGGGGGAATAATTTTTGTTTTCAACTTGAATTTATTGGTATTCTATTGATTATTTATTGGTTTTGTGGTATAAAATAAGTAGTCAATGGATAATTCATGACTTGTGTGTGTTAGCAAAGGCTAATTACACTTGGCCTACGGCCTCGTGTAATTATCCTTCACTAACACACACTCGTCATGAATTATCCATTGATTACTTGTTCAATAATCCTATGTATGTAGATTGCCACAGAATGGATGAATGGTCTGAAATCACAGAAGGTGTGCAAATGGGAATTTTGGTGAAAGTCAGCCCCCTACACTTAGGATTTTGATTTTTCCCCAATTTTTTTTGGGTCACATTTTTGGGCTCAATGAGTTCTTGATGTTATATATGGGTTTTAGTGGTCCAATATCAATATTCTGACCCTCAGGGGGTTGAACATACCTAAAATTAACCCCTTTCAGCTTGGAAAATCAATAAAATTGACATATTTCATCATTTTTTGTAGAATGAGGACTAGGTATGTGTCTGTCCACTTTTATTATGTAAATTATAGAGTCTTGTGGTGAAATAGGAGCAAAAAGTATGTTCCTGGTCGGATTTTTTCTATTCTTCTCGAGCATTTTACTTTTTGTAAAGTGGGCTGTCCGGGAGATAATTTGGTCATTTGGCCTCCCCCCATTAAATATCTAAAAGTGAAATGGGTTCAATTATGCCTCAAAAGATTTCCTACATGTTGGGGGTAACGTATGTTGAAAATAAAATTTGATTTCCTCCATAAACTTCACTGTGAGGGGGCAATAAGTGATTTTCCTTGAAAATCCCCCTTTTTCCTTGTCCGGGCGAAAAATCATGTTCCTTCCCCTCCTGTGTAGGATTAACACATTTAACTATCCTAACTAAGTCAGTTATTTACCCCCTACATATACCTAAGTGCCCAATGTATAGGACAATGGATTACTCTCCATCCTTTGTAGTAGCAGAGATGGGAAGTGCTATTTTGTCCGGGCGAAATCGTGTCTGGGCGAGTGACCATTGAATAACATGCCATGTTGAGGGGTTGATTTCCTACAGAAATAAAAATTTTATCTTAATGAAAATAACAGCTCTAGATCATTTAGACCTGCAGATTACAGAAATCACATTGTTATGTATGTCAGATATGTCTTTTATATCATAAAATGAGTGTACTTATAATAAATGTCTGTGACTCCTGGCATATGTCCGGGCGAATGACATTTGAGTAATATGCCATGTTGAGGGCTTGATTTTCTATAGAAACAATTGTCATATTACCATGACAATATCAGATCTAGACCATTTTGACCTGTATATCATGAAAATAACATGTTTCTTTATGTCAGATGTGACCTTATTATCATGAAATGAGAATTCTTTTAACGGTTTTTACCATGATTCTGCCTACATTTCTTGTCCTCACACAAAATTCAATATTCCTGCCCCTCCTCTGCACAATAGGGATATTCAAATATCCTAACTATGCCAGTTATTTACCCCCTACATATACCTTAGTACTCAGTGTATGGGATAATTGATTGCTGCTAAACCTTTGCAGTATCAGGGATGGGAAGTGTTTTTTTGTCCAGGTGAAATTGTGTCCGGGCGAGTGACCATTGAGTAACATGCCATGTTGAGAGTTTGGTTTCCTACAGAAATAATCATTTTATCTCATCGAAAAGCAGTAGATGATGGATATCACATCGTTATCTATGTCAGCTGATTCCTTGCTATCATAAAATGAGCCTACTTTTAATGGATTTTGATCACAATTCTGAACATAATGTCCAGGCGAGTGATGAATTACAAGGTATTTTGAACAGAAATTACAGATTTTTTCCCCATCAAACTATATACCACCTGAAAGTACATACCATGGACATTGTATTCCATGTAATCAATAGTTCCTACCATAGTCTGTTCATCTTTTATATAGAACAGAAAGAAATAATTATCTTAGAATCTGAGATTTACTTGAATTCCAGGCTAGGCCCTATAGGAAAATGACCTGAGGGCAACGCAAAAAGCCCATTACGTCTGACTACAATACTCCAAACCCAACCATTAGACCCAGTACTACAAGCATATCATAGGTCATTTTGAATCAATAAAGGGAAAATACCCCAAATGGTCACTCGGGAGGACATCATTTCCAGGTAGATAGGTTCTGGGCATTGCCATAGCAACGGTTTTCATATTTAACTCATAATATTTCATGTGCAGTTACCCCAAGACCTATACACTATCCACAAAAAATATTTTTGAGATACTACATAATTTTTTCTCAGACCTCTCAAAACTCCACCAAGGCCTATTTGCACACTTTCTATGATTTTTGACCGAATAGAGACAGTTTTAACAATTCTTGGACTACAGAGTAAAGGTGTCTATGGAAAGAATTGCCCATTGATCCAAACCATATAGGATCTAGATGACCAATTTAAAATGTCTAATCATAGCATAGATGTTCTTTCATATGACATTTCTCATCAATGATTTACAAAGGATTTTTAACGCACCATATAAAAGGTTTATGTGGGTATCAATAAGGTTGTCACTAGTGTTTTCTTTTCAGACTCTGTCTGCTCTTGCTCTAGTTCCTATTTTCGCCAGGATTCAACAGGATGTTATGGTAGCTGGAATAATATCCAGGTCGGCAGGCCATCCCAGGGATTAGTGTCTTAACTGTTTCAATGACCAGTGAGACAATTGACGTTCACTTGGGGGCTACGCTTTGGCCTCTTGCCAATTGTGTGGATGGACAATTCCACACTGACTGCCATTTACATGTTCCCGTCAATTGTTTGTATGTATTGGTGTTTATCATAAATATAAGTTATGTTCATTCTAATAGTTATTCAATAACTAATAGTGACAGCCTGGTTATTGATGCGCCATATAAAAGGTTTATGTGGGTATCAATAAGGTTGTCACTAGTGTTTTCTGTTCAGACTCTGTCTGCTCTTGCTCTAGTTCCTATTCTCGCCACTCAGGGCTCCACCTGCACGTGAGTTCCTTGCTGTTGGCAGCATTTTGTTGACATTTTTTGCTTTTGTGTTTGGTTTATTCATTCAAAAAAAAATGTTGAATAAACAGGCAAGACCTCTTGCCAATTGTGTGGATGGACAATTCCACACTGACTGCCATTTACATGTTCCCGTCAATTATTGTTTGTATGTATTGATGTTTATCATAAATATAAGTTATGCTCATTCTAATAGTTATTTAATAACTAATAGTGACTGCCTGATTATTGATATATTTTTGATGTGAAGAGAGTATAACTCTTTCTAGAACATTCATTTAAGTACAAAGCTGCACAGTGTGTTCTCCTTGTGATAGTGTATGCAGGGCTCAGTTTACCACCAGTAAAATCAATAGAGCTGCCTGTGCTAATGCATGCCAGTAACATCATACCACCAGATAAAGCAATAGGGCTGGAAATTCCTACCATCGCTGGAAAACTGATGATAGGATGTTTTGAATTAGCCTCCAGAGTAGGGCAGGGCAGGGCAAGACAGAACAGAAACGGCAAGGCAATTATAAAGGGCATAATATGCTCTGTATTTATAAATAGTATATTATAGTATAACGTAGGTCTTCAAGTTAGTTCAGGAACGGTGGGCAGAGTTAGGATGTATAGGTGATGGAAGGGTAAGGCAGGCAAGTTAGAAAAACTTCAAAGAGACAGGGAGAGCATACAGCATGAGAAGAATATTATATGTGTAGAGATCACAATGATTGGATATGAACAATCACTCACCTCTTATATACTCTGATCTGGCTGCCTCTATATAGTACACTGTAAAATAAATGTCATCGAAAAGAATGGTGGATTCCTTGTCCCAAAGCTGCCAGGGATCTGTTTCACAGAGATTTCTTGCACCACTGTACTGCCACCTGGGGATTCTTATAAAAACGACACTGGTTGACTGCAATACAATAACGATGGTTCATTGATTTCTTTTAAAATGATCCCTGATGATTTTTTTTATATTCCTTTACAGTGTATACAGTTTGCATGTTTCTGTATGATCAGAATTTGAATAAAACATTTTGGATCTCCCCTTAAAAATTATGTTTCATGTGTGTTGCAATGTGGTAGTCAGGAGGGTGTTAATACTGGCTAAGAAGTGCCTCTTCTGCAGAACTGGCTTTCAATGTAGTGATATCTTTTTCACTTGTGTTGCTCACAAATGGTCATTCTAGTACGGTCCTAGAAAAGGGTAGTTTGAGAAGGTACCTAGTGAGGAGAAGTCAGTCAGTATAGTATACACAGAGAGAAGAAATGGAGTCATAGCATTTGGAATGGAGTCAAAATGAGGGTCAGCTGAGCAGAACTCTATATTGACTCCCCTTTTAGAGGAGTCATGGGTGATTAACTCCTAACTTCTGAACACCATGTTTGCAGCATGGAGTCCTACTGAATTGACTCCCGTAGAATGAGAGTCGCAGCCTGGTGGACTCCATGAGGGGTAGTCACAGTGGGCACAGCTCAAATGGAGTCAAACTCAGCTGACTCCTATAAATGACTCCCTGCTATGATTGACCTACTTATCACAATACAGAGGGAGGGAATGGAGTCAAACCAATTGAAAGAGAGTCAATACATGACTCTCTAACTCAGCTTTGAAATGGAGCTCTAGCCAGCCAGTGCTTCTCAGTGCTTCTACTAGAGGGCCCCACAATGCAGTCATCTAGAGAAGTTGGCTTCAGGTTATCACTCACCTAGCAATTGTTCACCCATGAGATAGATGGGGGTATGCTCAACATTTTAAGATAAATAAACAAAGGCTGCAGTACAGCAAATACAGCATACATATACAGAAAATCCTAATTCAAAGTGTCCACAGTGTTTCCTTGGTCATAATAGAACAACCTGGATGACTAAGGTAAAGTACAAAACAAAAGATGGACAAGAGAAATTCCTACACGGTATAAAAACCCAATAGGTTTGACTGTATTCCTAGGGACTTAACATTTTGACTCCCTATTTCAGGACTCCTTCTTCAGATTTACAGTAACTCCAGATCTATCCTCTGTATGGAGTCTGCTAGATGTGATTCTATCCAATCATCTGATTGACACTATCTTTATATGGAGTCAGGGCGATTTGACTCTCCCTATGAAGGGGGTCAGAACTGCTGGATTCCCTAAACTTGCGGAGTCACTTAGGAGTCCCACAGGGGGTCATCTCAGTGATAGGAGCTGGACTCCCATTTTGGAGTCATTGCGACTCCATTTCTTCTCTCTGTGTAGTATAGAGGGTGTGACATGAGTAGGTACCTGATAGTGCAGCTCTCTCTATTTTAAACAAGGCAGGTGACTTTTCAGACTTATGTGGTGAGTGTAAGTTGAATGGTGAAGCAGAGCGTGACTTGTTTTGAAAAGGGGGCACATACTGACAGCTATATTTACCTTAGAAGCAACACACTCCAGATCACAAGATTGAATGCACCGTGGGACAGTGAAATACAATGTCATATATAAGAGAAGTAAATTGGCCATTCAACGTTAATGTTCTAGTCACACATCTATGAGTGCCACACATAATTACGTGTTTTTTGTTGTTGTTTTCTTTTCATAACTATAATGCACGTGCACCTCGCGATAGGAGAAGGGCAAATATATACAGCAAACTTACTTTTGACCATTCTGGTATAATCAGTGAGATCAACTCTGTGTCCTGAAACAATACGCATGTATGTCTTTACCTCTTCTCCCCCGCCCCCCCCCCCATCACCTACACAAAGAAAAAGGGATCCACTAAGGCCTGTGAAAATGGTCTACATCATTCAGTAACCGATCCTTCCCTACTAGTGAAACTGTATACACATACAATGTGTACATCACTCTGAGCTGCTCGTTCACTGTACGACCCCAATCTTATACCCCTGCGGGGTGATTAATACCCATCTTGCTGAGCTGCTCGCCCACCTTCATCATTGACATTCGAGGTGTAAGTGCTACCCCCTGGCGGTGCTCGGCAGAACTCTTAGTGAGCTGCTCATCGTCGGAGTGAGCAGCTGGTGACAGGCCTCATTACCCGTTACCACGCGGCTCACAGCGCAGCTCCCCTCGATGGTTGGTGAGCAGCTCTGCTGAGCAAGAAAAACTCTCAAGTGAGAGTGAGTCTACTTAGAGGTGGGAGGCTAACACTTGGGCTGATAAGGGGTGAGGGATATGGGGATATAGTCAAGTGGTGCTGGGTTGATGAGGATCTGGGAATGATGTATTGAGGTGGATATGGTTTGAGGGTTGGTTGGTTAGAGGGAGAGGTTATGGACAGAGCATTAGACAAAGACAATTATAATAAGTAATGTTAGCTAGAAGAATGGGTAATAGATAGTACTAATAGTTGAGAAATGTAGGTTCTTAACCGTCTCAACAACATGTATGTATATTCGGTTGATGGAGGGATTGACCCAAGAATTGCTGAAGGATTACAAAAGGTGGTGTATGTCGACCCGGGTATGTCGGCATGATCTAATGTGGAAGTGATAGCATCCATACGATGCTAATTTGTTTTAAAAACACTACACACGACTCCCAGCCCCGAAATGCACATAGGTTGCCTTAGCACCGATTATATATGCTGACATATTTCACCATGGAGAGCATGTGACGTCACACAGCTGCTTTGTCCAGATTTACTGCATGTCTGGCCGATGGCAACTCACATATCACACGTCTTAGAGGCCATTTACACTGAGATAACCTGCACAACAAGACATCTTTACCTGTGTGGCTGCACCCACACCTCTCCAAGAGGCCATTCTCAGATACTCCTCAGACCCTCATTAGACTTTCACCTCTCACCTTTCTCCCCTCTCCCCAGCCTTCTTCCTCCTCTTCCAGCCTCCTATCTCCCAACAGTCAGCCCTAAATCCTGGCCCCTGCTTGTGTCTGTCAGCCCGTCCTTAGCACGCCCGATGTGGTTGGATAAAAAGCCGTTTATTAGAGCCCTGAGATGCTCGGCACGAGGAGGAGCAGCTCAGTCTCACCACTGACCCACTCACAATTTGCTTCTCCACGAGACAGTGAGGTGATAGATAGAACAGTGTGTGGTTCTCTCCTGTCGTCAGTTCAAAAACTAAAAGACTTGATAGTAAAGCTCTCAGACAGCATCTTAGCCAGGTCTGGTGTTCGCCTGGACTTCGCAATATCTTCATTTCACATAGCGTTTCTTTTATGCAAAGCGATTTTCTTGGAAGGGTTATGTCAAATCTCGTTGAGATACAGGAGTCTTGGGAGTTAAATACCCCTACTCTAAATACTTCCGCTTGCTTTCAAGTTATGGATGGTGTCCTCTCGTGTGCAAATAGTATATGTACATAAATCTAATTATTTATATACTCTATGTGATTCATCTAAAAACAGTTATGCCAAACAGTGTTCCTGATTACATATAGATCTATATGGATTCTCGTATCTTAATCAATTTAATAGATCTATCTTATTCGCCTAGTCATTCCAATTCCTGAGATAATTGATTAAAATCATATGGCAATTGACATAGTGTGTTAGTGAGAAGGGAATGTTGTTGAGATATGGCTGACAAGGCAAGGTATTATATAGCATAACAGGGCCCCTGTAGCCCTCAGACTCATGTAGGGACCATGACAGCCTGTCTGTTTGGGTTAATCTGACAGGGAGGCTCAACAGTGGACGACGGGTGCTTGAGCTGGGGAGATATTCATCTTGCTTGCAAGCAGTATTTCATACTCCTTCCGCAAATTGGGAAAATGGCGAAGTGTTGATGTACGAGACGTGATATAGTAAACAGGGCTTTTACCCGTTGGTACCGATGGGATAAAGGATATAGGGTAGATTAACCTAAAGATTACCGTTCCTGTGCAGATTTTCAATAAGGGAAATGCAGTAGCTAATATCTTTGAGTCTATTAGGTCCTTAGGGTTCCCCAAGGTACTAAGTGAAAGAAAATTATTTGAGCTTTTTGACCAAATTACCTTTCTCAAATCCATGTGTAAGGTTTATCTATTGTTTGTCATCATTTCTAAGACCATCTTAGTTAGTCTATTTTCACCTTGAGATTACCACCTTGCACCTTGAGTGGACCACTTGATAACTACTTATTGGCGCTATGATCATTAAACTGTTATTTGAAAAAAGAATAAATGTCTTCTATAGATATGCAGTAAAATTGTGTTATTAAAACTATTGCATCATAAGAAAATATGTTTTTACAGTGACTCAATTAGAATGGAAATTGGAGGCAATTTTATGGCCATCGATATTCATCAAAACAGAAGTGGTATTTCCAACCCTGCATTATAGAGGCTTTATTTTTAATGTTCTTTTATAGGCCTTCAATATGGACTATAATAATCCATTCCTTAACTTTATCATCACAATGTCAGTATCAAATACTTCCTCTACACAGCAATAACCATAGCATTACAGTAAAGATTGAAATGTATGCATCAGAGCATAATCCAGTGAATATTTCTACCTCAAACTATTCTGGCCATGAATCTTGTGATGTAATCCTACATAATCATTGGTTTCTATTCAATTAAATATACAAATAGGCATATAAGGAGTGGTCAACTCAAGGTGGAATGGTGGTCATCTCAAGGTGAAATCCGTATGTTCTAGGAAATAAGTCCTAAGCAGAAAGTACCGTAATCTCCCGCGTATAAGTACGACTGTGCTTCCACCGCGCCTGGATTCAGAAGGCACTGTGATCGCCTCCCGTGACCCTCCCTACGTCCGTGCGTAACAAATCCCTTTGTTGAAATTCGAGTTTGGTACTTTAGAGATGTCCAGACAATGTTTTAATCTTACAAGGCTACTTTCATGATAGTTATCTAGCCCTAGTCAAGAAATGGTTGTTTGATTTTAAGATCTAAAAGAGTAACAGTTGCTTGAAGTCAGTCAAGAATGGCCTTGAGAAAATGTTGGCCACCATCTTGCTTTTGGGTTGTTTTGATTTGAGCACCTGTAGTCTCAAACCTTTGTGTATAAAAACTGATAAATATTGGGATATGACAGAAATTTCTACTACTGGGTATCTAAAATATTTATTCTTATCAAAACCTATAAAAACAACTGAACAGTAGTAAGAGTGAGGAATCTTTTGAAAAATAGAACAAAATGGCGGCCACTAGGCACGGAGAGCACCAGAGGGGGTTTCGGTGTAGCGTATAAGGCGCATCTTATATGCGGGGTTTTAGTTTTACCTGGATCCACAAGGGGGACACCAGGACCTTTCTTTTGATATGTTACACTCCCATATGACCACATCTGCTGCATATGTGGTCCAGTGGGGTCCTGTGGGTCCAAGCAACACATAGCTTTTTGAATTTTGAGAATCCATTCAGTAGAAGAGAAGTTATGAATTTTTAATTTTTTTTACCATATTCTAAAACTGTAGGTGCGCCTTATACGCGGGAGATTACGGTATTTAACATTTCTGCACTTTTCCTTATGCTCTCATTTAGCAAAGATATTTATCAATTCCTAGAGTCAAAATGTTGTATATGTGAGCACTTGTCATCTTCAAATTATTGAACCAAAGTTGGAGAACTCTGATGAAATGGCCAGCTGGTCATGGTAAAAACCATTCAAACATGGGAACTTTAGTGTATTATCATGCAATGACAATTACTTCATATATTCCAGGACATAATTCTATGGGGTATTATAACGCCTCTATTTCAATAATATTAGGGTTCAAGACCAATGCAGAACATGTGAGAGTGGGAAAATCTAGCTGACAGGTGGTTGACTCTAGGCATGTGGTCGTCTTTAGGTTAATCTACCCTAATAGATAAAAACAGGCAGGTAACTATCCCGAGGGTGTATTATAAAATACAAAACAGCTTGTACCATGAAGGGCCGCAACCTTACCATCAGAATTTGGGATTGCTGCATAGTTAGTTTAAATCTTAGGTATGTTCTGGTACTGGTGTGCTGAAGGGCTTCTGCTATCAGTGCGATGCGGCAGACCTTAGTTAGAAAAATTGAAAGACGTGCATTGGCACGGAGGGCTCAGGGCGACTTTTCCCACGTTTTTTGAAAGGCTTCCAAAGTGTCTCACTTTTAGACGCTGTTTTCGAACCAAATAGAAACAAAGAGAGAATAGTCCAGCCCGGAGGTAAACCTATGGAGGACTGGATTGGAGAAGATATTTTTATGAAATGACTTTTTTCTTTACTTAATTTTGTATGAACTCATGGATGGATTTTTAAATTTTTTTTCTTTACTGTAACTAAAGACTGATATATGGACTACTTATGTATGGTACTTTTATTTGTTTACATGCTTTGTTTCTTGTAGAAAATTGAGATTGAAAATTGTATAACTGACTTTTTTCCAATGCCACCACCTACCCGGCGGTATAGACTCAGGGTGGTCCCTGAGCCAATTACGTAGGTAGCAGAGGAAGGTATTAAGGAGGTCATTACACCCTTTCTGTCCATACCATCGGGAGATCAGCCTACCAGAGCATCTAGGTTTTACTTCAAAGTCAGTGTGAAATGTAAGTTAGGGTGCCATGCTTCTACAGGGCTGACGGTGTCCTATCCCTACCAGTAGTCCAGTAGGCGTGTCATATACATGTACCATCCCTAATAATCAGGGGCGGCGGAACCGGGGGTGCCAGGGGGGGCACGGTCCCCCCACATGAAAGATGGGGGGGCAAGACTATGTTTTGCCCCCCCCCCAACATTTTGGAGACTTTATGTCCTAGTGAAACCCTGTTTCTATATTGGAGATTGTATGTTGTCAAATAGGCATAATGTGGGCTCAGAATGCACCATTTAACTTCTAAAATTTCAAAGTTTTCCTCGGGGTGTGCCCCCAAACTCCCCTTCAACATATTTACAAACTGTAGTAAAATGATATAAGCTTAGTGATAGCCGCATATTTGACCCCTCCCCCCCCCACCCAAAATATCTCTGGGTGCCTCCCCCCCCCAACATTGAATAGGTTCCGCCACCCCTGTAATACACATATATAGGCCTATAGGTAACTGGGGCAGGTTGTTTAGGGGACTAATATCGCTACCTAAATTTACTCTACCTATACTTTAATACTATACTCAGAATTAAAAGTATCCGAACAGAGTCAGACGTAACCTTGCAGGGGTTCTGATTGTATGGTGTATTCAAATGTCCTCCTGGGGGTGACACACTTCATTTAAGTTGTACCTCTGAGATTCACAAATTCTTGTGCTGGATACAGTTTGAAAGGGTGCTATGGTGCATTCAATTGGAATAGCTTCCGGAATCATAGATACAGTGAAAGCTGATACACATAGAATACATATTTACAAAGAATGACACTGTTTCAAGCAAAATTCCCTACATCAATCTAAGGATTTAAGCAGCAATCTGCGTACTCATGTGTTTTATGCCCCCCCCCCGGCCTCAGCTACATGAACAGTTGTGTCCCTCTGGTTGTACCACCCTGTGAAGGATCCCTCCAGTATCATTACTTGTTTTAAAAACATCACTAATATCTTAATGTTAGAAACTATAGCCAATTTTGCCATATTAAACTGTCCCAACAGAAATGATTCTGGCCCCATACTGCACAGAGCGTGAATGTATTGGTTTCAGCTGTTACTTATCTCCCGTTATCATTCTGTGAAAGCTTCCAAGATAAAGACCTCACATGGGTGGCTGACTTTTGGGCAGGATTGATGGTGCAAACCGTCAGGCCTAACAAGGTGTGAACCCATAAGGCTCTGATTAAGTCCACCAGGGACAGGATACTTTTTGTGTCTTCATTTGAGGAAGATCATAGAGGATGTTTTTCCACACATGTACAAGGCACTCTTTTAACTGCCAGTCGGTATTTATAAAATTGTACAAAATCTTTTTCATCACCATTCCATTGTAGACCATATGTTGTTCATGTGTTGGATGGCGAGGGGTACCTCTTCTTTGATAGTATGAATATAAAACCACAGCCCCTACTATTTGGGCAGGCAACCCTCTAAATAAAATTCCAAGAAGTCTGATAGTGGACCCCCCTCCTCTTTTTCTATTTGGAGCCATATTTAGTATTAGGTACATTGTGTACTTAAGAATTTATATAGGGTAGGTTAACCTAAAGACTACCACATACCTTGAGTTGACCACCTGCCACCTTGTTTTTTCTCACTTTTACATCTACTGTATGGGGCTATAATATCTTGGGACATTGCATTCCCTAGATGATATCTCTATGCATGGGTTTCAAACTTTGCTGTTTTCCTATTATGAATAGTATGCAAAGGAACCACATGACATCAAGAACATAAATGCTAAGTAAAGCAAAATGTTACCGTGGTTGATATTGATAGATAATCATAAAACAAAGCCTTTTTAATGCAGGGCTAGAATTATTACCTCTAATTGGATGGGAATGGCAACTATGCTGAACATAATCTTTACTGAAATATCCCTTCCAATTTAGCTGCTGCAAAACATACATTTTCATTACAATACAGCACCATCAACAGTAACATTATATTGTAAATTTATGTAAGACACATATGTGACATGTACTGGGAAAAGGGGTCTTAGAACCCCCTGCACTAAGCCCCCTTTTCGCAGATTGTGTCACATATTCTTTTTTGAAATTATGGCTTAATGAAAATGGCCCCATTCAAAGGCTGTGTATCAAGTGGTCATCTCAAGGTGCAAAGTGGTCATCCCAATGTGAAAATGAACTAAATGGAATATTCTTAGTAAGGGTGATAAACTAGATATATATCATATACATGGATTTTCAAGATATAGCAGGTGAAAAAGTCTAAACAATTATCTTTCATACAGTGCCTTTTGGAAGTCTGAGGACCTTCAACTCTCAGAGATATTACCTACTACAAAACCCTCATTGAAGGCCTGCACAGGAACGGCCGTCTTTAGGTTAATCAACCCTACACATTTATACTAAAACCAAGTCATGTCATTTACATATTCCTTGAGTTCTATTAGTATACTTCTATTGCTTTTAGTAAGGATATCAGTAAAGGGTTTCCCTCCTGAAATACACTAGTTTTACATGAGAAGGTATCAGAAACATTCATGTGACACCGTGTATGATATAACATCACTATTTCTAGCACTAAATTGCCAAATCAGCCTACAAAATGCTTTCATGCTGGCAGTAGGTCACTATATGTGATACAGGCCTCTATGATCTACGATGATGTATTGCTAGGCTGTGCCAGGATATGGATATCATTTTCACTCAGCCATTTCATAGGGGTAGGGTGCCCAACTGCGGTTCACAGTGAATTTAGACGTTCTGTTATAGGATGCCATTTATGTAAGTAGGGGTAGACATTGTGGATCGAACAGGGACTAAATGTGATAAACTCCTCGGCATAGTGATACGCTTATTTGCTTTGCAGGACAATAGTAATGCCTTTGATACCAAAGCGAACGTCAGAATGTATTTCTCTCCGTTTTCAGAGCAATGGTCAATACGCCCACTTTGTATGGTTTATGATGTATGGCATATGACTGTGCCAGAGTAACTAAATGTGACGGTGGAGTTGACACTGTCCAGGCAAGACGTGTCAACTAATGTGGTCACTTGCCACCAAGTCTGCTGTTGATGTATGTGACCTTTGTACTGTCATAGATTTAGTGTATATATAGTGAGTTGTACTGGTCATTATACATGGAGAGCACAAAGGTGAAACAATCAGTCTAACAATTAATGACAAGTACTAAGTGTCTGTATGTGTGTATGGATGCCATGAAATGCCAGTTTGCTCGTTTGTTTACTGCCTTTTACTCTAGGTTCAGTTCCTTCCCCTATTCAGTCTTTTTTTCACACACCCATTCCTATGTATTTGTGACCCATCAAGGGAGAACACCCCTCCGCAGGGGATTTTTAATTCCCCATTTGGCCACCAGGGGGCATTGGAGGGCAAAATTACTCTAAAATCGATATAAAAATACATTAAGGTAATTTTTGATGCAGAATTTAATGGTTTCATTTCAAGTGCACCATTTCCGTTAGAAATGGCCCATATTTAGATGGTAAAATGAACATTTTTCATGAGAAATCAACCTATATGCCTGTTCCTGGTTGCCATGGCAACCATTCCAATAATTGAAATTTGCAGATTTTTATGCCAGTTTCTAGGGATATTCACCAGAAACCCAAAACTGAAAACAGAAATGGAAAATTCCTTCTAGATCAAAATCTGTGATAAAAAGCACCATATTATTATGAATTTTTTATGAAAAAGGCTGATTTATTGTGTTTTTAGACATTATTATGGTTTATAATGTATTTAGAGCTTAATCATCGATTTCAAATATGAATAACGACCTATGTTCAAGGAGGGGTTCTGACATAACTACCAGGAATATTTAACCGAATGATGTCTCATTTTAAAGATCTTGAGATGAACTTTGATAATGAATTTCCCTGCAGAGGGGTGTTTATGCTTGACTGGTCACATTTATTATGTGTACTGTAGAAAGGAGACGATTATTAAGTCCCAGAATATTTCAGTTTATTCAGTTCTATCATTCCAATGCTAATAGTTTCAGAAATGCAAAGAAGTACACTGTTGCTGGTCCCCAAGTGATAGCTGACTGAGATTTGAGTGGTGCTGGTGAGATCCTGGTCTAGGTGCCACCTTCTGGTATTCCTCACTCCCTGATGGCACCCACCCCCGCACCCACCCCACCCCTTTCCCCAACGTGCCCCCCTCCCCCTTCCACGCCCCATCTTGTGGAGCAGGGATTTAATCAGGCGTCATTTAACACAATCAGGGACGATTGTTACCACTTCCTTCGATGAACAAACGCAGCAGGGGTGGGGCATTTAATGTGCGTCATCGGGATATCGGTCTGATATTCAACACAAATACGTGAGAATCTTTTCACATATTCTTCTCTCTTTCAATGGGAAATATAGAGAAAAAAAAACATTTTGCCGAATTCATTTTAATTACATATTCACATAATTTCGTCTTCACCTGTATGCTTCATCTCTTATAACTTTGTGTAAGGGAGATATTTTATATAGCACAGCATGACGCCAGTGAATATGTACAGCCAGCGGACTATGAGAGCCAGTGACGATATAAGGCACCAGTACACAAGCTCGTATATTTGATTCTAGGAAGCATATAGACCCGTGTGTTCTTGTGAAAGGAATGGATAGACGTATTCATATTTTAGTCAAGATCCCCGTCCCCACCCCGATATCTAATGTCCCTTCCTCTACCTCTGCAGACGAGGCAGATGGAAGGAAAACAAGCACCGCCATTATGTCAAGTCAATTTGGAGAAAATCTCACAGAGCGACCAACAGCGGGAGCCTTGGCGACTTTAATTTCTCTAATGGTTCAAATTGAGAGACGGCATCCCTGAAATATCATCTCCAGCTCGCTTAACATTTTCCTTAATTACTGTCTAAATTGTGGATTAAATTAATTCGCACGACGCCTAGGCGAGGTGGTATTTTTCCTATTGGGTTACTGCTGAGAGTGGAAAGGCGCTGTTAAACATTGGTGGCGGATAACAATAATGGATGGTGACTTAATCTAGTTGTTAAAGGTGCTGCTGGTGCTACGTTTATACCAACAGCCAGTGGTACCACATCTCTCGTTGTGAATTGAAGACGTTCTCAGACAACTCGCCATAATTAAATGTTCCTCTTTTTCTCTCTAAAAGGCAGTTGCGATGCCGACTTTTCTTATCTTATTACCGATGTGTATTATGTGTACGTATGTATACATTGACATCGCAAATCCGAGGATGTTTAAAGTCTATGCCTCTGAGCACACACCACCTTCTATTGTCATTTGACAACATTTTACCCTGGTATTAGCATTATCTGATTATAATGTATATTATTGCGTAAGCTAACTATAGGTGTGAATATGAATGTACGTAGAATTTATATGCACATATAGTACTGTAATCCAAAGGTTGTTGTGGAATAAAAGGGAAATACAATTAATGTACTCAAGAACACCTCTCATGGAAAAAAATAGGGTAGTGGTAGAAAATCAAAATCTGTAGTGATAATTCTGAATCGATTTGATTTGTGTTTTTACTACACTCGTCTACAGTAGTTTCAACTACCGGTAATGGAGTTTATTTCAATACTTTTCTAACTTCACCCCTCTGTAAGAATACTTAGAACAGCATGCTGTGTTAGAGATTTGGCTGCACCTCTGAAATAAGTCTGCACTATTATGAGCAGTGTTGGGAGACAGCAGCAGACCTTAACACTGGTCAACTTGGTAATACATGGTTGCACACAGACTCACTCTCTCTCTCTCTCTCTTTCTCTCTCTCTCTCTCTCTCTCTCTCTCTCTCTCTCTCTCTCTCTCTCTCTCTCTCTCTCTCCCTCTCTCTATTAGATTCGAGGTCAATGGTACTGGAATACTAGCACAACCCCCTGAACACTATATAACACACACCTTTCCTACAGTCCTACCACTGCACCTCTAGGTATGGAACAATGATCTGATTGGCATTTTTAGGGTGATAACAATGCTGCCTCAAGTGTGCTTCGCATAGAGTCCAACTCCAAAATTGCCAAGGTGCGATATTACACCAATTTGAAATAACACCCAGGTAGGTAAGACCCATATCAAATATACAAATATATATATATATATATATATATATATATATATATATATATATATATATATATATATATATATATATATATATTGTGGCGTAGACCGAGGGGGAGGCGGTGGAAGCGAAACCATCCTGGCATGGGGGCGTCAGAGCGGAGGAGGAGAGGAGGAGTGTGCAGAAGCCTCCATGCCCTGGCACAACGACTTCACCGGGCCGGCAGCTTTGAGGGAGTATGCAACAAGGCTGCGCCAGCCGGTGACCATGGGGCCTGACCTTAAAGTGGTGCCTGGAGGGATCATGTCAGCCGCCATACAAAGCTTACCCAACGGAGATTACGAGCTAGTGCAAGTGACTAGAACCCGGTATGGTGATGCCACACCGTCCGGTTTGTGCGCTCGGTGTGGTCAGGCTTGGCCTCGGGGGAAGCAGACGGAGAAGGAGGAGGAGTGTCCCGAGGAGGAGGAGGAGGAGAAGGAAGGGGAGATGGCAAGAGGCAGCCCCGGGGAACACCAGTCCGCTAAACAGTAGGGTAAGTCAACCTTTCGCGTGTTCCAAGGAAGGGAGGAGGGCCCTCCCCAGTATAGGGGAAGGTGCGGAGATGCTACCGGGTCAGGATTGTTGCTGTCGGAGAAGGGGGGCGGGACGGTGGCCAGTACAGGCGGAGAGGGAGGCGGAGGAAGCTTCTGCGGACGGACCAGTACAGGTCGGTAGGGGCCTAGGTCCTCGGGGAAACCTCACCTAACGCTAGGGGGACACAACAAGACGAAGCATGGAAGGTGGGAGATGATACTAAAAGGGGCTACTCACCTTGTGTTGCAGTCGGAGGACGGCCGAGGAGCTGCAGGCTGCGATGGAGGACGCCGGTGGAGGCGTCTGATGGGTCACCGACGGGGCGGCGGAGGAGGTCACTGCCGGAGCTGTGGGACTACTCGGGGAGTTGAAGCAGCGGGGTATCTACAGACCACTACCAGTTGACGTCGTATTATTGTGTAAAGGCATGTTACCAAGTTGTTGTTACTATATACTGCATAGGGGACGGCAGTCAGTTTACTATGTTTGAAGCCACTCGCAGGAGCGGGCTAGTTTATCTTATCACTGTATGACTATGTCCTTTTTCCCTTGTGTATACTATTAATAACAGAGACACCTAGGGGACCGGTGTAATAGTTTTATTCAAAATTAGACACCCATCCGCAGGAGGGTATTTTGGCACTTTTACCCCATAAGTTGTTGATTAGCTGGGGAGAGTGTGGCGTAGACCGAGGGGGAGGCGGTGGAAGCGAAACCATCCTGGCATGGGGGCGTGGAACCCGCCGATCCCGGAGTCACGTTAGGAGCGAGCAACCCTGGCGGTGCTCGGGGGAGTGTTTCCCGGCGCTGGCACTGCGCCAAACGGTGCCAGCGTCGGTGAAATGGTAAGCGTATATATAGTGGTTGTGTTTCTCCGACAGTCAGTCCGGGTTACGCGCTGGTCGAGACACATAGCAAGGCTTACCCCCAAGTGTAAATACGGAGAGGCGATATTCACCGACGGATTAGATGGTGTGGCCAGAAGCCAGGCAATAAACAGTGTTGATATCATAGTTGACGGAGTCTTCGTGGTCCTTTTCATAGAGCAAAGACAACAGGGGTTCGGAACGCTACAATATTTATATATATATATATATATATATATATATATATATATATATATATATCCAAATTTGTTTCGCCATAATGCCCACTAATAGTGCAAGAAGGTTGTAACTGACATTTTGGGGGAAAAAAGAATTTCCTTCTGTTTTAACATGACTTGTATTGACCCTTATCTAGCTACTATGAAAGTACCATGGGCGTGTACTAATTACCAAGTTGAGTCTGTGTAGGTGTTATCCATATACCAAGAGAGGGTTGGCCACTCAAGGACTTTTGCTGCCCTCTGGCAGATACCCTTTGAACTATTTCCTTTACATTAGCCATGGCTGACAGAAGTGAGGGGGGACTTTGGCAAAGTGCCCCCTCACCTCTGTCACCAATGGCTATGCATAGAAATAGAGCTGCCAGAGGGCAGCATCAGTCCTAGAGTGTCACACCCTCTCCTTAGTATATAGATAACAACTATACAGACTCGATTTGGTAACTAGTACACGCCCATGGATAGTACTGAAGCTCTGTCTATGATATTTGTGCCTACAGGCCCTATGGCAATGTTGCTGTTTCTACTTTGTGCTATAGTAAGTGGACCCCTTCTTTTGCCTCTCCTGCAAAACTTGAAAAATCCAGTTACAACCTTCTTGCACTAAGGGGACGAGATTAACATTACATCAAGATCATGACCGTGTTCCTACTATTGATATAGCCCACCTTGTAAAGGTATATCCTCATGGCTGCGCTGAATTCACTGGGGTCCTTATAATGTAATGTTCATGTTTTGATATGATCTCTACTCCTGCTAATACACATGTAGACAATCTGCCATATAACTCCTGGACCCTTTTCCATGTTGAAATGTGCAAAAAAAAAATATAAAGCAGATGAACATGACCCATGACCCTTGTAAAATAAGAACAATATGGGTAGACATAAATCGTACAGATGTGGTGGTGCTGACTATGGCCTGGACGCTATCACATTAAACATGGATGATTATTTGCCTGGCTGATATGACCACATATGATAGGCTCACAGGGTGTGTAGGAGAACTAATGACCACAGGGTGGTGAGTAATACCAATGCGGTTAGTGAATTTGTAGTAGTTAACTGATGTTACTATACTTCAGTGGGGTATTTCTAAATACACATGTGCGCCTGAGTGGCAATATTGAGAAATGCCCTCCAGGGAAGGTCATAGTTTTGATTTACAGAACACAAGGTGGTAATACATGTATAATGTAAGTGTGTGAGAGACTCACCACAATGATTCAGTATCAGATTCTAGTCAGTTCCTCTAAAGTGTGCTTTCACTGAAAATGGGCTGAGAGTCTGATATCATGGATTCGATTCAGAGCAACTTACCAATAAATGAATTCAACTAAAACAGAGAGGAAATGGGCTGCAACTCTTCCGGACCTCACTAATTCTGGAAATACATACGAAACTGTATATGGAGCGCATCCGGTTTGAATGCATATATGTATTGTAACTGTCCTTCAAGGTTTCTTTTTAGCTTGAATTGCCAATTCTTGAGGGATCACTTTGAATATACATGGAACCAATGTTACTCGGTGGTGAATTGGCACCAGAAAAGCCTCAAGACATAAGATCACACGTTCTACATGCTCGTGGTTCCTTACTGCTGGCGTTGCCTACTGTCTAGCCGGGGGAAATGCATTTGAGGGAGTGGTAATGTTTTAAACAACAGGCAATATCATTTTTTTCATACCCCTGCAGTTGAATTCAGTTCAGGCAATTCTAAGGAGTAACCTTTAAGCTCCCCATGAATACAGCCCATTTGGTACCACAGCATGCTGTGCTAGGCCGACCTTCCCATAGTAGTGATTAGGTGCGATGATAGACAGAAATATTTAATTAGTTTTAACTTAAAGGTCTCAGTCCCATTCTATCTAGAAATTGTGTGGCTCATACACATTTTATAAAAGCATATGCATAACATCAGGGGATTATTTACGTTTTGAAAATTGAATTATCCTAAGGTAATTTTTTTTCTCCACTAAAAGGGAAGAAACTTCCTCAGGACAAACCAAAATCCCTGTTTCGGAGTAGATTGCACTTTCCCCGACCGACCAATCTCACTGTTGTCAAAAATGGCCTTTCCTTGAGTTAACAGGGAGGAGAAAGACCCATTAGTTCTAGTGTACATAATCGTATACATGCCTTGGGTAACCTAACACTGGCAGACAATCTGCAATGCAGGACTCATTACAGGGTTTCTGCATTTCTCTTGATTTTAAATGAGCTGTGAGACTCTTGTACACATTTAGTTGGGCGTTCCCGGCATGTTGATAATAGTGTATGCTCTCTGAGATAGAAACTGCCGACAGAGATGTTTGCATACTTGAAATGACATGGGGGAGGGACTATATGATTCTCAATGCATATTAGGGTTGGGGCTCAAAGCGGTCATGTGATACCAATATAAGACTAAGTCGACTGTGACGTGATGCGCCACCTGTCGAAGATAAACTAATGACGCCGCGCATGCGCAGGAACCGCAGCGCCCCCTGTCGCCCACTTGTACCGTGGCGGCGTCTCGGTAGGTGGCAGCACAACGGTCCAGCATTAACATTCCTCCACGGTCCTGGGTGGACGTTCAAAGGGTGCCATGGACGCTGCCTCTAAAATTAATATTCAAAACTGTCTGACCCATAGTTCTATGACCTTTAGGTGTGGGCCCCTGGACTGGTGTCATACTCCCTCCGTACTAATGGCCATGGGTGCCTCACAGACATTGTTACACATGGCACTGTCATCTCCCAGGGCAGTCTCTACACAGACCCGGCCCTCCTCACAATATATACTACAAGACGAGCAAATATTTATAAATTGTCCATATCATGAAATCTGGAAGTAGTGAGGTGGAAATTTCCCCAATATCATCGACAACCTTCTCGAAACACACATGACGTATTGGTGTATATGCATCTGATTTGCTCACTGGAAATTGAAAACGTCTTTAGATAAATGAGAATGGGTGTGGGTGGATGGTGATTATGTGATCAGATTTTGTTGGTATTAAGAGAATTCTGGTCAATTCTGCCAATAATTAATTGATTGAGGATAAAGTATTTCTATATAATACCAGTCCCACAGATATATAGTCTCTAGACATAGCCAACCGGTATATATAGCAGTGACCAATTATGAGACGTTATTTACTAGCAACATTCTCCGATGAGCACACCAGACATAACTAATGTCATTTCCCCATTTAGAACTAAGGAAACAATGGATGGCGACTGGCAACAATGCTGACACTCATATTCAATGCAAATAGCTTGTTTTCAATGATAGAAAACAGTACTACAAGTATTCCTTCGTAGGGCACCTGAATCTGAAATGAGAGGATATGAGAGGCATTTTCTTTGTCATATCGATGTATGACACATTCATTTACACTATTTTTTTTATTGTGTCCCATTGTTAAGGTAATCATTTCAACACGTAAAATTGGTCGGGCATGAACATCTATTGGAATCGATGGCAAAACGTGACAAGGTTGAAGACGTGGTTGAGATCTGACAATGCTAGACTTGAACTGGTCTCTCTACACCTCATCACGGATTGACTGTTGTGAACATTATATAGATTGTAAATCCATTAATCATAGATAACAATATTGGCATAAATCCATAGAGACAGTGATTGCGGCAGTTAATATAAAGAGCCCCCTGTCAGTATCAAAGAACACTGAGATGATGACCTAGGGGCAGAGTCATCGATGACTGAGCGCCTGGCATAGGGCAAAGGTGATAAAAAAAGACATATCGCTATGATGACATTATAGCCATCACCATCAAAACCAACTGTGGGCAAAAAACATCAAGTCCCTTTGATTCTGGTCAGGAGGTCTGGGCATATACATCCTTCCCACTAACTACACGTAATGATGGCCTCCAGTTTGCAGTGAGGTCCCTGTCATTTGGACAACCATGGGAAAGTGTCCTCAGCCTGCCAAATGTGAGTGGTCACATCAGGTATTAGTAGAAATAGCCACCAATCAATCATAAAACTACCATTTACATTGACACATGAGTAGCGTCTATATAGCGCCAGGCGCCATGCACTCATGGCCCATTCTTAAGTTCTATATGTGGGTTATTGCCATATGATGTATTAGGGCTGATTGTGCTTGTGGGTCGTTATTGCTCTTGTTTTATGGATGCTTTGCAGGAGTTGAGTGACGTAGAATAGATGAAGCCTGAACTGATAGCAGACTTGAAACATGTACAATTACAGGGAAAAGAGAATAATTACAACCTTGATCAGGTCAGACCGACGTATCTAATCCCAATATCTTCTTTGGTTTAACATGCTTAATTGCGATGGGTATAAGATGTTAATGCGATGTTTAGATTAAACACCATAAATTTACACATGTACAGAATCTGATAAAAGGTATTGTCACATCTCATGTTCGCCTTTGATTTACTCATTGCTCTCCAGGAGAACAGGCGTCGGTACATAAGAACATTCCTCGATTTGCTGGTAATGAAACCATACATGAAATGTGTTTCTTTGTGAAGATGCAGAAATGATGTAAATGCAAAACAATGGGTTATTTTATCACGCTTGAAGATGAAACAATTGTGTGAAAATATTTTGTCAAGAGAATATATATACTTTACAAATATTCCGCAACTCTGCTCGCGAAATCCGCCGTGAATTTCAACTTAATCTCAAATACATGGTCTCTTTGCTGTGTTCTTCTGTTGTAAGTCATGAGGTGCATGCGCATGCGTCAGACCCTCACTAAAGGTCTCTGGTGTCAGCTGGCGTCTGTCAATCCACGTCATGTCGCTGTCTACGTCACAAATAATGACGTACACCTCCTATCTCCTGCCTTTCTACTTCAAAGAAGCCCACCACAGATCACACCTGCTTCTGATTCCTTCCTCTGCCCTGGGGAAGTCGTCCCACGCAGGACCAGGGTTTTCATGGCCATCTATAAAACTCTAGGAGCATAAGCTTTTTCTTTCTGGTTATTAACCATGCTCTCGTCGGTGCAGCGGCGTAGGAAAGGGGGGGGGCAGGGGGGCCTGGGCCCCTAATAATAAGGAGGTTCCCTATATAAGCCTATATAATAAAGCAGGCCCCCCAACCGAGACCCCTGCCCCACCCCCCCAATAAAGATTTGCTTCCTACGCCCCTGCGGTGTGTGTAGCTCTCATTTGGCTGCATATGTGCTCCCTAAATATGTTTAGCCTTTAAACACTTTTCCTGCTAAATACCTATTTTTGCTCAACACCTGTGTCAGTCTTCTATCAACTACTTTAAAACCTTTCTTCTGATCACTGTCATAACAGTGGCCGAGAAACTTATCATAGTAAGCCTCTCCAGATTCAATCAAATCTTGTGCACACGTAGTATTTGAACATCAACCATTTCAGTCTCTTTGGTGCTACTGTGCAAAAACAGTACAAAATAATCTTAGCAACGCGACCCAACTTTCTTTTCCCTTTTTTTTGTATCAATACATCTTTGGAATACCCTCTCAATTCAGTGATCAAATCAAGTGGTTCACAGTGCCACCAAGCACGGGCCACCCTTCACCTCCTGTGGCTGGATCCGGATGTATGATAGTTATTTGAGGTGACGGTGCCTTACGGTGGTAACCAGAGGCCGTGTCTGTGGGGGCTCAGGGCTAACAAGTCAGGGCCCCCTAACACACAGGGGGTGTCATATGGTGGTGAGGATCACTGAGACATGTTCATTTTACATGGTCGTTCATCATGTTGTCACATACTGTAGGATCCCTTTGATCTCACTGAGAGGGGTGTTTAAGAAGACATCAGTGTTAGCTGACCTTCACCTTAGAAGGAAGACTTATAATACCTTCTATTTCTCCTCCAGGGTGTGTGTGAGTGTTAGGGGTGGCGGTGGTGGTTGTAGTGGAGTTGCTGGAGTGGGTTTAGGAGGAATATAGCCTGTACCGAAAACTTTCATGTCTCAGATTTCTGGGGCTAGTAATGGGTGTGAGTGAATGGTTTTCCTTTGTTATTTCAGCAGAATTGAGATCGTCTAGTCACAATATGTTACTCCTGTTTTATAGATTATGGGAATCTAAGAATTGTCTAAACACCCATTTTGCTTAATTAATCGCCAAACATATATCTCTGTTCAATAAAACCTGAATATATATGTACATTGGCCATGTGGTGTTATCTCTGTGGTTCAAATGCTTATCTAAGTACAACAACACTAGTATGATTTCAATGCATAATAATACAATTTTTCCTATAGCCTGGTGGTGTACAGCAGAATTGTATCCCACCCCACAGGAAGATCCCTGGTAGCCATCCTGTCTCAGCCCCTCAGGGTACCAGTAAGATCCCAGCCCACCTCAAAGGCTCCCAGGGTGGTTACACTTAGCCCCGACCAGCTCTCACTTAGCCCCAGAGCTGCTCTCTTTACCAGGAGCTGCTCACAACTATACCCTGGAGCCACTCACATATACAGCAGAGTTAGTGCGAGTTACTCAGATGACCGGATAGGTGGGAGTGCCGAGGCAAACCTGAGCTACATTGGGCGGGGTCTTCTTAACTTTATCTTTAATGTCGCCTTATAGGCCTTGGTATTGGTGACATAACTGCTTAGATTTCGGGAGGTGAGCTATGAATACCCGGTACCCTCTGTATCTCCCTGTGGTCTATATCAGCACATCTAACCATATGGATTTTGAAAAAGAAACGTCAGCTTTGCATATACTTTCATAAACAATGTAAGCATACAATGGAGACTTTCCTATGACAAAATGTATTGGAACCTTGCCATTGCCTATAAGTCCCTCACTGCTCACCTTAGGGATTCTCTGTTGTGTTGCCACAAGGCATTTGGTGAGAGAGGAGATAGCACCCTCCAGTGGTGGCTGTTTCCAAAATGTTGGGAACTATATTCTTATGGTAGATACCTCACTTCCCACTCGAGGCACTCACCAACCTATACTGAAAATGTAGTCACTTCTTTGTGCTGCAAAAAGTGGTTGAGCGCTTCCTTGCTCGGTCACACCTGAGTGCCTTCCCAGAGGAGTAAGATGCTTCTGCATGAAAGTGGATTTTCTGTTTCCTAATACACCCAGGAGGGCGTTGCTCCTATAGTAAAAGGAATAGCTGGCTAAAAATAGCCCTTGTTTCCAGTCCTTTCTTTTCATGTAGCTATAACTTGTCCCTTTTGTTGCTCACAAGTGGTCATTCAAGTATGGTGCTAAAAAAAGGAGGATTTGAGTAGGTAGCTAGTTGGGAGAAGTCAGTCAGTATAATAGGTACTTGATAGTACAGCTCTCTCTGTTTTAAACAAGGCAGGTGACTTTTCAGACTAATGTGGTGAGTGCAAGTTGAATGGTGAAGCAGAGCATGACTTCTTTTGAAAAGAGGGTACCTACTGACAACTCTTTTTACCATAGGAGCAACACGCTCCAGATACCTATTTAGACCACAGTAGAGAAGGAGGTCACATGCTAGGATGTGGGTTAATACTTGGGAAGTACTGGACCTCTTTTGAACCATGTTCTTCAGGAAGCAGCTTTTGGGGAGGTGAGTGACGTCCATTTTCGAAAGTCAGGGCTGTACCCAGACTTCTCTGTGGGGTGGTGCTGAAATCATGTAGGTGGACCTTTTTGAGCACTGTGAAGCAGTGTTCATCACAAGCGAAGCACAGTGACATGTCTAGCGGGAAAATTAAATACTTTTTCCTTTTTCTTTAAAGTATTCAAATGGTTCATTCTGGTGCAATCTGACGCCACATTAGGGGGAGGTTAGATGGGAGGTCCCTTGAAGATTCAAAGAAATGCTTATGTCACTCAGCATAAACCCCTTCTCTGAGTCCCCATCCAACCTGAGTTCCACACAACCAAGTCCTGTCCCAGGATTTCCATACTCATGGGCGTGGAAAGCAAGGGGGACGGGGGGGGGGGCATGTCCAACTTGGCCAACTTCTCAAAAGGTCAAAACTAAAAGGTCAAGCAAATGGAGGTCAAAAATTGCAGAAAACCCCCCTGGTCCCACCCGTGCACTCTGAAACTGCTCCCCACGCCCCTGATACTTCAGCACCACCCCTCCTCCACCCTTTGAAACCTCCCACGAGAATTCCCAATGACAATTTCCTACGCTTTAAGTTCTGCACTTTGGGTCCTCCCACTGGAGTTTTACCCACCCAAGTCCCAAAAAGGTGGACCTTTTCCTTATTTTGCTTGAGTGGGGGGGGGGGAGGTGCTCAAGCACCCCAAGCACCCCTCTGGATACGGCCCTGGAAGTGCACCTCTGACGGAACGTTTTGGAAACAGCCTCCCGGTCCATCCAGCCGAAATGCACATGAAAATGATTGCGGAATTGATTTGAACCAAGGAGGCAGGACCGAACGTAGTATTTGCTACGCTCAGAGGTCAACATTTAATATGTGTAATACAAACACCAGAAGTATCGCTATGGCTGAGAAGTAAAGGACCAGTATGGATGCTCAGTATGCTGGCTGGGGAACGCAGGGACATATTTGTTTAGGGGTGGCCGATGGGGGAGGAATGATGAAGAGGAGCCTGACGCTAAAACTGAAGAGCCAATATCGGGATTCGGCAACAAAGACAAATCGGCCCTCCGACGCCCACTGCCACCGCCAGCCCCATCACGCCACGCATGCGCACATAATTCTTCCTTGTCCAATCATCTTTACTAATGCTCGTCCTCGGGGGAGACATTTCTAAATTGTGTTTTGATTGGCCGAGCACTGGCACGAGGGCCACTGGTGTTTTAATAATAATCACGGGGGCTATTTTATTGGCTCTCTCAATTAGCTGGAAGGGCACAAATCACCATGCGGCGCTGATATTGGTTCAAGGGCTGAGGACGTCAGGAGCAGACGACATTCAGGGCGTCAATAGAAGTCAATATGGCGGCCTGGTTTTCCCGCGCTTTTGACTGATCGTCTGCCCCATAATAACACTACGTTGTAAATTCCAAATCGACCGATTCATAGCGATTACCGCCCGTTTATGTGTTTTTGGCGTATATGGGGCCACTCTGTCAGGGCGCGTTGGTGCAATTTCGGACCAGCATTCGTCATAATTAAAACAAATCTATTTACAAGGCGAGCCTTTGATGTGGATGGCTGGAAATTGACACAGGCAGACGCGGGCGGTGGTATGGCGACTGCGACAGACGCCATAAACGGACATTTATCAAAGTTCATAATTCAAACATTATGAGGCTCCCACCCACTAGAGGGCGCTAGCCACGTTAGACGCTCCCGAGACTCTCATTGCTGTTCTCGTTTAGCCGAGACAAATGCCGTCTTAATCACGTGGTCGTGTCCACTTTGAATACACCCGCTTTATGGGCGTCGGTGGAGAGAAGAAACTTAGCATGCGTGTCTTCAAATCGAAACTGGAAGTGAATTTGTTTGTCGTCTGGACAAAGTAAGGAGGGCCTTGGGGTGGGTTTTGTCTATATGGATATCGAGTGTGGGGGATATCCCAGTAGATACAGGAAGAAGTTACCTACAGCTTTTATTTTTCATTAGGTCATGCTCTTATAATTATTTTGCCATTTTGCAATTAGAGAGTATACCGTAAAATAGACATTTGTGAAGTACCGGTAGCATATCATTGTCAGACATATAACCACGTGGTATTTCTTCATCCTGGTAATAACACCCCAACATAAACGACCTAACGACCATCTCTCTATATAAATGTCACAATGACAATTCAGTTTCAAAAAAGTTAATACACATCAGTAAGGGCTTGCCCTTTTTGCTCTGAATAACCCCAGGTTGCTATTTTCAGTGCTTGATGTGTGTAGACTTGTACCGAGCCGTCCCTGGTCCGCCCATAATGAGTTCAGCGCTCGTTTGTCATTGCATCCGACGTGTAACTAGTAAATATGACGGTGCTATTTGGATCCTCTGAACTGACGATTGTGAGCGGTGGTTTTCCCGCCGGAGAATAGGTCGAGCACACGACATTTAGAGCCCGCGTTCGATGGGCCCTGAGCGGTCAGGATGGAGTCAGGTCGTGCTGTCCCCCGTTTCCTAAACGAATACAATTACCACTGTTTTAGCCTAATCTGAAGTCAATTACTCCCACTCACATATAAACCAATCATGGTTATCTGAGTACTATAGTAAGAAATGGGTTAGGACGGAGCTTAGGAAGAACGTATACGTTCATGGATTGATGGTAAGGTGGGTGCGGTCGATGAGTTGGTAGTGGCATGATGAGTTGAGGGCAGGGGACCTCTTTTGCATAACTTAATGCCCACTACATGTATCTCCCGGGGTGTATCTCCACATGTGGGGTAGAATTTGTGTTGAAAGACGCAGAGAGGTCTTGATGGGAGGCAGTGGCAGACGCGAGAACTTTACTTCTTTAGGACCGATCCTCATAGATGGAGGCCTATACAGTAGTTGATGATCATTTTATTTCATGCACTAAACGGCCTGTAGATGAGGGCTGCTCCAGCAGTAAGGGTGACACATGGTTGGGTGTGGGGTAGGCAGGGTGGTGCCAGGCACGGCGCCCGACTAGCCCCGGTACTGCCCGCGGCACAAGAGGGGATGGTGACTAACGACCCGGAGGTGCTACCTCCTGATTAGTGTTACACTATGGGGAGGTAAATAAGGACTGCATATGGTGATGAATACAAGTACATTTTTGTATAAGAGTACCGTAAACATGGTTTGGGATTGTACGCATATAGATACTAAAGAAGCTGGATCTGGGTAGATCTATTATATACATGTATAATAAGGTACCTATTTTAAAAAGCACAACTAGTAAGTAGTCAATGGGTCGTACTAATGAAATTTATTTCATTTTTTTCACAGTGGGGGAGTGTCTGCTTCGAATGTTTCAGGTCGGTGTTTCAAATCCCAGTCGGATCTGACACACTGATCCTTGATGGGTTATATAGTTAATCTCACTTCCGTTCAGCTGTAGATGTCCGTATTAATACGAACCTTTGTCATACAGTGACATGAGTATCATTATAGGGGGGGGGGGCAGAACCAGATATCTACCAATGTTATATTGTGATGAGAACTACTCTAAAGTTCAGTTTACAATATCCCAAATATTCGTGCACTAGTCATTGAACACGTAGGCCTATAAGTCGATATACGTACATGTATATATTGTACTTTGTCCGACATGCTATAACTTTTCAACTGCGCAAGTTACCAATACGAGTTGTTGTTTGTCTTGACATTGTAGGTGGCGCTGTAGGTCTTCCCAAGAGAACAAAGGGGTGGCGGAAGTAAGGAGCCGGCCCCCATAGTGTTGTCAGTGGCCGGTAGGGGGAAGCATTGCTCCACTAAATCTGTATTATGACGGGAGAGCCGCTCGTCCCGCCTCTCCAAGGCACCCTCCATCTTCTCATCTGTCGGAAGTAAATTGTTCCAATCCCATCCAGCCTCCCAGCCCCGCCTCCTCCAAAGTGCGCGCGCAGCCGGAAGATGAATGCCTCTTCGCAATCCCACTAGGTGGCGTCGATCACCACCGGAAGCGGCATCGGGATCGGGAGCCAGCGTTCCTTGCGGGGCGATCATGCGCAATGCTCATTTCCGTTAAAAGCAAACTATGTCTTTGGCCGGTCCCGCCGAGGCCACGAGAAAGCATTCAATTTAGCCGGGTGCGCCTTGAACTGTTTCGTATTGCTACTAACTGGGCGTCAAGCGCCACTCTATGGGCCGGAACTGGCCGCCATGGGACAACCCGAAATGGTTGAACGTCCCACCAAAGTGCTTCGGAGTCTGGTGTCGCTGGTTGGCAACTACCTGGCCCCCATCAGCGTGGGGTTTTCTATGACGATGAATGCCATTTCCCCCAACCTCAAGGGTAAACCTTTCTCAACTTCCGAGATAGTTTTCTCTGACGCAATAAGGGAGTCAGACATAAAAGATGGGTACTGTACTTGGTGTTTATGTAGATGTATAAGGCTACTAATACAGTCTGAAAGGCCAATATACAATATCTGTTGGGGGAAAAAAAGGTCGGATATTTATATGTAATCAGCAATCCCAACTGTCACAGCTACAGCGATATTAAAGTTGTGAATTCCTGTATGGTTACTAAGAAGAACACAAAAGGGAGTGGTGTGAAAGATTATCGGAGCCCTCCTCTTTCATCATGTATACATGCAGTCTTTGTGTTATCCCCTGTCATGTATACAAGACTGGTGAGGTAGTTTTTCAGCATGTATGACACGACAGACCAGCATTCAGCAAGAATCCCTGGTGGCTGAATTAGCCTCGTTAGCAACCACCAATCGCCACCCGCCACGCCGACAAGCGGCCATCAAGTGAACTAGGCATACCGCACTCAGGGGCAGCTAGCACCTCCTGCCCATTGCGCATGCGCGGACGGTGGGACGGACATTCGGGCTAATCGTTTTTTCCCGCCCCTTCAATGAGAAGAGCTCCGGCAAATCCCCGGATGTAACGATAAGCGCCCGTCTCACGCAATTCACACCGAGGGCGGTGTTGGCCTATTATCACCCTGCTCTCATATTGAACGGGGCCTGCCCGCTATGGAATCGCGAGGGGCCTAATTTTATTATAGGGGGGGTGCGTGTCGATCAGCGCCTGATGGAGCGTCGATTACACACGAAGTCGGGCTAAAACAATTACTTCTCAGTGATTTGGTAAAGTCAGACGACACGCGAAGAACACTTTAAGGTCGCGCCGTCCGCCGCTGCATGTGTTTACGTGCGCTGTTTATGCATACTTGACCGAAGCAGACGACTTGGGAAGTGCGCGCTGAGGCTAGCAGGCGTTAATTCCTACTGTTGGACACGCCGGGTACATTGCCGAAGGGGATGCCACCAACTTGCCGTAAAGACAGCGTCTATTCCTAAGTCGGTCGTTTTGACGTCGAACGCAATTGTTTTGGCAATTGGACGCTCAGAAGAAAAGGCTGTTGCCACCCAAAGACGACACGTCGTTTAGTCAAACTACTTCTGCAACTGCTACTACCGCTTTTCTCTTTGAGGAACATAAACATAAAATTTCAAATGTGAACATATGTGACGGGATCTGCGAAAAAGGCCCTTAGAGCAGGGTGCAATAAGGTCCCTAATCCTAGTACATGTCACATATGTATAGCAATGTATTATGCCTTGCGGCACAAAATATTGGTAAAAAATATGCTGGCACATGAAATATAGCTTTTTTTTTGCCATTCTTAGAAGATGATTAAGGTCACACAAGAAGTGGCTTGCATGCATCCACAAGCCTGCGTATTGTGCCCTATGTTATGACGACTCAGAATATAGAAGAGTAGCTGCGATCTTCTATGAAAAATAAACAATGATTCAGATACAGGTCGAAGTATAAACTCCCGGGGTCTGCATCACGTGCATGTGGTACTCTATTCAGGATGGGGTGAAATGGTTTGGGTTTAATATCATCTTTAGTTATATGGATGACCAGGGCGCCACCTCACGAGAAGTTCCGATGACAATTCACCATCTTGTCAATCAAGGGCCCCATCCGAGCTGCCCCACGTGCCCATAGCCCGTCCTCCATCTTGGCAAGTAATTGAAAGTTTCTTTCCGATGAGCCAATCGCATGTGGTGCCCTCGATGAACTAGTCTTTTGTCAGCTATCTTTGCCTTTCGTTCTCTTTTCTTCTATTTTTCCTCTCCCTCTTTTCTTTTCCCGGAGCGATTCCCAATGATATAGTTGTTAAATTAGCAACGATTGTTCTAGCACAATCAAGTTAAAAATATTTGATACCCGTCTGGCACTGTTGTGCACCTATAACCATGAGTGCGTTGGTATTCCAGGGGGAATACAACGTTGAATCCATGTTGATCATTGGTTGATTAACGTTGGTCAACCTGTTGTCACCATTGATTCAGTGTCCTGTGGCAGCTGATAACGTGCTATAGGAACTAGATGCTTATAATTATGTTTATATGATATGTACTTGGCGGTGCCGCTGGAGCAATGGGGCATGTGGGGAATGCATTTCCAATACTATTCCAGGGATAGTGTATGGATACTTTTGAAATTTACTAGAATTTATACTTTTTCGGCTGCTACTCCGTCACTGAAATTGAAAGTAGGATCATAATGTACAGTGAAAGGATTTGCATGTTCAAAGGAGGATTTATTAGCTATTTCAGTTTTTAGCCCCATTTGAATCAGTGGCGGATCCAGAATTTGGAAAAGGAGGGGCGCGGCCTAAAAGGAGGGGTTGCACTCCTTAAACTTTATCAATTTTCTCTATACTAAACATGCAATTAAACTTAAGTACAGACAGAAAGAATCCTCCCTCTTTCTCCTCTGTCAATAACTGAAAATGCAAATTTCTCCTCCGTACAAATTGTGCTAAAGTCTATATAATCATGCATATTTCAGGTCCGTTGTTACCTCACTGTTATTTCAAGACCACCCCAATGTTCACCATACACCATTGTAACTTGTGCGGGTACTAGTATTATACTCGTTCATACGTGATGGTGAGTTGTTTACGGGAGTGGACTGTACGCCTGTACGCAGTCACCCATGACAGTGAGTACATGTAGTATACAGAAATGGGTATTGCTACCCGCCCCATATCTACGTTATCCAAGTAGCTCCAGGACTTGTCTCCATAAGTATTCATGCCATAGCTAGGATTCTGTACTATTATCATGAAATAGAATAGTGTTTTAAAAAAATAGAATCCGTAAATGTGTTCACACTTGTTTGCATATGCCCCTTCAAGTTGGATGGGGTAACTGCCAGTTACCCTAGTACCTTCTGCACTGTGCCATGGTCTGTGAGTAGTATACGGGAATGGACATTGTTATCTGCCCCATATGGCGACCTCCGCGCAGTCACCCGTGATTGTGAGTAGTATACAGAATTTGCCATTATTATATGGCAATGTTATATACAAACAGGTATGCAATAAGCCTGAGGGTAACGCTTACATGCTATACATTAAGATCGTATCATTGAAATTAGGGTTAGCATGATCATACCAGTGGTTGATCTAATTATTTCTAATTGTTTCCAGTTCATGGTCTTAAGCATATCAGGGATTGGAAACAAGACATAAAAAAAGAAACATACGCAAGCCTCCCTGGCGACCTAGTGGCCTTTGACCCAAAGCATCTTTTGTTATTTCCTCTGAATTCCTAACACCTATCAACATGTATATAGTTTAAAGGAATGCTACTTGGTATAATGACGTCGGATCTCATAAGATCAAATAGCCACAATTGAACATGTTCTATCCATTAGAGGAGTGTTCTCTACAACAAGCCACTCACTCAATATAACAAAACAAATCCACAGAGCAACCACCCTCCTTCCTTTCTTTAATTGAGAAAATTATGATTAACGACCATCTCCCAGTGAAAGGTGCCTTTCGGGAGGAAGAAGGCCTCCACATTACATGTCAACTTGACATCAGGCAGACGGAAGGGGGCGCGTGTCGTGAAATTATTTCACAAATATTTAGACAGTTCCAAGTGTCGGTGGGGGGTTGTGCATAAAACATGGAACTGCGGGGGGCTGCACCGCAAAGTGTGTCCTCCTCTGCCGACAGAGAAATAATTAAGCAAGTGATGAGCAATTAACAGAAACAGCAGCCAATGGGTGCCTTTGAAGAATGGTTGTCGGTGATCGCCCCTCTTTGTCTGCGGGACAAGTGAGTGTCTTTTGTTTAGGATAACCCTTTGAGGATGACTTGATGCCTGGACCGAGCTATATAATGTATATTCCCCGGTCACCATGATGCAACAACGCAGCATCGGCGGGTTACTCGCCGGTGCTGCATTAGTGCATCGTGTCGTCACTTTGTGTGCTGAGCAGTCTTAAAGAGGCTGCATGAAGAATAAATTCAGAACCGACAAATATTGTAATATTCCGACGAAAGGACATAGTCCATTAAAGTGTTCTGTGGTCGCGGAAGGGTTAATGAAGGGCCGTCAAGCGGGCTGTGATGTAGGTGGGACAGGGTAGGGGGCGCCGTCCGTCTCACTCACCTCCCGCTGCTAACGCCTGTCTCCAGTAATTGTTTTGCGGGAGAAAATCGACGCAAATCACGTAATAAAGCAAATAAATAGACAGAAAGAGAAACTGTTCCAAATGTTTATGGTGCGTTATAATGGCCTTACTTTATCCAAGTTTTGAATTATTGATATGTCTCGGACCACCCCGGCTTATACGATGAAGAAAGCTTGTGTTCAGTTTATACATGGATACCTATGTACTTGCGTGTGTCTATTTATATTTATAGGAGAGTACACTGAGAGAAGCCTGTTTTCACGTGATTGCTTTAAAATATGATTTGCATACGCATTGGATTGGGAATCCAAGCCGATACATTCTGGTCATGTCAAGTAGGATACATCAAAGATTAAATAATTTGACGAATGCCTACTTTGGTATATGGTAAATGTATATATTTTGGAAAATGGTGTAAGCTGGTGCAGGAGGGTGTTGCTCCTTTTGTAAAAAGAGCTGTGAGTATGTGCCCTCTTTTCTAAACAAGTCGTGCACTGCTTCACCATAGTACTTGCACTCACCACATTAGTCTGAAAAGTCACCTGCCTTGTTTAAAATAGAGAGAGCTGCACTACCAATTACCTACTCATGTCACACGCTCTATAGTTTGTTATAGTGACTGACTTCTCCCAACTAGATACCCACTCAAATCCCCCTTTTTTAGCACCATACTTGAATGACCACTTGTGAGCAACAACAGGGATAAGTTATAGCTACATTGAAAAGAAAGGACTGGAGACAAGGGCATTTTTATCCAGCTCTTCCTCTTACTATGAGAGCAACACCCTCCAGTTCCTACCTACCGTAATCTCCCGCGTATAAGGCGCGTCTTATACGTTTTTTTAGTGCTAATTGCATCCACAAGGGGGACTCCAAGACCTTTATTTTGACATGTTACATGCCCCCTTAGCTATAATAGGATATATGGGGGCCCAGGGGGTCCATGAGGCCCAAGTTACACATAGGTCTTTGAATTTTGAAAATTCATTCAGTAGAACCAAAGTTATGAATTTTTCTTTTTTTTATTTGCTCACCGAAATGAATATGCCGGGGTTATACATTTTGAATGGTCTATATGAAAGAGCATACCTTCATGTTGCTCTACAAGATAAACCTCTCCCGACTAGTGGTAGAGGTAGCATTGTCACTGGTATAGGCCACCATATATGTCGATATTTGCTTGATGTTATACATTGTACTCGGTGGTGCTACAATGTTTTAGAATGAATTCCAAGGTTCTAATCCATATCCACCCAGGACACTGGGGATGCGATAATCGATTAGGGATAGACCAACGGACGTCCTTAGTCTTCTTAGCGGATATAGGTTAATCGAATATACAATTTATACATGTTGAAAACATGTTGTGTATCGAGCCTGGGGTATTGAGTAGGACTGCAGACCCATCTCCTATTCTTCAGTGCAGTAACTGTGCAGGTGTAATGTTGGGCTAGATAATAAGCGCTTGCTAGTTTCTATATTCAAAGGCTAAAGCCACTCCTCATATCGTCATAAACATGCATCGAGCCCAGGTCTGAATCAAACTGTGTATAACTACTATCGTAATATAGAAGAATCACAATGTTTAAAGATCTTTTCTATAGGCTACAAGCTTTATAAGATAACAGGTTATTTATTGAGCCCCCCCCCCTCACCATTAAATTATCTTCGTCTGTTTTGGTGGCAGGGGGTATGTAGCTAAAAAAACGAAGAATATTGTATGACAAACCCCATACTTTAAGTACCTGTGCCATACACTTGGCCTCTCCGCACATTAACACCGGGCTCAATCTTCTCGCTGTCAGGCCAATATCGACCTCGTTAATAATTCACCTGCCGTGTCTCTTACGCAGAAATGAAAAGGCCTAATGATCCACGGCAAAGATGGCGGCTCTTCCGGTCTCGTCATCTCTTGTGCAGTGATGAACGAGACCTGACAAGCGGTCGGCCATCTTGTAGGTTTTCCTAATCACTAAATTATCGTGCGGCTGTCGTTGGGGGGATGCATTAATCGCAGTAGGGTCTCTTGGAGAGCGAGGGATGGGAGGGAGGATGCAGGACCCCCCATGACCAATTGATTGTTGGACGAATGGTTAAAGTGCATCCAATTCGTAGATGAGACATGCTGATGTGACGTCATAACGTCGTGAGGTCAGGGACGCGCAGTAGGAGTGAGGTATTTATTGTATCGATTACTTGTAATGGTTGACTATTTATGAATAAATGATATTCATTTTGATGAACAAATCCTTCAGTTCGACACAACTGCCTCTTCCAATTAAAAATTGAAATCCCTATAATTTCGTAATGCATGTGGAGGTCTGGTCATCCTTGCTCACAATCAGCTTGTTTGTTTCACGAAAAGCATCAATCTTCACATGTCCAAATACCCCCCTCCCCCCATCCCATCAAAACAATCAGAATCCCTTTACCTTGAGACATTGAACAACCTGCAATTCAATCATTCTAAATGATTTTGTGCGAGCGTTGTCCTCATAGTATTTTTACTCCTGTCTCACGGTGTATTCCCCCTTTTTTCTCTGCTGGAATAACAGTTTTGGACCGGATGTGCCTCCGAGCATTGGTTGACAGTAAGAGTCAGCACAATTGGGCGAGATCCTATTTTTGTCTGCGACCTAACCTCGGCGTTCAGCAAAACGGAAAAGGTGTTCCATCAACTCAGATAACCTGGGGCCAACTCATTTCTCTGTGATATATACATCATTTACCCCTCCACTAGCACCTCACCATCTCCCCTCACCTTAGCTCCGCCCTTCTACTTCCTTCCATACCTCTCGCCTCTGGCTGCGGCCATGTTGTTTCCAATTGCCCATGCGCCTCAAAATATGAACCCTGTACCAGTTGGAACGCCGCGCAGAATTTAAGGCCCCAACGTGCACCGTGCACCCGGACCGTGCACCTCGCACCGCCTAGTTTACGTTCCAGTTGAGCCCCGTATGGACGAACCTTCTATTAGGCTCTAGCTTTATTGTTGGCCATCAGCAGGTGCTGGTATATTTCATGCACAGGCCCAGTAGTTAGTAGGTGTTTAGAAGGACCAACAGATTCAACACTCACTTTGTCAGTCAGCCAAGATCCTACCAGGGCTTATTACTGCCGACACTTGGGCCCTCTGGCAGAGAGCGGTTAATGACAAATGCAGTTGACTGCGCACGCGTAGGAGCCCTGAGGGGGTCACTCTTAACTTTTAATGGGCCCATTTTAATCAAAGCCATTTTAATTTGACCAGAGATAATGAGGTGCAGAGCACTTGGACGACCCTTAATGTCGCGACTAGTCATTGGTAATGGTCACTGTTTTTCTGTAATGGACACTTCATTTGTGTTATGGTAGTGTGCACTGCAAACGAAAAGGATGTGATGATCGTGGATATGGATAAGAAAGAGACTGGAGGGTCTTGCCAAAAGATAACGAGGAAGAACCTCTTAAATATGTTCAGAGAGTGATGCATGGCCTAACTTGTTTTTATGCTATTGACAAATACAAGTAGTTTCATCTTAAAGAGTTTGAGAAAAAATATTTAGCAACACAAAAGCATGCACATTTCACTTTTTGCACGTTTTGCCAAATATTTATTTTTTGATAAATCGTTTTCGTTGCTCACAACTCAAGTGTTTTTTATGCATTCTACTGTGAAATTATTTGCCGATGCTATGGCAACAAGGCCATGCACATTTCACTCAGTGCTTTCTGGAAAAAAAATCACATTTCTTGGCAAGACCTTCTTGATAGGGTGAAATAAACCTTTCCTCATTTTATGAAGTTCAATATTGCGATAGCAACAGTAGAACAGTACATTGCGATAGCGACAGTACATTGTGAAATCTTCTGGATATATCTACTGCATTATCCTGCTTGATATACAAAATATATACTAGGACATGTACCAAGATAGACTGCTTTTCTTGCATTAGAACAGTATTTTTCAAAAACGAATTTCAAGCTTCTGGCAACAGCGAGAGCGAATGGCTAATTACCGATGACTCTACCTCTATCTTTTTTAAACCAATGAATGCTTGATTTCCCAGTGTTGTAGTATGCGCGAATCAAATCGCTGTATCTAGTTATGTCTGTGGTCATGGTGTAAGAAAAACGCCTCTTGTACTCGTGTCATGCCCCAGAGCAGGAGTTGTTTTCGTCCCTGAGGAGACACGCGGGAATCCTAGGCGGGATCTCAATGTCATTTGTTGGCGTTTCCTCCAGTCGTCTTCGCCGGCTAAGTATCTCTCAATTAATAATGGATACCTCCACATTCATCATTCATTCTGGATGAGCACCGAGACAGGAAGACGCGCCACTTGATGTGCGCGCATCCTCGGCCCTGCCAATAAGTCCCTGCAGGTGGCGCTGCAGTGGCGGGTGTCATGGCGGCGGTTCGTAGCAGACGACAATTCTGCCTGCTGCTTAATTGAAATTCGCCACCCGAGGCGGCGGGCTGGGGGCCGCGCTCCCCCGGAAATAGACATCGGCGGCGTCTTTCACTAAAGTACCGGCCCTTAATGGATTGCGTCTTTAATTATTAAAATATGTCCATTTGACGGCGTCCCCCACCCCGCAGCTGACGGGTGATTTGTGGATGGCTGTGACTTCCCAGACGCGGGGCAGGAATCAATCACAGGTAGGGGCGCGCCACTTGAAAGAGCAGGACAGAGAAAAGTACCAACCTCCCGGCTAGATTAAAGAAGAAGAAAAACCATGAGAAACAATGGTCAGCAAAGAAATATAAAGAAAGCAAGCTGCTACTGAAAATAAAATGAATAGGCCCGACTATCGGTTGACATGTCGTTATGCTGCATTCTGGAAAGAGCTCACTTGACGATGGTATAACTTTGTCTCACTGCAGACATAAGAAGCGCATATTGTAACAAAGGAGTGTTCTGTGATACATTGTTTGATACTGATTGATCACATCTACTGCTTTGTTCTCAACATACCAATGCATCTTTCTGAGACATGTACCAGTATACTCTCATTAAATCGGAACACATGACTTTATCATAAGCCATTATCCTTTAGTCATCACTTCAACTCTACACTCTCGCTCCCACAGGTGGAAAAAGAGGTGACCTTCTTTCCGCTGTAGTAGTCATCATAACCGATAAAAAGAAAATTACAATAATATCAATGTGCATCATCTACCGGTCGATGATGACTCATTTGTAACTGATATCAATCTCATGTAGACCATGAAATCTCCAGTCATACTTGGGCATGGCCACTTTATAATCACGACTATCACAGTGATGTTATACATAATCTTTTTATAGCCTTTTCACATGCATTTTTCACATCGGCCCATATTTCCCTCACGAATTCAGCAGGCGTTTCCTTCATGTTCTTCATGTGTTGAGTTATATGAGCGGCAGATGCTGGTAGAGCTGAGGAAGGCTAGGGTTGAGGGAGGGGGTTGTTCAGTGTGGCCTTTTCTCGCCCATTACCCACAAGAAGAGGGGTGTTTGTGTAGCTACAAGCCGTCTGTCATAATGAAGTGTGGCCAACATCGCTCTCACCATGCCACACCCCGCCCCTATGTACATACACCGACGGCCAGCCCAGATCCATTGAATCATGAGCGATAATAGGGCAGTCTTAATTGACGTGTTACAGGAAGAGCGATGCCCACTTCACATACACCCCCATCCGTCGCCGGGGGCGCTGCTGTCGGTCGGTTCAGGCACGGCGCGGCACGGCCATGTGGACGCCATTTGCGCCCATTTGCCCAATCAAAATGTGCAGCGTTTGAAACGAGGCAGGACGCTGGAAGGTCGTTCCGGTTGGTGGCCGAACAGGGCTGGCGTTTTCCCCTCAGTCCCTCACCATCAAGCCTCTTAGGCAACAAATGGTGCGGGAGATTTGAGTTGTGATAGCTGTACCAGACGATAGGTGTCGCTACCGGCGGTCTGCGCGCGCAGCATAAAGAGCAGGGGCGTTTAAATACTGAGACACCGACTCGCGGCGCTGTCGAGGCTGGCCGCCAGGGTCGATGTGCTCATTTGTTGGTGCTGCATGGCTGAGCAGTGACGGGGTAGGGGGCAGCACATGTATGTCTTTATCGTGGGAAACAAACAAGATGGCTGCTGTTTGGCACAGGGAGCCAAGGGGTGTTATATTGCTTTCCTGTTGCTGTCTGTTGCTAAACACACGGCTATGTTTACAGAAAAATGTTGGCTGGAGTTTTTCTTAGCAGAAAATGTCAACCAGCTTCAGCCCTGGGCAAATTTAGCCTGACAGCGTCACTGTGGGCTCACTATCTATCACATCTATAGAGTCTCCACCGGTTGCAAATCTCGGGCCTTATTTCGTGGATTCACGCAGACCACATTTAGGTTCCATGCCATTTTCATTCTTTATAATGTTTACTTCTATGTCCTCTGACAAGTCATCAATTTATTTCTTATATTTTATTTGCATATATTTTGATTTAGAATGACTGTTTGTAGTATATTTTTATCAGAGGATGTTGAAATGTATCTTTTTATTGAATTATGTAAGTTTAAAGTAAAAATCACAAAGAGGGAAAATTGGATGGAACCTGACTGTGGGCTGCGTGAATCCATGAGATATAAGGCCCGAGATTTGCAACCGGTGGAGACCCTATATGGTTTTTGGATCATACATTCATCCAGCTAGGAAAGGAGAATATGTGTGATAACCTACAAAGTACCTCTTTTCTCTTTTTTTCCTCCTTGAAACAATGCAATACTAAGAAGAAATTGGGATCATGTCCATGCACTAGAGAAGTTGATTAAAAAATCAACAATGATGCACAAGTTGACAATGGCTATCCACATGATTGTCGACCATCACCACTACCCCCCTCCAGCACACACGTCCTTCGAGGTGGTACTAATCCCATATAGCACCACTATCGACATCGCTCTGGTCACACCCGCATCTCCTATCTCCCCATCGCCACAGGTCATTGACAAACTGACACACGTGGGGGAAACCAGACACCAAAACATAGCTCCAGGTCTCTACCAGGGATAAGGGCCCAGCGAGTGGGGGAGATGTAGACTTAGGCCCAAAAAAAGAGGTTGTGTTTCTGGTTGGGGCTTGGAAAAACCTAGGTTGGGAGGGGGTAAACATTTTTTTTTTATTTTTTTTTTGTGAGGCATTCTTGCATATGAGGCAAAGCATGGTTTCAAAGAAATTCTATAAGGCAAACCTCACGTTTGATTGTGTGCTCCCCGATAGACTTTAAATTCAGCTATACCCCACATAAAAGGGGTATCCTGGTTCAGGGACATCCTATAAGGAACATGTAATTTCCTTGCTGATGGCTCATGGGATTAACAACATGTAAGGATGAAAAAAATATATATATAAAAAAAGTCTATTGGTCATGAAACATTGCACATTCTGCCACTTTTGGACAGTTGATACCTAATATTTACCCATACTTCTCCTAAAGTTACATGACCTTTTTCTTTTTTTGGGGGGATGGCTGATGGTGAAGTTAAATCTTGCTCAGTGCCCACTTAGGCCACCGCAATAAAATAACTCAGATAACAGGATATTGTAGGTGAAAATTTGGGCAGCCAGAGGGAAAAAAAGTTCCAAAGCACCCAGAGGCAAAAAAAAAGTTTTTGTCGACAGGTAAAAAAAAATCTTTTTGAGAATGCAAAAAGAATCCAAGCAGGGGATCCATAATCCAAGTTAGGCCATATTATTGTGGACATTTGTTGGTCTCCACAGACTTTTTGTTACCCCTGAATGTTGAAAAATCTGGTCGGGCAGAGGCAAAAATAAAGAATTTTTATTTTATTTTGCCAAAAATCTTGTCGCCAGATCCATAATCCAAGTTATTAGAATAAAACGGCCTTATTAAAATACAACAGCCTTATGGACTTGTTTCTGTCAATTTCCAACCAGAACCTTAGGTATGAAAGCCTGCAATCCAAGTATTTAGAATAACATTGCCAAAGCCCCACCTTGGCTCTGATTCACATATGAGCTGTTGTTTATATGCCAGTATTTATGGTAAGTGTACAAGCAGTATTCAGTAAGGTGTAGTGACCATTGTGCACAAACCCCATTTTAACAAAAATGTGATGAGTAACAATCATCCATGAATGCTCTTTAGGGGTCATTCTAGAAGCAATCTAGTAGTTTGTGCAAATGATCAGACACTGCTGTTACTTTGCATTGCTAAATATCTTTCAGTCGCTTTTGAGTTCTATTTCCCTATATTTGATGTCATTCATACTTAGATGCTTATTGTAAGTTAGACATATTAAAACGCGTGTGGACTGAATTCTAAAATAAAAAAGAAATCAAATATGAGAAAAAATGTCTAGATAGGGTGGATTTCTCAAATTAGGTAGGGCAACCAGAAACTCGACCTTTTTTTTAGGCCCTACACGAGTCTCTCATTTTATAGTTCACAATAATATGTACATGTACAAGTGCATAGGAGGATAGGCGGTCACTCTACCATGTTACATGACAAATGTCAAAGAATATGTGAAATGAGACGCCCTATGCCGTTTATATCTAAAGTGCATACCGGGTACATGAACACCAGGCACACATTTATATCCAACAGTTGTTAAAAAGTTTTTTTCCTCATTACCCAACATATAAAAATGGGTTACAAGAAACTGGCTGTAAACTATGGATTTTTTACTGCATAAGCCTACATTCGGGGTCCCAGATGAAGTAAAATTTCTAGCTTGTGTAGCAGTGGTGAAAGTGCAAGCTAACTTGACCTAGTATATATACGCATTTAAAAATGTTTTCAGAAAATGTTTTCTTGGTTTCAAATCTTTATGCAATTTGGCAAGGCCGTCATAAAAAAATGTGTTTGGATCAGAGACTAATGGTTTGGTTTCGGTGTAGATCTTATCTCAGAACGTATAAATCTCTGATTTGGTAAAGGTCTTTGGAAACTGGTTAATATAGGGGCTCTTAGCGAGGCCGATTGGTCACGTGGTAATCACCTGGATACAGGTATCCCCGATTCATCTGCTACGCCCTCTAGCGGAACCTCATCTGACAACGCATGTACAGAAACCCACATGTGGGAGCGGAAGTGCGCGCGTCTCCAATGGAGTTGTGGGTAGGGTAGATGGAGCCACCACGCCCTGGGGCGGGGACGCCGGATCCACTTTCCCTTTGATCTTCCAGTTATGCATGGTGAAAATTGAATATAGTTTAAGTGTACTATAGCTTTACTGGACCATAAATCTTACTGAGCTTCTCTCTGGGTGGGTTCTTATTTATACCAAAAGGTCATTGTGTTAATGTAGGCGGGAAACGGAATGTATTAGAACATCAAGCAGACTTCCATCAGTCAGTCATGTAAAGTGCGACACATTCTTTCAATGAAACCCTAATATATGTGGAAAAGCGTGAGGGTGCAAGATTTTCGCCCCCACCCTAACAGCCTACATGTTTACACTGTCACAATAACCTATAGGCCTCTCTCGCATTGTTCAGTGTGCGTATCCGTTGCGGAAGCTGGTACTAGCGCTGTAAAGGCTTCATTATAGTCATCATGATGGGTAATATTTGCACCCGAACAATTCAGCCGTGAATGTAGAGGATGATTTCATTGGTCCACCAGATGGACTCTTTCCTGCCCAGAAGAATCTCATGTTAGCTGATACACCTTCCTCTCAAATACCCACGCTATCCCTGTGCCTTCACCACACACTATACCTCTCCTTCCCTCTAGATCATGGGCGTGGACTGGTTACCAGATTTAGTCTGTGTAGGTGTTATCCATATGCTATAGTAAGGGTGAGAAAGTAAAGGGAACAGTGCTGCCCTCTGGTGCCTTTATTTGCTATGCACAGACCTTGATTACAGAGGTGAGTGGTGACTTTGGCAAAGTCACCACTCACCGTAATCAAGGTCTGTGCATAGCAAATAAAGGCACCAGAGGGCAGCACTGTTCCCTTTACTTTCTCACCCTTACTATAGCATATGGATAACACCTACACAAGACTAAATCTGGTAACCAGTCCACGCCCGTGCTCTAGATACACATACATGCACGCTTCATCTCTCCCCACCTATAACCAGACTCTTCCTCAATCCAAGCTGACTCTCTCTCTCTCTCTCTCTCTCTCTCTCTCTCTCTCCCTATCCCCCCTCTCTCTGTCTGTCTCTGTCTGTCTGTCTCTGTCTGTCTATATGTCTATATCTGTCTCGGTCTCTCTGTCTGTCTCTCTGTCTGTCTCTGTCTCTCTCTCTGTGTCTCTCTGCCTCTGTCTCTCTCTCTGTCTCTGTCTGTCTCTCTCTGTCTCCGTCTCTCTCTCTCTCTCTCTCTCTCTCTCTCTCTCTCTCTTTCTCCCTCTCACCCAGTAGTCGCGGCAGTGACTTATGAGTCGTCAGAGCCGATCAGTAGGCCATTCTTGGTGAATTTCTAGAGCATGTAATCTGAAATACATCTCTATGTTTCACCTCACGCTATACCAAAGCTGTTTCTTCCGATCCACTCAATGTTTGCTGATGTGATATAGCTGAGCAACCCAGCCTAGTTTGGCACTGATGATCCACAACGTTTGTATGGCCCGTTTGCATTTGTGTCTAGGTACGCGTCCTGACACTGCCCTGCCACCTAGGAGTAGAAAAAGAAACAACTTCACCAAGTATCTAACGTTAGTTTCCAGAGGTCTCACACGGTGGCGGCAATGCAGAAAACTACGGAAGCCGACGTGGGCCATCATGTAGACATGCCTCTGTCCCTTAGTGATTCTGCACAAATACCATACATAGTAGTATAGAGACTACTAAGGTCTCAGAGAAGGAATTGGTTCCGCACTATAATTTAATGTAGCGTGAAACGCGATAGCACCCATTGGAACATGTTCATTTTCTAAAAATCACCCCAGAATTAATAGATACATCCTTCCTTCATAATATAGGCTGACTTAAAATATGAATTGACCACGAAAATTTTGAGCACTGGACTATCGCGTAACAAGAAATGCCGTTGTGACCGCGTAAAAAAACGCCTCCCACTGTTATTTTGTATTGTGAGACCTCATCACATGGGGCAAATGAAATCATCATAGCGCACTCCCGTACCGCTTCGCGGTACCGCCGCTACGCGGCGTGGGAGGCGCTAAAAAACAGCCTGATTCTGCCTAAATCTGCACTGAATAAAATGTAGATTCACTATTTCCAATCTGACCTTTGAAAAAATGGGTAAGCACTTTGAGAAATGCCCTCCTGGTATTTTATCCAAAGCAGCAAATGTTCAACAACATGTGTAGTGGTTTTATATTTATTGGCATTATTTTCAACATGGTTATTGACCATTCAGTGTGCCTGCAGTATTCACTTCTGACCACAATTGTACCGTAATCTCCCATGTATAAGGCCCATCCCGCGTATAAGGCGCACCCAGAGTTTCAGAATATGGTCAAAAAAATTAAAAATTCATAACTTTTGTTCTAATGAATGGATTTTCAAAATTCAAAAAGCTATGTGTAGTTTTGACCCCCGTGACCCTCCTGGACCCCAAATGCAGCAGATGAGCTAATATGGGAGTGTAATATATCAAAAGAAAGGTCTTGGTGTCCCCCTTGTGGATCCAATGAGAACTAAAACCCCCGTATAAGACGCGCCTTATATGCGGGAGATTACGGTATATGACTTCCGGTTTTCTGCGGGATTTCCTTCACTGAGACCCTGAGGTGTATGTGGTCTTTGCTGTCAAGTGTAAAAATCTGCTGCCAGTCTGTCAAGTACTATATTCTAGTTTGCTGTCAAGGGAAAGAATCTCCTGTCTGTCTGTCAATTTCCTTATTGGTGCTTGTGACAGGCATACTTTAAGCCTGGAAGCAATGAATGCAGGGATACTTGGTGGGAGGGAGAGAGGGAAGGAGGGGGTAGGAGGACGGAAGGGAGGGAATGAGTGGAGGGAATGAGAGAAGGAATGAGGAGGGAGTGGATAGAATGAGTGGAGGGAATGAGTGGAGGGAATGAGAGGAGGGAATGAGTGGAGGAATGAGTAGAGGGAGGGACAGAATGTGTGAATGGCTGAATTAATGAGTGAGTGAATGAGTAAAGGGAGGGAGGAAGGGAATGAGTGAGGGGAAGAAGGGAATGCAGAAAGGAGTGAACGACTGACAGAGTGAGTGAGGAAGAGGAAGGGAGGTAGGGAGTGAGTCAGGAATGACAAGATGGTAAGAGGGAAGGAGTGAATGAGTGAATGAGGTGGAGTGAGTGGGCCAAATAGAGTCAGATGGACCCAACTTAGGTAAATTGGGTCAATATGAGTCAATATTTATCTATTGGTCCAAGATTGGGCCAAATTATGTCAGATCGAACCTAAGATGAGTTAATTAGGTCAAAACAGGTCCATCTAGGTCAAACTGGGTAAAGGTGACCAAAGGTGGGTATATTAGATCAAAACATGTTAATCTAGATCAAACTGGGTAAAAGTGGCCAAAATTAGGTTAACTGGGTCAAATCAGGTCAATATGGGTCAAAATTGACCTATGAGAATCAAAGTGGGTTAAATCAAGGTCATATGGATTATAAAAGGTCAAATATGCCAGAATATGGGTCAAAACTGAAGTCATATTAGGTCAAAATTAGTCAAAATGGGTCACATACGGTCAGGTTGGCTAAAATTAGGTCAGATCCATCAAATTAGTTCAAATAAGGTCAAAGTGCCCGAAAAAGGGGTCAATCACATCAGGTGAAGTCAAAATGGGTCAAAATAGGTCATATTCAGTCAAGTTGGATCAAATCAAGTTGAAAAAGGGTCAAGTGAATCAAATCAAGTCAAATTAGGTTAAACTAGTTTAACCTTTTTGTGCCCAGAATTATTTGAAGAATTTACATTATTTTACATTATTTCACGATTGCATTTTTTGTTTCATAAGACCATGTGTAATTTCGATCTTCTTCTTTGATAAGGGCTTGGCATATTACATTTTCTTAATTTCCATAACTCAGTGAAGACTTTCAGTTAAGGATGTGATACTCAGGTCAGGTCTAGTAACCATAGTTACCAAAACATTCCATTTGTTGTTATTTAGTGGTATTTGGTCTCTATATATCCATAATCCCTCCAATCCTGAGACCTTTCAAAGCTGATTTGCCTGCATGCATCTACATGTACTGGCACACAGGAAACATGATTTGTTGTACTAGAAACAATGCATGGCTTATCTTTAGGATATGAGCACTTGCTGTAAAATATAATTGTAATATTGGAACCTATGTGTGTATAATCCAACATCATTTTGTTACCATATCAGGTTTTAGCTGGAGGGTTATCTGTTAATGAATCACATAAAAAGACAACTCATTTTCAAGTTTTGACACACTGTGTCTGATATAAAGCAGATACAGCCAAATGAATAGTTGTATCATAATCTAAAGGTCATAAGCATTCCATAGAGGGTCTAACTTTGCAGATTGGACAAGTAGAAGTGTCTGCATGAAAATTTCTTTCAATATACATGCATTTAAGCACAAAACCGCGCTTAAAAGCGCGCTTGGGCACCTAAGGGTTAATTAGGTCATATTGCACAAAAATGGGTCAATTGCATTAAATTAGGTCAAATAAGGTGTAAATGGTTAAATGTAGGTCATATTGGGTCAAATTTGATTGAGTCAGCAAAAAAAAAGTCAATCTCATTAGATGAGGCCAAATTAGGTCAAATCAGCTGTAGATAGGTCAATTACACCAAATTAGGTCAAAGTAGGACAAATTAGCCAAAATTGTTGTAAATTAGGTCAAAATAGGTCAAATTGTGAGGAAAATAGGTCAATTGTTGCAAATTAGGTCAAAATAGGTCAAACTGTGACAAACTAGGTCAAATTTGCTGAAAATCGGTCTATGAGGTCAAATCAGGTCAAAAGGGGCAAAATAGATGATTTGAACCTATTACAGCCTATTTTGACCTACTTTGACCTAGTAAGTCCATTTTGGCCAATTTTACCTTCTCATGGTAGAATTTGACCAATTTGACCTAGTTTGACACAATTTGACCTAATTTACATCAATTGACCTATTTCCCACTAACTTGACCTAGTTTGTCATAATTTGACCTATTTTTTTCCTACTTTGACCTCACTTGGTGTATTTGACCTATTTTCAGCTAATTTGTCACAACCCACTGGGCACATCAACATTGATTCAGCGTTGAAACAACATTTGCAATGTTTGCATATCAACGGTTGATATAGGGTTGAAATATAGTTGAATTTGATAGTTGACACAACATAATCAAAATCAACTGTGATTCAACATCTAACCATCAGTGCTGATTCAACGATTGTATTTCTATGTTGATTCAACGTTGACACAACATTGACACAACATTGATATGATGTTGAAACAACGTTGATATTTGTTAGGACATTCTTTGTTGACATGTCAATGTTGAATCAACATTGAATCAACATTGAAATCAATATTGTTGATTCAACATTGACACATCAATGTTGAGTCAACATTGAATTGAGAACAATATTTCAACATTGATATGTCAACTGTTGATTGGATGTTGAAATGGTGTTAGTTGACAACATTGAAATAGAATCATTGAAAAAGTGTTGAAGACCGGTTGATCAACATCATCAACACAATATCAGCGGGTTGTCAACGTTGATGCAACGTTCTGTGCCCACTGGGAATTTGACCTACTTTGACCTCATTAATATAATTAATTGACCTTGTTTCACTGATGTGACCCACTTTGCTCATAGTAGGTGCAATTGACTTAATTTGACCCAATTAACTAATTTGACCCATTTTGATGCATGTTAACCTGATTTGACTCACTTTACTACATCAAACTCAAAACTCACTCCACTCCATTCTTCTCCCTTGATTCCACTCAATTCAATTGAAATTCAGTGAGTGGGATCAACTAACCTCCACTCACCTTCAGTCATTCCACTCCACTCAACTCAACCACTCCACTTCATTCCAATCCACCCCCCCCAATCCATTCATTTCAATTCAACTCCATTCACTCCATCCGAGTCACCTCCACCACTCTACTCCATCCCTTCCCTTTCTCCGTCCCTCCCCTGACTCACTTGTTCCTTCCCTCCATTCCTGACTCAATCCCTTTCTCCCTTCATCTCTCCCTCACTCACTCAATCATTGCCTCCCTCTCTCCGCTCATTCCCTCCCTCCCTCTACTCATCCCCTCCCTGTCTGCCTTTTCCATGCCTGCCTGCCTGCCTGCGTCCCTGTCACCCTGTTTCCTTGCCTATCTGCCTCCTTCCCTCCTTCCCTCACCCCCTCCCTCCTTCCCTCACTCCCTGCCTCACTCACTCATTCACTCCCTCCCTCCTTACCTCACTCCCTGCCTCACTCACTCACTCACTCACTCATAGCTTTGACCCTTGATCCCTGTATCCCTCATTCAGTGCTTCCAAGCTTGAAGAATACCTGTGACAAGCACCAATAAGGAAGTTGACAGACAGACAGCTATTAGTTTCCCTTGACAGCAACCTGCAATACAGTACTTGACAAACTGACAGCAGATTTTCACACTTGACAGCCAAACACACTCACATATGTATAGTCTCTATACTACTATGTATGACTTTAGTAAAAATCACTAAGAGGCATAGGCATGTCTACATGGTGGCCCACGTCGGCTTCCGTAGTACCCAAGAAGCCTTCGTGCTTGACCATAGCCCCCTCTAGTCTACCTTCGTGCCCGTCAAGCACACGGCCAGGGGTATGTTTCAGAACGATTCACGATCACCAACTGGCCCCACGGCCACCACCTTCAGATTCTAGTAGAAAGTAAGCCCTTTAGACGAATTATCTTGTACAAATCAAATTGTAGAAAGTGATTGTACAAATATGCATTCAAAATGTATGACAGCACTATTTTCTATATTTATACACTCTCAGCCCGAATTGTAAATACCGGTATGTAGTAGATACCACCGTGGCAACTACAGTAGAACCCCAATCAAGTCAATGGGTTTGTACTTGCATCAACTCCCCCTGTAGTGCCCAATAACAAGCTTTCCACTGTAAAACCGGGTGGCAGAGACCTGTTTCACAACCACCATGTACGAGTAAGATTGGTGTACGAGCAAGATCATTCCTATGGTCATCCTAAGATTGATCTTAGGCATCTTATGCTTAGGGGAAGTGTTTCAAAAGTAAATGGGGAGTGAAACTTACTAGAAAAGGGTCAATGTAAGAGTGACTTATAACCAACATAAAGTAGCTGATTTATGTGGATGGTTGAGTGTACACATAAATGTGAAAAATCCTATCAACAAGTGAAATCCCTCAATATTTTCTAATGCATGAAGTCAGGCATATATCAAATCGAAATTCCCCCTTTTAATACCATTTTCTATCGTGAAATAATGAAGTAAAGCCATATTCTGCACCTAGGTGATTGATCTTACTAGCCAGATAAATGGCCGTCTGTGAGTGAGTCTACTGCGAGAGCGTGTGACAGATATTCATAGGATTTCGAAGGATATTTGTGCAGCAACTTCACCAAACCTTCAGGGAGGCTTATCGAACGTCTAGTGCCAAGCCTGATAAGGTTTTCATAAGGAAAAACCCTATTTTTAACCTTATTTTAGGAGTTTTTAACTCTGAGTGAGCGATATTAGGGGTCGCCTCAGCTCGGGCCTACATGCACTCACTTAGTCCCAACACTGCGACAGCCGGCTACAAACCACCACAATGGCGGAAAAACATTACCAAGAAAACAACCATACCCCCTTCTTAGAAGCTATCAGAGATCTACAAACATTAAACCTAGGGAGAAAAGACTCCCCAATAGCAGCTCTACAGGAAAAAACAGGTGAGGTACTGAGACTGTACAAAGAGGAAGCCATTACAGTAAGTGACAATACCAGATGGAATTACGATGAAATGGTCTAGCCTATCAAGAAGGAGAACGCACCAAAGATGTTGCATACCAGTTGCTATTGGGCATTGACCCAACCCTTGACTACTATGACATTGATTATGCTTTCCGACAGGGACCTCCAAACAGAGCTACTCGTACTATGGTGATTGTTATGACAAAGGCCTGTGTTAGGGATTATATTCTTTCTAGAAAAGGAGAGTTGAAACACAAGAAACCATCAGTATTTTTGTCAGATGACTCTAACCCAGCCATGAAAAAGCAAAAATCTGATGTTAGGTCTATAGCTTATCTAGGGCAAGAAGTGGGAATGGATGTCAAACCAAGAGGAAGAGGCCTACTGGTAAATGGAAAATACTACCCACACAAAGCTCTGAAAGATCTTCCCCCTGAGCTACAACTTGCAAATGCTAAGACGGTAGTCACTGATAGCTATGTAGCCTACCAAGGAGAACTAGCCCCACTGTCAAATTTCTATGACAGCTGTTTCTATAGGACCAGTCTTATGTTCCAATAGGAGTGACAGCTTGTTCTGAAACACTTGTAGTCATTCCCAAATGACTGATCTTAATTGGTCACTCTTAGAGTGAAAAGATTGATCTTAAATAAAGAATGCTTATGAAACAGGTCTCTGAGACCTGTTTCACAACCACCATGTACGAGTAAGATTGGTGTACGAGCAAGATCACTCCTATGGTCATCCTAAGATTGATCTTAGGCTTCTTATGCTTAGGGGAAGTGTTTCAAAAGTAAATGGGGAGTGAAACTTACTAGAAAAGAGTCAATGTAAGAGTGACTTATGACCAACATAAAGTAGCTGATTTATGTGGATGGTTGAGTGTACACATAAATGTGAAAAATCCTATCAACAAGTGAAATCCCTCAATATTTTCTAATGCATGAAGTCAGGCATATATCAAATCGAAATTCCCCCTTTTTAATACCATTTTCTATCATGGAATAATGAAGTAAAGCCATATTCTGCACCTAGGTGATTGATCTTACTAGCCAGATAATTGGCCTGTGAGTGACCTTACAATTGATCTTGATTACTGCTCCTATGTCTAATTGACAGTTGTTTCTATAGGACCAGTCTTATGTTCCAATAGGAGTGACAGCTTGTTCTGAAACACTTGTAGTCATTCCCAAATGACTGATCTTAATTGGTCACTCTTAGAGTGAAAAGATTGATCTTAAATAAAGAATGCTTATGAAACAGGTCTCAGTGGTCTTGTGAAGAAATCAGTAACTTTTGTGTTGTACAATTGAAACTAGATTGATTGATTGATTGTACAAAGCTTACGATTGTGCTTGTACAATGTGTCAAATAGGACCAAATCCTTACTTATTCTGAAACATACCTCAGGAATTCATTTCTCAAAAGCTCCGATTGGGCCCTCACCACATCGTACTGGAAAACCCATACAAACTCTATAGCCACCCCAAATCGTACCGGAACTTCTTGTGTTTGAGAAATGGTAGAAAAGCTGGGGACAGAGAAGATCTATCTAGACAAGCTTAGATATCTCTCAAGTGGGTATTAATTAGCCGGGATCATGACATGTACATTTATCAATAATTAATTTTTCGACTTTCCTGTCAGAGGTGCATCCAAGAAAGGGATACCTTTAGGTAAAAACCGATGATGATGTAGGCCGCGGTGACATTTCATCTAAAAATCGAAAAGTTTTACAAATAAAATGCACACGTTAAAGCTGGTTTAATACCTGATGTGTGGGGTGTTATCAGGGGTATGTTTCATAACAGGCAACGATTTGCTCCTCATCTTCTATCTCAAACGATCATCTATTGTAGGATTTGCCATTCATCATCATGTTACCAACGGCACTATAATTAATTGTTAGAATACATGGAAAAGGGTCTCAGGTTGTTCAAGAATATCGTAGAAATATAACCAGTGTATACATGTGCACTCAAACCCTGTATACTGCTACATATATTAGGGGATAGATTCTATGTTTCAGTCAGATTCTGTGATCGTAGTGGCATTTTGTGGATCGTAGATCTCTCTCTCTCTCTCTCTCTCTCTCTCTCTCTCTCTCTCTCTCTCTCTCTCTCTCTCTCTATATATATATATATATATATATATATATATATATATATATATATATATATATATATATATTTGGTGATTGTATGTTGTTATGAAACATACCCCAGACGTTATGTCCAAGATTTGCTTGAGTTTATTGAATATTAATACAGCTCAAATCATTTCTGAATGTTAATTGATAACTTACCATTGTTTAGCCCTTAGTCAGCTCACCCTTGAACAACCGGGACGGTGCATACCACAATCACATGGAAAGGAGGACTGGAGGGCAGCAGTTGGTACCTACACTCAGAAATACCCCCCCCCCCCTCGGGAGATTGCAACTCAATGACATTCTCGCGAAAATTGATCCAAAGGAGTGGTATGCTTAACTTGAGATGATTGAATTTCTTTAATTCTTATTTAGCAATGTATGACTCAGTGAATAGCTCAAGCACAGATGTCTGCCGTCCTGCATCTGGTCTAGGGTTTCCTTTTACACGTATAGGCGCACGCTAAATGTGATTGTTTAATTAGATTGACGTCACACCTAAACGATGCATGATAGGCCTCCACTTCATGAACATTTATGTAATATCAAAAGTGACACATATATAATGTATAATTGATTACTCGCATGTCTCTCTCCTAACCAAAGACACGCGTGTAGGAACCATCTAAATATCATCGAGATATGTCTCATGATACCTGCCCCTCCCTGCAAGAAGATACAAGGAGCTCTTTTCTCGGCTCTCTGACGCACCTCATAGCTGCTGCTATCTGAGCCCAGTGGGGTGTTTCAGAAGCTGGACATGATAATGAACATTAAATATCTGTTTCTTAAACTGTTAGATTCTAAACTTACAACTGCAACCATTATCATCTCTTGCCAGTCATATAGTTATAGACACAGTAAGATCATGTCAATGCTTTAGAAACACATGCAGTTATAAGCCTACAATCACTATTAAAACTGCTATCATATCTCCTTATGACTGGTTGTAAACATTACCTGCTTCTGAAACACCCCACAGGAGGGCGATTCATAAAAACTGACGGCCAGATACAAGGTATAATGGTCGTCAGGTTTTGGGTCTTTTTTTTTTAATTAATCGCCTTGCTGATCACATTGGGGGATCGCGAGCATACAGCTGCTCTGTGTGATTCTCATTCATGTCTTTTCGGCATAGTGCAGGATTTGGTAGAGCTGTCGCAGCAATACAATTATACGTAGCCATTGATGTAGGTGGCTGGTGGCTGGTGGCTGAGGAGGGCATTTCAAAACCATAGCTATAGATATCGTTTTGAAATGCACTGCTGGAAACTATTTTGATGGCCTGCAATAAAACATGTGTTCTGTTCCGAATATGTTTTACCTGAAACCCATAGTCCAATTGGCCTCTGTCGCGTGATTGAGCCATACATTTCCTATGTAAATTTCTGCGACAGGGGCCTGGTGGACTATCGATGTAATGTACCCACGAAAAGAAATGACGTTACACGCTCGTGTTTTACTGAACTCTACATAATGTGTGCCCTGCATGCACCCCCATACCAAGCTACCAAATCTACCCCCTGTTCTAGTGATTTAGATTCCAAATACCCGACCGGAGACAAAATTGTTTCTTCTTTTCTCTTCTCGTTTTCGCACATATTTAAACATGCTCGCGCATATTGGTAACGCGCTCACCTGGAGCTTAATTCAAAACATCCTGGGATAGCAACCCCAGCGCTCTTAGTGTAGGCACACATCATAAGACCTGGCCGGTCTACCCTATCTAATGCAGTGGTTGCAGGCCTGTCAAGAATAGCAAGTCCTGGGATCACTTCACTATTCCTTTTCCAGCACTAAGATCACTGCGATCTTAGTGAAAGAATTGCATAGTGGTTTCAACTGAGTACAAGAGCACTTACAGGGAACACTCCTGATCGAAAGAGTGAATAGCCTGCTGCATACATATAGAGGGGAGGGAGGACGTTTGCTGAGTGTCCTTGAGGGCTCTTATGGCTACTCATGCATTAAGTGCACTGTAAGGTAATTCTTCCCTTCTCTCTCTTTGTCCTTTGGGGGGGGCACAATGCTTCTAATAGGCAAGCATAAATCATATATTCATGGGAACAACTCTTTAATACTGTATGGGGGTCAACTGCACCCTGTGCTCTTTTGTTAGCCCATTTGGGGACGGGGAACGATGGTATAAACACTGTTGTGAAGAAGAGTGGCTCCACAGCTATTCCTTTATTTTGGGACTCTTACCCCTGTGCCCAGTCAGTACTTCTTGGAATAGTGTAGGAGGGCCGAGGCTAAGATCGATGCGATCTTAGTGCTGGCTAGGAAATGTGAACACAGTCTAATCTTAAGATCGCTTAATAGAATAAGGTAGAATAAATACTAAGATCGCTGAGGTTGCAATCCCAGGATGTTTCGAATTAACCTCCTGATGTTCATGAGGCCAAAGACCCCGAGATAAATGAAATAATTACACTGCTAATCATTTCTATTTGATAACTGTCTCCTCAGGTAAAAATTAATGGGCTATATTATTATATATATGAAATTTATTTGACAGTAATTGCTCACTGCATGGATACAGGGTTCACTAATTCATGTACCGGCATTTACCGATAGATTAACACTTATATAATATAACGAAGCATCCTACTGACCGAGGCAATTTACGTTATGAGGTGAGTGTGGGTGGGTCTGGTACTGTCCATATAAGGCTCTACCTGAGAAAGCAAAGCCGGCATTTTGACGACTTCAGCCCCTTCCATCACATTCTGCCGCCCAAGGTTTACAAAGACCTAAATCATGTTTGGAAGTGGACAGAAAGGTAGGTGTCTTATATACCATTAATTTTAACCACTACACAACTAAATAGTAACTATGTTGCCACTTGAGAAATCTTTGACACCCGAAACCTTTTCAGTCGCCGGGGTAACCTGATTTGACCTTCCTTTGAGTTAAACTCGAACTATTATGAAAACTTTAACTATGAGTAGTATATAGAAATGACGGTTCGGTACACATGGGAAGTACCGGTATTCGGAATGGTAACACCGTCTTACCCACCTAGAACAAGCCCCAATAGTTACTGCCATTTGGGATACATAGACTTAACATTTCAGCTCCGTATCTCACATCTCCGTATCTCACGCCGGTCTAAGCAATCCAAAAGGTCTTAAAACATGTAAATGCTCATCATTTTATATCCTTTTAAATGCATCTGACTCAGATAACATGAAATGAATACAAACCCTCAGTCACACGCACTATGAGTGAACCTTTGTATTTATTTCATGGTATATTTTCTAGATATTTACAAAAATACACTTATATACACAGAAAGATCAATTTAACATCATTGTATTGTAACTTTAGGCTCTATTAGAGGCCGTGAAATACATGGCTGGGTTATTCCACATGCAGGGGTGTGTGATACGGAAATTCTCGGTTAAGCTTATGGGGGTGCCGTTTTCTACTGTACTTACCAAGAAATTATATTGGATATTGGATGGGGGATTAGAAAGGTCTGTTTTTTGTTTGTTTTGATTCTATTGAAATGGAGCACGAGCTATCCTGGAGGCAGGGAGGACCACTAACATGTCTCTACGGTTAGGCAGTAGGTTATTTCATGATCAAGACTGCTCCCTTCAAGTCGCACCAACTTGCCATAGCTTAGAAATGCACTGGAACTTGCAGTCGTAGTGCTGTGTATAGGGTCGTAGTACAAAGCCCAGGAAGCAAATTTGACAATAATACATAGCTATAGATGAACTTTGTAAAGAAGAGTTATTTTTGGGGACTTTAAAGTTTGGTTTGACGCTCGAGCCCCCAGCCCCCATTTTTCTATCCCATTCCCATATTAATCTAATTCGAGATGCAACGTTTTGAATGTTTGTGCACATTATTAATCTTAGCAATTTTGTTTTAGGGTGGGGGGAGGGGCAAACATGTTCAGGCCCCACCTGCTGTGTGATTGGGGTGAGGGGGCAGGCCCTCTCACCCAATCATATTCTCCCTACCGACCTGTTGTATTTCTAGTATGGAGTATGTGTAGTATGCCTACAGCTGACATCTTTGGAGACTTTACACCTGTAACTATATCCTGATGTTCCCCAGAAATTAAACAAAAAAGTCATGTCAGAAAACTATAAACCTAAACACCTAGATATCTAAACACTTGGGCTAAGCATATTTTTGCCTCAAAATGTTTAGGAAGCTATATTGTGATTACAAATATGTTGCAGGAATATGTTTGGAATTATGTTTAGGATCTGAATACCATTTCTGCACTATAGTGCTGTGGTTTCCTATATTGTGACCCGTCATATGAAGAAAATTTGGACGTTGCCGGCCTATCAATTTTTATCTTATCTAAAAGTTGATGGTCGTGGGTCAAAAACTGGATGAGTCATGCAAGTCTGTTCAGACACTGCCAATCAAAAGCCCAATTACCCAATTAATGAACGATTAGGCTATGACACACGTATCATTGGCTAGTCAATGTATCTAATTGACAGGCGACGGAACTACCCATGGTGACCATTAGGTGGTTTGCTTCAAACAACTTTTTGGAGCCAATTGACTTGATAAATTCCTTCTTAATTATGGCCTTTAGAGGGCATTTAAACATTTTTTTCTCGATATGCATAATCGCCTACGACATGCTGTATAGAATGAAGCTGGGTAGTATATCGGATCAAACTAGATAGATCATGCCCTATAAGTCCCTCTCTTTTAAAATATGTGAGCCAGCAAGCAGAAAGGACAGTTACTGCGGGATTTAGTACCAGATTTAGCCACCAGGGGGCACCACTATGGACTAGAATAGGAAAAATATGACTAAAACTGTTATAGGCTACTTTTTTATGGAGAATTCAATGGTTTTTGATAAAACGTTCTATTTTGGGTGGAAAGGTTTCAAATTTGGCATGTAAAAAGAATGTTTTTGGGCCAAAATAGGCACTTTTGTTGATTTCTGTTGCCATGGAAACATGATTTTCATTCTAAATAGGAAAATCAATGATTCCATTTGAAGGAACATCCCACAAGGTTTACTATGGCGAAAACAGAATGAAAATACCATTTCTAGATCAAAAGTTATGGGCAAAAGAGTAAAAATTTATACGAATTTAGCTAATTAGCATAAATTATGCTAATTAGCTATATATCTCATGACCAATTAGACATAGAGCTTATTAACATTCTTGAAATGGTCACACCTACCCATATCTAGCAAGCTATTCCTCCAAAACTAACAGGAGTATCTTCTCATGCTATGTATCACTGTAAAGCTAATGATTTGAATTTTAAAGTTGACTTTTAGCACGGAGCACCCTTTCTCCTTGCCTCTACACATATATACACACACCCCCGCCAACTTCATTTTGAGCCTGGAGAAGAGCTTTCCTTGTTGATCTTTAATTGGTCTTGATATGCATATCACATCATCTATTTGCAGTGACAGATGTGGTCTTCATTGGAACCTTGACCATTTTCTTAAGCTTCCAAGTAACTTCACTTCCTCTCGTCCCACCTTCTCCGTCACGCGATCTAATGGAGGAACCCAAGTTAAGCAATAGCAGTAACCGAAAGGGTAACATATCAGTAGAGTATCTAATAAGCCAAGGAGGGACCAGGAGTCGAATATCGAGCATTAAGAAGAGAGAGAAATTGGCACAAGAGGCAGTAATGTCCTCTTTGCGGAGGCGCACCATAGGGCGTCTTCAAGCCCCGTGCGCAGGTGTTTCTGATGGAGGATCCGCGCAACTTGGAGGTGTACATACGTCATTATATGTCTCCATAGTTACAGCAGATGCCCTGTTGACTCTCACAGAAGAAATCAAAGAAGCAGTGTCGACGACGTCAGCCATCTTAAAGCTATATGAAGAGAGAGGTCTAGCGGAGGTTGTTATTCCCAATCGTGTCAAGATGGTATCCTACCGGCTACCTGAGAAGCTGGCAGTGGCCACTGGGATGCTACAGGTAAGACATCCACTTAACTCTGTGAGAAACCCCAGGGTCGTGTTCCTTGGTTGTCATGATCAATGCAATTCTGCCGAGCCTGCATCGTCCCATAGCATCTTTCTACTTCAATTGCTATATACATATAATACCATCAGACACAAACTGACTAGGTGTACATAGGTATAACTGCCTGTGGTTCCCTACATATTGAAATATGGAAATGTCAGTATGAATACATTAACGTATAACAAGTTGTGTTAGAGTCGATATGGTCAAACTTACATGGTTGAACAAAACAGTCTAAAACAAAGCTCTGTTTCACTAGACCTAGTATAATAGCCCTCTCTCGGGTCCGCAATTACCTTGTCATATGTTTAGTTGCTTCTAATACATGGCTAATAAACATATCTTAACCAAAGTATCCATTCACCACAAGTAAAGCTAAAAGAGCAAGAGTTCATGTTTACAAGAAAATGTCATACAGACTTCTTTTTTTCTTATTCTCCAGCCGCACGAGACGCTGACTGCCGTATATCGTGAGTTATCCAGGGCGGTGCTGGTCCTGGAGCTCATCATCAGTACAGAGGGATGGCCAGCACTGACCAATGGGATGGAAGCTCTCAAAGAACGCCAGCTCTTCAACATCCTGTGTGGGACGAAGGTCCTTATTGACGAGAGGATGGCAGGCACTGATACAAAGGACATTCTAGACACTAGCCTCCCTCTGTTTACCAACAGAGCGCTTAGATATGTAAGAGACTATGTTAGTATGTTGGAGATTAGTGCAATGCTAAAGGATTCAGTTTCATTGATGAATCTTATATCTGCGCACTTGTGAAGAGATAGACAACTAGGAAATATTCTTATTATTATTATTTAATTAGTTATACCATACTAGCGCCATATGGAGGGGATGGTAGGTTAATTCCGTAAGAAGGACTGTAGAAATCGTCAGTTACAAACACAGACTGAAACAACATAGAATACTAGGCTGCTTATTGAATATGTTGGATGTAATGGTAAAGGTTGCAGTACACCAATTGACGGGAGGTGGCAGCAGGAGACACTTTGTAGCTCCGCACTGAAGGGTGTTGTACAAAGATTATTGGTTTAAAATCTGACAGTGGGTAGGCAAACCAGGTTAAATTAATCCTTAGGGTGTATATTAATCGCTTTGAGTGTTATTTAGGCTGATATTTGATGGTACTTTGAGGGGGGTGCACTCTATTTAATTAAAAGAATTTATTGAAATCATTCACTGCAAAACCCCCAAATCTGGGTATGTCGGCCGATAGCGGAAAAGTTAATTACATTGTACCACATCTCATGGCCCTAAATCAATGGGAAAAATGTGTGCCTACAAGAAAATAACAGTGGTTAAGCCCAGAAATGCGCACAAATATTTTATTTTCGCTGATATGCTATATAAGCCAACAGTGAGAAAATAATTAGTGTCTTGCAGCCTAAAGGCAAGACACTCTGGTTTGGGTCAATTTGTATCACAGTAGGTGGCCCTAGTGTCTATGCATGAACCTATGGACAGTGGTGCCACTTGTACAGCAAATATGACAGTGGATATCCACGGGGAAAACCATAGACAGTAGAGCCACCTACTGTGATACAAATTAACTCATACCAGAGTGTCTTGCCTTTATATATGATATACATAACCATATACTAGCAGCCTAGAATTCTGAGTTGTTGCAGCCTGTGGGTACAAATTAATGCCCAACAAAGACTTACGTATACAGATCAAAGAGACCTCGGGTGTGGCTTCAACCTATGTGACGTGTCTTTAAGGTGTCAGATACTGCAAAGTGTTATGTAAGACAATTATGTACCAGCCAGTCCTACCTGTCATTTAGATATACCAAATGATAACGTTTTCAAAAGTATAAGCATTCTTCCTGCTAGACAAGTCACAATGCTTCACTATTAGAGTAACTTTTAATTATATTTACCCCATTAAAAAGATTAGGTACTAGTTAGGGAGTGACCATTTATTTAGCGACAGGGGGGGGGCTCTGTTGTTAAAAAATTATCGTTCCCTTATGAGATACTGCTGGCACACAAAATAACATACATAAGAAAACTTAGTCAGAGTGACTTATTATTCTAGTTAGTACTTATGACTAACAAATGACCAAGGAATTCTAAGTTTTGTTTGTCACATTGACTACCCAAACCAGTTTCACTCCCCAAGCACAATCTTTAACATGGTATCTGTTGGGGGTTTCAGACAAGCTAACTTATCTTTATATGGTCACTTTCATTCATAGATCTTAGTCGTTTTGATCAAGATCTGTTAGTAAATTTGCATGACTAAGGGATAGACACATGTGTTGTCTTTACACACCTGATGGAAATGGGATTTTTCTGGTGGTTGCTACCATAAATAGTTCCATGGATGTGTAAATGATGATGATTTTCTGGAACAACATATTTTTGAGGCTTTCATGAAATAGGTAGTCAGATAGAAACTACTCGTCTATGGTAATCTAGATAAATATAATATCTATATTTGAATTTGCTTCTTTGTAGCAAACCCAGACTAACTTGCTTCAGGGGTTCTAAATGAATATAATGTGAGGCATTTCAAATGCTCCCTAAATGACGACTCTGACCTGTGGGGTGTGAATCCAACATAGAGCATAACGCACATTCACTATTTGAATTGAACTAAAAATTCTAAGTAGTGTACTTTGTCAAAACCACCAAGGAACCCTAGTCAAAATCAGGCAAGACAGGGCAAGTTGGCCACTTTGTGTAATTGTTAGTCATATTTGACTAAAAAATAGGAAGAAGACTTGGCTAAGAAGAAGGATGTTTACTGGCGGCATTTTGACTAACTACTGATAAATAGTTAAACGTTTTAACTTGTATTTGACTAACATTTGGAAAAAAATTTCTGTGTGCTTACCTATGTATTAAATGATAGGTTGAGTCAGTTAGCTACTTTACCGCATTAATGATTAATTTTGTTCTTGCATTCTAAAGTTGTGGCTCAACAAGGGAAAAGGGACCTCCGTGTTTAGCCATCACAGGGCTCCACAGGACAAAATTAGTGAGAAAAAAAAACAGATGAAAAATCTTTCTTTGCGAATTTTTTATGCTGACTTCAATGAACCTGTTAAGAAAGTCCTATTCTCTTTGAAAACATTCCAATGTTAAAGGAATGTAAAAGGAATGTTTTATTGCCAAAATGGCTGCTTATGTTGATTTGTATTGCCATGGCAATGTCAAATTTACTAAAAATTGAAATTCAAAAATCCACTCTGAGGAAGAGTGCACAGAGATTATTCTGGTAAAAAAACAGAAAGAAAATTCTAGCTCAAAAGTTATGAGAAAAAGTGTAAAAAATCGATAGTTATCAGCCAATTAGCATAAGTATGCTGATTATATTGAATATCTCCTTGATAACCAGGTATGGAGCTTATTTGTAACAGGGATAGAATGATGGCTACCTGAATACAATGATGCAATTTTACTAAAAGACGTAATTACCATCTAATGTGATATACTATTGGAAAGGTTGTGATCTTATGTTTCAAATACATTTTCATTTTTGGGGACCCTTTTTCCTTGACTGTTCACAGATGTTTTATGCATGGAGAAGGAACATACAGAACATCATTTACATAATGCTATATTGTCAGGAAAAGGACCACTGATTTGAGGACCACGTTTTGTATATTGTGACTAATGACGTGCAGAAAGGAAGTAGCTTTTCTAGTAGAATCTCTAGAGACACCTAATCTGTGAAATCTCGAATTAAATGCAACCGTAGTTGGCAGTGGTCCGTGATAATCAGTGGCGGATCCAAGGGGGGGGGGGGCTGACGGGCACATGCCCTCCCCCCAGGCCCTCTGAAAATGCGCCTTGGTATGACTCTTAACTATAGGAAATTCAGAGGCGTAGGAATTAAGCAAATCTTAATTGGGGGGGGGGGGTCAGCATGGGTCCCACCACTGTCAGCTTAATTGCGATGACGCATATATATATACATATATATATATATATATATATATATATATATATATATATATATATATATATACCCATAGGAAATTTGTATAGAAAAGTATTTTTTGTTGATTGTAGGTCTGATTTGAGGCTCAGGTCCCCTCCTTTTATGATTGAGGCGGCCCAAGCCCTCCTGTCCCCCTTTTTTCTACGCCCCTGGAAATGAATCTTCCTGTGCCCCCCTGCACCACCCCTTTTGGATCCGTCCCAGCCGCGATGATAATTATGACCAATTTCTTCACAGGTGGGCTATGGACCATCTCATAAGATAAAGAACGCTGAGTATGACACAGCGCACCACACCCTAGTGAAAAGTACTTTAGACAGATACATTTCAATTACACCTAGCTTTTTGTATTTAACGTCTGAGAACAAGATTACTTGGATCCACGACAATTCACTGTGATTTTTTAAGTGACAAGACTTTAATTTTAACCCAATAAAAATATATATTAAACATGTACTCAAGTGTCGTTTCTTTAACATTTTGAAAAGATATTTTGCAAAGGTCACTTTTCCTGGGATAAGTATCAAAGTAAACCCCCTGTGTACAAGTCATGCCTATACATGGTATAAATGGCATCTGATAACCCCAAGTGGCAAACTTACTACCGTAATACTCACGGGAAAGACGCACTCTGAACTGAGGCCATTGAGTCATATTGTTCATTTTAGCATTGTTCAGTATTGTTTATCACTAGTATAGTTCAAAACCCCGCAAAGAAAAAATATATGAGGTAAATGCATACTGCCCCTTGTCTTTACTTACCGGTATATCATTTTGCAATTATTTGATCAAAATCACTTAATTGACTCATCTATATAGTAATTATAGTACTTAATTGATCGATGAAGTACAATAATCGGGTTCACTCAATGTTGTGACATCACTCCTGTGCTTAATTATAACAGTAATTAGTAACAGCATCATTTCCCGCGACACCTTGTAGGATCAAATCAATTTAAGTACTTATAGCCCCAATTAGGTTGTCCTTAGATGACGCGCACTTTCATGTCACCATAGACTAAGATGACACCCACTCACAAACATTTTGTGGCAAATTTTGCTTCCTGTTTTTTTCGGTCGGTATGCGATAACCCTGCTCTTTCTCTTACTATAGCACCAATTAAATTTCTCGAAGTATTTTAATTTTTGTTCATGTCCAGTCTGAGGTAAATTCAAATAGGAGAATGTTTTATGAAAGATACCACTCAGTTATCAAGACATGTATTTCAGAAACCATGCAAGATAAGTAAGGCCTCTGGAATCAACCAATCACAGAGTATAAGCTGCAAGGGCTTTGTTGTGCTGTCATTGCCTACATTCACGTGTTTTCGTTAATTGCCTACATTTGTCATCTAATATACAGTACTAAGAAACCTATTTGGACCACGTGATATATTCTGATTCCCCGCGCTCAGGGGACAAATATTCACATCTAACAGCTAGGGGAAAACATTGGAATGCTACTTGCCTCCACTCTCCAACAAGATCCAGTGACATTGACATTGAATCACCATCAGCCGCTCCTGACCATCAGCCGCTCCTGTGGGACACCCATGCCCATAGGTTACAGATGGAGAAATCGCAAAAAAAAAAAAATTTTGGACAGATGAAGAGCTACACACATACTTCTGTACGCACTTTGTCTATTCATCTGCATGTGTTCCAAACCAAGTCTTGAATAATACCGTGAAAGATTTTGCCCGGCAGTGGCATTAATGGAAACACAGTTGTCCAATTTACTTGATTTTGTAGGAATTGCCTGATCATTTTGTACTAGTTATGAAGGTTGACTTCTCGGGTCATGACATGGTCTCCAAATTGTATTGGAGTAAATGTTATATGTAAATGTGGGATACATTATACTTCACTTTGGTACCCCTGGACCCTGTTTCTATACTTTTGGGTTTTGGATGGCACCAATCATCATTGCTAGAACAGAGCTGGTGAAGGCAAACGGAGCAAACAGTTCCTGTGTTTCTAAAGTTGCTTTCACCAGCTCTGTTTTAGCAGGTCTGTCGGTGAAGACAACTATGGAAACACAAGAGCTCATTAGCTTTAGTCACTTGCCCTCTCATAGAGTTCAGTCCAGTTCTGTTCTATCCACTCAGACTAAAGCAACAAGATTTGAACAAGATACAGGAAACCAGAGTAAAAAAAAAACATTGGGTCAAAAAAGTTCAATCTAGGTCAGATTGGGGAAAAGTGGCCCAAGTGGATAAATTGGGTCAAAACAGATCAATGAAGGTCAAAATGGGAAAAGTGACCCAAATTGGGTAAATTGAGTCAATAAGGTCCACCTAGGTCAGATTAGGTAAAAGTGGCCCGAAGTGGGTAAATTGGGTCAAAAAAAGTCATTCTAGGTTAGATTAGGTAAAAGTGGCCCAATGTGGGTGAATTGGATCAAATTGGTTAATATGGGTCAAAATGGGCCAAATTGATTAACATTGATACTAAAGTGGATCAGATGGGGGTCAAAGCAGATTAAATAAGTGAAGAATGGTTCAAATTCCCCATAATTGAACTTAACTCTATCTAGCCCAATTTTGGACAGATTGACCCATTTTTGGCCTATTTGACCTACTTTGACTTATGTTGGCCTGATTTCACCCACTTTGCTATTGGTAAGTCAATCTTACTCACTTTAACCCATTTTGACCTATGTTGACCTGATTTTACCAGTTTGACCATGATTGACCTGTTGACTTAGTTTACTCATCTTTGTTCAATATGACTCTATTTGGACAAACATACTGCTCTTGGGTCAGGCTGAACCCTCTTGGGTCATTATGACCTATTTTGATCCATATGGACCTGCTTTTACCTGATTCTTCTGCCTTGAGTCAATCTGACTCAATTTGGCCCAATTAACCCATCTCAGACCAATTTGACTATTTTGATCCATATTAACCTGATTTGACACAGTTTACCTCACTTCACTCCATTGAATTCAAAACTCATTTCACTTAACTCAAGTGATATCAAGTTAGTGGGATTGACTGACCTCCAGTTACCTCCAGATTCCCCTTGACTCAAAGCACTCAACTCAACCCCATCCACTCCACTCCATTCCAATCTACCCCACCCAACCCATTCATTTTAATTCAACTACATTCACTCCACCCAAGTCACCTCCACCACTCTACTTCTTTCTTCCCTCTCTCCCTCCCTCCTGCTGACTCACTCCATCACACCCTTCCTTCCTCCCTCCCTCACTCACTCACTCACTTATTCAATCATTACTATCCTCCCTCCACTCATTCCCTCCCTGTCTGCCTTTTCCGTGCCCACCTGCCTGCATCTCTGCCTACCTGCATCCCTATGTCTCTGCCTCCGTCCCTCATTGACTCGCTCACTCACTCATTCTCTCACTCACTCACCCATAGCTTTGACCCTTGGTTCCTGTATCCCTCACTCATTGCTTCCATACCTTTACCGATAAGGAATTAGGCAAAAACTGCTCTACTCAACAGAACTCAACAGAACTGAACTGAAAGGGTCAAATCATGTAAAAAGATACATTATCATATCTTGTAAAATATTAATCAAAAATTCTGATGAACCCACACAAAATAAAGAAAAACAATTCATAATCATATATCCTGAAAATCATAATCATCAATGGAGGAGAAATACACTTTTTCAATTTCCATCACCACCCCCTAGGGTAGGAGGCAATTTTGGTTCTGAAACACTAGATTTTCTTTCGCCTACAGAGCACTTAGAACTCAAACTAGTACTATCCAACACTATGAAACACTGAGGCTGTCAGCTCTGTTCGAGTGAAATTAAGCCTTAGCGAGTGCCAACTAGAACTGAGCTCAAATGGCACCATTCTTTATAGGTTTTCTACAGAAACACTAATGCAAATGGCGCCATCCAATTAGAGTATAGAAACAGGGTCCTGGGTTGGTTATACACATCTTTTCTAAACTCCCAGCACCATCATTCTAGGTTGTAAATAGGTTTTGAATAATTTAGTACAGGATATAATATAGTATAGAAACAGGGTCCTGGGTTGGTTATACACATTTTTTCTAAACTCCCAGCACCATCATTCTAGGTTGTAAATAGGTTTTGAATAATTTAGTACAGGATATAATATAGCCACCTCTTGTACATGTAATACAGCAGAGCATGCTCCTCCTGTGCACCTGTGTTCCAATTGATTTTATACAGGAGTTCCCGAGAAGGGGCACAGTGCCCCAGAGTAGTCTAACCTGTTTAGTAATTGGGGCAGAACCAGCGTCATGCGTGGCTGACCCTGGAGCAGGTGAAACAGTCCTATGTTAGCTCCTCATGAGATCAGTTTAGTCACACGCCATACACCTACATTATACAACCTGCACCAACAAGAAGGACCTATATACCACACATAGGCGATAAATTCCTGTCATAATTGGACATTAAGCAGCCTCCTCCAGGGTCTATACACAGGAGGTAGGATCGGGATACAGAGGATGGCTGTAGAAGTGATGCTACGTTATGGGCTGCTGGTGCTGGTGCTGGCAGTGGGAGGTGAGTGTCCATTGTAAAATGACATTTAGACCTAAAATGCATTGATGTGTATTGATTTTACTGCTGTTCAGCTAAATCTGACTTCACATTGACTGACATGGTCATGGGATCGCATCGCGTCACTTTACAGTAGACACATTCCACATAGGTAGCTCCTCCAAAATAGAGTCAGTGTGTGGAAGGTAGAATCCCACGATTATGTCGTTTGAACTATTTTAGGTGTGACTCTGGTTTGACTCTGGTTTCATAAAAAAAATGAAATTCTATGACATCTCACTGTTCCTTGACGTTACACAATTTAGAACTTTCTTGGGAGTTGCGCTGAGAATTTACATTAAACAGGCGTTTTACCTCATTTGATGAGTGAGGAGTCTGGAACAAGGAGGTTTAACTATAAAGGTTTATACCCTTAACACAATGAAGAATTATTATGGTTAATCCCTAATGCAGTTATACGTGACATGTATTGGAAGTAGGTACCTTGCACTAAGGGCCCTTTTCGCAGATCCTGTCACATATTACATTCTCTACCCCCCCCCCCCGCCCCAAGTTTCTCAGGTTAGCCATGGGGACACGCCTGGATCGTGACTAAATACAGTTGGTTGTAATGGCAATGATCAGAATAGAATTATCCTTAAGCAAATGTGTGGGCCGGGGATAACTTAAGACACTATGTCTATGTGACGTCTTTGAACGTTCTATTAATATTAGAGGCAACACATGCTTCAAGAATTAACGCTGTTTTTTTTATAATCCTATATCACGTATATATATATAGCTATTAATGCATGTTGAAATTGGTAGAGAGTTAGTTTTCAGCTGTCTACGACGTGGGAACAGACCGTCTGATGGCAGTGTACCATGTCCAATGTTAATTTAACACAACTTTCATAGTTTACTGCCTTGGAGAATTGTTGTCCTGCCACGACCCGCATGTCCTGTTGTAGACAGTAGAAGGTTTGAAACGGTCCACCCGACCTACAGCGTGACTAACACACATTTATAAAAAGACTAAAACAGCTGTTTATAGAGTGTACTTCCGGGTACTGGACATGGCCAAATGTCGTCTGCTTTGTGCTAGCTCACTTCCTGTGACTCAACCAAAAGTCTGGCCCTGTAGATATATGTACAGCACAATTGTCGAGATGACGTCTTACTCGATCATAATAACTTTTCACATTTATAACACTTTAGTTTGATTATTTGCTTAAACGTATGTCTATTTTTACGGCATGAAATGTATGGCCTATGTTCGGATATATAACTCACTATGACATGTGGCCCAATCTATTCATTCATATTTACCATACGCTTCTGCTGACTTACAATCATGTAGGAAGTACATGTAATTATGAATCAAAGTGATCTAATCATTCATTTATGGTATATATGATATCATACTCTGAACAGGCTTTTTTACAAATACTGCCTCGATACATCTAGTATGAGCCAAAATCCTATCAAACGAACACATACGTGTACAGCTCTATAACCTCCTCTTGCATCTACATAACATGACAGGTAAAATGTATACCGTCCCGCCATGATTATAAATAATAATCTGAACACGTGAATCGAATTCAAATGAGGTGACTCATCTACATCCTAAAAAATCATCCTATATTATGTGAATCACGAGTAGTGAAGTAGTGTGAACTCAATTGTAAAATCCCCTGTGACGTCAGCGTTAGTTTCCTTTCTAATGGCCCCAAATGTCAGACGCCTCCCCACACCCACTATCTTTTTGAATACCTCAAACTATCCACCATCCTCTCAACTACACGTGACGTCACTCGAATCTCCCGGGGATTGCATGTACAAATGTATACAACAAATGAATGGCCTTATTATGGCCCACCTTATGGCCTCTCCTCACACTTTGTAGTTGAATCCAAGCGGTGTTCATGCGGGGTATGTAGAACAGCACCCAGTCCTACGATTTCAAATTCCCATGCTATTCCAATGGGATTTATATATGATTTGAAGAACCCAGTCGTAGTATGTTAAGAAATGACCCCAGAGAATTGTTAAAGTGGCCGAAAGTGAATGCAAATAGAACCCTTAGTACTAACGTGGCATGTCATGTGGATCAGGGTGACCTGATTCATGTACAGGTATGCCTTTATTCTTCCTCTAGGGTGTCGTTTCATTATTGGCGACCTCATGTCCTACAGCTGTGGCACGACCTTGCAGATCGCTAAATACACCAATGCTGAATTTGAAAGTCGGCTTTTGGGTACCACATTATTTTCATTATCCCTCACTATTAAGGATATTTTGAAGTATTTGAATTCCGGAATAAAGCCTCTAGATCTGTGTAAGTCCTGTCTCTGTTTAAATAGGTGCAGAAGATATGTGGAAGAGGAAGCTTGGAAGCCTTGGCTAGGAAAATGTCCAATCACCAGTAGCTAGATTCATGGTAGTTCTGAATACGATACGTGAGGACATAAATACTTTCTCTTTCCACTTTTAGATAATTGGCGGGAGTGTGGGGAGTAAAATAAAAGAAAAAGATTAACTATCATATCGACGTGGTACAGGACCTTGTGAAGAGTTTGGTTCAAAATCGCAATAAATCTATTCCAGAATTGCTCTCCTGACGTGGATTTTAGCGTGTTCATGATTAGTTTTTTACTGTATAGCCAACTAGCGGGATGAATTACGGGATCAACCAATGGAATAATTCATTTCATTTACTGCCGAATTCTTAGGGGTAACCCATTCTTACATATTGGTTTTGAAGTTGCACATTTAGAAGCCTATGTCCTTTGCAAGTTGGATAGTGTAAAAAATATTAAACTTTTCAAAATTGATATTTTAGCATTTTTCTAACATATGGGTAGATATGGTAGTGAATTTAATTAAGCCCCAAATGCCTAAAAGACACAGGTATAGGGTAAAAGTGGGTAGTATCGCACAGGTAGACACGATACAACCAAAAGGAAAGCGCTCACATGAGGCAGAGCGTTCCCACAGACCAAGTCGTGACTGGTACATATATATATATATATATATATATATATATATATATATATATATATATATATATATATATATATGGATCTGGGTTGCGCACACCACCCATGGGAAAGCAGTCTCTTTCAACTTACCCCTGGTGAGAGAGGGCTGTACCAAAGACTGCCCAATAATTTGGGTTGTATCTGGAGCTTTGGATTGTATCGCGCACTTCACGATACAACCAAAATATAATGTATCTTGCCAAAGAGCTTATAAGTGCGCACATGCATTCACACCTTTAGCTGTGATTTAGGTGTGAAACAACAAGGATAATTAGGAATGCTGTCACACCTCTGAGGTTAGGGATAGTATCTAGAAATTGTTAGTAGTGTGGCATGGCATTAAGGGTTACCACCTGACTTATTTTATGTGCCTAGATTATATTTTCAGATTTTTCTATATATCCTGTATATTTCATTAAAGTATTGTTCTCTATGGGAATCATCAATAAAGCATGCTAAAAGTGACCAGTTTGACAGCTTTACATACATAGCCAGTTTGGGAGGCATCCACATGGTCCATATAATCAAACTACATTGCTACATAAGTAGATAGTATGTGGGTAGCCTATGCAAAAGGAATTTTGTTAAAAACTTCAAAAAATATGCAAATAGGGCTCTTTGAATACAGGTGTGTGATACAACAACATGCGCGATACTATCCAATTTTACCCTAGTTGTGTGGTTATATAGAATTACTTCGGAATTATATAGGATTTATAAATTGTTATATGTTTAATATGTTGATTATCTGAGTTTAATTTATTATTAATCGATGCAACTACATTTACTGCTAGAAGACCCACAGAGGGCAGCCTGGTTCAAATATGCAAGTGTTATGCCAAATGAAAGCTCTTGATGAGCTGTTAATGACTATGGCAATATCTAAATATTTTCTATGTGCGACTTCAGAACCATTTTCTAAGGATGGGTCACATGTCTGGGGGCAACTGGTACCCATTACTCTTATCAGTGACTCCTCGCTGGTAACCAACTGCGCTCATGACCCCTAACATCGATTGTACTCGAACCTGACAGCTGAAATTCTTTTTGTCAAAGTAAATAATTTGTGTTTTGCATGAACATCTCTATCCTTTCGAACTGTTTCTTTAATTTATTGCATTTTGGAACCCAACTCCTCATGTCGGTAGGAATCCCTATTGATGGCTTCACCAAGCCAGTGGTTCTACTGTGTCCTGTTTGCAACACACCTTTACCGGTAAATCAATATATATGTATACAACTGTTTATGCTATGGTTGCTATGGCGGGGCTGTGGACCGCTGTGGACTAAGTCATGCACATATCCAATTCCAGGAGGGTTTTGCTCCTATAGTAAAAGGAAGAGCTGGCTAAAAGTGCCCTTGTTTCCAGTCCTTTCTTTTCATGTAGCTATAACTTGTCCATTTTGTTGCTCACAAGTGGTCAATCAAGTACGGTGCTGAAAAAGGGGGATTTGAGTAGGTACCTAGTTGGGAGAAGTCAGTCAGTATAATAAACTATAGAGCGTGTGACATGAGTAGGCACCTGGTAGTACAGCTCTCTCTATTTTAAACAAGGCAGTTGACTTTTCAGACCAATGTGGTGAGTGCAAGTACTTAGGTGAAGCAGTGCACGACTTGTTTAGAAAAGAGGGCACATACTCACAGCTCTTTTTATAATAGGAGCAACACCCTCCAGCTCCTCATTTGTGCCGACTACACTTTGGCTGGTTCCACCTCCCTGAGGGCCGTTTTCCACCACCCGACGAGGTCCTTCTATCGGCCGACAGCTGCTGCACACGACCATCTTAGCCGACAGGGCTGCCATAAGGTTCAATGGTGGTGCATGGCTACTGTCGGCCGACGATGGTATAAACTATGGGTCTAGCGGCCAATAGAGGGGCCATATCGGGTAGTGGAAAATGGGCCTCACTGAGTGAGGGAGGTGGGGCCTACATTCCAGGCCTACATTACACTATATATAAAAATGCCTTCCTTGGTCGTTGGTTAGAAATGTTTGATTTATGACTGCTTCAAAGTAGAGTACCCTTGGGGTAGGCCTACCAGATTAAGCGGAATCTTTTTAGGCTGTGAAGCAGTGAGGAAAGTGCCAGCTAACTCGACCTCATACCTAGATATTTCTTCAAAAATAGTTTTATGATCTGGTATCTCTAATATTTTACTATTGAGGTTTTCTTTAAATAATACTTATGTAAAATGTTTTAGGCCTATAGCCTCTAAAAATCATCTGTCAAGATGCAATGGTGGCCACCTTGGATCTCGATCAAAGTAGATCGGCGCCCCCTGCTGTTAGGCCTATTTGTGTAGGAAATTGCGTTATGATAGCAGATAAAAAAAACTGTACTCTCCAAGAGCTTTAATTTGAGGGGTCATATACTAAGATGTAATGAATGGATCCAGAGAATTTCACAAGTCAAACCTCCGAGAATATCTGTTGGGTATGTTACATGCCATTACAGGTTACGTGGAACTAATTCCATTTCCTCTACGTTTCTATATAGCATAACACACAAAAACAGCCCCCCGTAATGTCCGTTGGTAATATTTTGACCGTAGCAAGATTAAACCATCTCTCACACACAATGTGTTAGAATATAGGATAGGCTTAACCCTGAAAATCTTAACTAAGGGAGTGATACATACAGCAAGTGCCATTCTACCCTATTTTGGGCCTCAAAACCTCCATTGGCCAGATGAACATTTGCAGACCTGATAAAATCCCCAAACCATGGCATAATATAAAAACTCATCTACTGTTCCATTTAGGAACTATATGGGGTCACTTGTGATTTTTTTTCATAATTTTGACAATATTTCTTGCATATGATTTCTAAGCCAATCAGCACCCAGATCACCTTCAGTGCAGGCCTGAATACCATATGACTCACGAGAGGGCAGCATTTATGTCCATGTAAACTTAATTAGGGGTAGGGTCTTCAGATAAAACTAAAATGTTTTTCCTATCAAACCTTAGGGTCTGTCCTATAAAATCCTAAAGTGTGGTGGCAATAGCCTTTCTCAATGTTATGATATGAGGGTTGATTGATTGATTGATTGATTTGTGTTTTACAGCACTTTAGCGGCACTAAGTGGCTATCCCGTGCTTCACAGGTTGATAATTTAACAGAGGAATGTGTCAGTGCCCGCGCATATGTGCACCACACACATCCTGAGGGGATAGGAAAGAGGAGATATAGACCCTTTTATGTGGGCTAGGGAAGCCCGTATGATATGAGGGGATTGATGTGTGCAATTCACACTGAAATTCCTACCAGTTTTCAATGTGATTTCGAAGCAGCGACTTTTATCTTCAAAGATCTATGCACTGTACAAGCAGCAGTTCTAGAGCTGTCAAATTGCATATTTGCATTGAATTCAGTTACCTGATGATGAAGGGGGCATTGATTTTGCAAAATATTGTTCAGATTTTGCCAGAAAAACTCACAAAATCATGAAAAACATGATAAAACTGGTGAAAAATGATTAACATTAGGCCTATAATTAATCCCACTTTTTACAGATCATATCTTACCAGGGGATCATTTTTTTAAGGCATGCCTTTTCTGTTATATGCATCAAGAATACCTGTTATCAATATTGTACTAATATTTGCACTTGGGGAAAAATTACTACTGGTTAATTGGATAGTTGCGCTCTCGGTGAAACTTTGACAGAACACCGCAAACCTGACCAAACTTCAAATGGACCCTAATGTAGGCCCTACATGGATATCTGTGCATCAATAACCCTAGGAAGATTAAAATGAGGCTAAAATGTCATTTTCTGCTGAAAATTTCACCCTATAGCTGGTTTATGTCCAGAAAAAATTATGTTTGGGGCGATTCATAGAAACTATAATATTTAGTGAATTACCCTACCTCCGCAAGCAAGGTTTTCCAATTTTTTTTTATTTACACACCATTTCTGTGACTAATTTGGCCAGATTCCTGTAAAACCATCCTTGCTGTAACAGAAAAATGACATTAAGAGGACATTTGAAATAGGCAGGTCAAATGTCCAATCATCCTACAGGTTATGTGGAACTTATTCCATTTCCTCTATGTTTCTATATAGCATAACACACAAAAACAGCCCCCCGTAATGTTGGTTGGTAATATTTTCGACCGTAGCAAGATTAAACCATCTCTCACACACAATGTGTTAGAATATAGGATAGGCTTAACCCTGAAAATCTTAACTAAGGGAGCGATACATACAGCAAGTGCCATTCTACCCTATTTTGGGCCTCAAAACCTCCATTGGCCAGATGAACATTTGCAGACCTGATAAAATCCCCAAACCTTGGCATAATATAAAAACTCATCTACTGTTCCATTTAGGAACTATTTGGGGTCACTTGTGATTTTTTTCATAATTTTACCAATATTTCTTGCATATGATTTCTAAGCCAATCAGCACCCAGATCACCTTCAGTGCAGGCCTAAATACCATATGACTCACGAGAGGGCAGCATTTACGTCCATGTAACCTACACAATGCTATGTTACATGGCGCTAGATCCATATGAAACACCAGGGGACAGCACTGAAGCAGTGAAGGTGGGTTCTGTGGATAAAGTGTGTCGGCCTAAGGTAAGGGAGGGGGGTGAGCCAAAATAAAATACATCTTGATTAATCATATGATATCATTTGTTACCCAATATTTAAAAATTGTCGTTGGTTAGGCATGTTTAATTTTATGACTGCTTCAAAGTAGAGTACCCTTGGAGTACCAGATGAAGCAAAATCTTTAGGATGTGAAGTAGTGAGGAAAGTGCCCACTAGAATAACCTAACTAGGCTACAGGCCCTATAGAAATTTCTACCAAAACACCGGTATGGCTGCCCCCCTCTAGTGGCACTAGTTAGGTGTATAAATACCCTGTATCATGTTTGAACGAGCCACGACATCTAGTTCCAGGCCTGTGCCCAGCCATGGGGGGGGAGAATATTGCTTGAAAAGTGGACCTTTTTGCCATCGCAAGTGAAGCACAGGGCCAAACCTGGCAGGGGCGGATCCAGCAGTTTGAAAAGGGGCAGGACAGCCCCAGGGTTGAGCACTGCATGTCGCGCGCGATATGCTTAGAATATGTATGGTGTTGGTTTATTTTAAGGGGGTTTGGTGGCTTGCCCCCAAAAGAAAAAAAAATGAATAATAGATGTTATAATGTATAGTTTGAAGCATTTTGGTGTGCCATCAGCAGTAAATCTAAGATTATGAGAACAGAGAATAAAAATCTTAATTGAACACACAATAGTGTTTGAGGAAGGCTTGCGGGCATGCCCCCTAGAATTTTTTTGAAATATAGACATCAAACTCCATAGTTTAAAGCATTTTTAATGTAACCCTGGGTGGTGAGGGTTTTCAGAAAGAGGATGCAAACCTTATGTGGTAATGCATTGTTCTTGAGAGGGTTTGGGGGGCTGGTCCCTCAAAAAAATTAACTATAGATGTCAAACTCTCTAGTTCAAAAGACTTTTATCATTCTGATTGCCTCCCCACCCCCTTGGAAAATTTTTGAAATATAGATGTCAGACCTTGAAGTTTAAAGCATTTTGGTGTCCCCTCAGGAGCAAGTTTATGCAATGGTAATTGGGGTTGGGTTGGGGGCATGCCCAAATAAAGTTGTAAGACATAACCATCAAACTTTTATTAAAGGCATTTTGGTATAGGCAAGAATTTTCAGATAGAGGACGCTAATTGATGTCCTGACACCTTGATTCTTTGAAAGGGTTTAGAGGGCTTGTCCCCCTAGAAAAGTTTTGAAATATGCATATCAAACTGTGTAGTTCAGAGCATTTTGATGTAACCTTAGGGATGTTTTTAGAAAAGGAATGCAAATCCTATGTGATGATGTGTTGTTATTTCAATGTTATTTAAGTCTGGCCCCCAAGAAAACTTAGAAATTTTAAAATGAGGAAGTCAACTCATTCTTTGGAGTATTTTGATGCTCCCTAAGGGATGAATAATTGGGATGGAAATCTGATAGAAAACTACCTGGGGAACCCCAAATAGTTTAATATGCATAAGGCATGGCCAATGACTAAAATCTTATGTAGTCACTTCCGCATATTGGGGAGTGATTTTTAGTAGCTTATTACTAATCTAATGTAATCATACCCTACATCCCTGACCTCAGGCCATTCCTATAGTACAACTTAAACTCAAACTATGAGGCTCACCTGGGATGGGTTTTAGGTATAAGCTACGCCTTACATATAATCTATATGTATGATGCAACTGCACTCTGGGGATTTATTTTTTCTAGACTGGCTCATGTTAGAAAATTTTGAGAATTTTCATATACTGTAGATGCTGTAGAATAGTTAATTGTCCAATTTACAAACAATATAAAAGCTATATTGAAGAGGAATAGGGTACTTGAGTGGGCATATACAAAGTGGCTATCTGGGATGGGTCCAAAGGGGGTAGTCCACCCTCGGGGACCCCTCTTTGGAGCATTTGTGTTTATAAGATATATTATAATGAACATGGCATGATCTTAGTTTAGGTCGCTAATACTAGCGACCAAAACTGTGGCTTATTCCATTTCAGAAAATCACGACCACTTTTTAGCAACCACGATATTCTCTATTTAGCGACTTAAATGTAGATATCGCCATGAACATAATCACAACTCAGGAAGTTCAATAAGACTTTTATTAACCTTTAATATGATAATTTCTTATTTTCTCCATTAAACTAATTGAGGTCCACCATATCCAAAATTGAACCATACCATGGGGGCCTTAAATGTGGACCTTTCTTTTTCTTTTGGGCCATGGGGGGGGGGGAGCTGAGTCTCCCCCAGCTCCCCCCCTGGGCACGGGCTTGACAGTTCAATCTCTGATTATAAGGGCTAAGTCAAGTCAGCGGCTAGGGCGTTTCTTTTGTGGCATAATCTTAGGATTCAATATTAATTCACCCATCTACAAAGTGAATATATCGCTACCATGTTTGGGGTTTAAATCACCCTATATCACTAAGGATTCAGTACACGCTAGGCCAACAGAAGCAAGTCTTACCCGAAATATAATTTCACCTTTAAGTTCTAGATTCTATTGTGCGTGGCAAGACGGATACAGTTTTGACCATTTTAAATGAGTGTTGCAGGTTCGCTTATTACAGAATGCATCACTATTGACAACAGCCAAAAGTGTGTTCAGTCCAGGATGAATACACATGCTCCCGGTAAATCCCCACCCTAATGAGTACATGTGTAAAGGGTAACTCGCCTCTGACTCGACCACTTGAATCTACAGCACTGCATTTGATAAGTTAGATTCTACAAAAGGACATTGCCAATCAATAAAATACTGTTTGGTATTATTTGAAACACACCTCAGGATGAAATCCAATAGAAGAAACTTTTGATTTTATAAAGTTATGAGGGGAAATAACTCTATCTAAAGTGTGAGCCCTGTTTCACTGGATTTGGCTCCATGACCCAACCACTCTGTACCTTAAGTCAACCAGTCCTAATCTGAAGACAGCTAGTTCGACTCTGAGCATAGCTGGTGTCGTTTTTCTCAACATCTACAGTGGTTGTAGGCCTATACAATGAATTATATATAGTGCCCATTTCCTTTGTCCTAGCAGTCAGGTATATGAAATATATATGCATGTAATTAAAGTACTTTAATAGTCGATATTATTCAGTTCTTGTTTGTGTTCTGCAGGGTACACCCAAAAGTACTTTGGAAAGGAAGTTGGATCATTCGAAAAGTTTGCACACGACGTCTCAGGAACTGTATACGTAGTTAACTACACTCATATCACCATCAAGGGATTCACGTATGATGGACGGGGCCCAGGTTGGTATATACATGTACAGACTAAATATTTAGTGTAAAATGGATCTGGTATTGAAACTACTTGGCCGATTTCTTTCGACTCGAAATGAATAGGCTTTGGTATTCTGTATAAAGGAACTTGGAATAGAACATTTTACTTAAATTCAATAGCGTGTTTGAACAATATAATTTGTGCCATATAGTGCTGTGGTGAGAAATAACATGCTGTGAATTGAATTGATTTCTAAAGTTTAAAATAATGTGTATACAATATTAAGTACATTCCTAGTCATTATGAAACTAAATATTCTGCTTGGTTTTGAAAGCCAATTAGTGTGATTATAGGGGATGTTCGATAAAGACAGTGGTGTATAAAGAAGAGGGTGTTAACTATCTCATTCGTTTTAACCTAGATGCTTTCTTCTATGTTGGATCTGGAACCCAACCCTCTGGTACGGGGACCATAATGGCTAACGAAGAAGGCAGGTGAGTATAGGATTGTCGTCAGCAGTACTGTCAGGCCAGAAAACGGATATGTTTTCTGGAGGGTCTTGACAAAACATGACGAGTAAATCTTTCCAGAGAGTGCTAATGAAAACGTGCATGGCCTAACTTGTTTTCATAAGGTCGAATCCCACATGGCGAAAAATGCCTCAAATATCTCTGCGATTTTGAATCTGTTGTGTTTGTGGGACCTAAACCAAATTTGCAAGAGTTATAAGTACAACAGAGTGTATAGAACACAAGGACACTGTTGTGTTTTCTCGTGTATTCCTTGGGATAATTTGCCTTTGTTGATGTTTATATCTCTGTGAATTATAAATTTTCTGGCCTTTAATCACAAAAAGAATGCTGGTGTTCTATACACCCTGTTGTACTTCTAACCCTTGCGAATTTGGGGAGGGTCCCATAAACGCAACAGATTCAGAATTGCAGAGATAATTAGGCATTTTTCGCCATGTGGGATTCGACCTATAGCATTGACTAATAATCTTACAGCAGAATGCATGGAAAACTCTTTCTGGGATGTCAAAAAACGTGCACATTTTACCTAAACGATTATCTAAACAAGTATTTCGCAAGTGCAACACAAAAGGGCCCCAGAAAGCGTTTGGTCTGATGTGTTCTATGGGACTTAAGTTGAGCCCATAGAACAAACACATTCTATTTCTAAACGTTTGGATATGACTAGCTTTAGTCCCATCTGTATCTTCTTAATGGTTAAAGCATTTTTCTTTCAAACCAACCTTGCTGACATCATGGTTCTGTTTCTATAATTTTCAAACCTGCAGACAGAGCAAGAACTGCTTTCTGTTTCTTAAAGCAGGATAAGACAATTTTTTGTGATGGCGTCATCCAGTTTTAACATACCTCCTATAGTGGTGTGTCCATAGGGCCTTACACCTAGCCCCCTTGTGTGTTATATTTTAACAAAAGGTTGAATCCCACATGGCAAAAAATGGCTAAAATATCTCTGCGATTTTTAATTTGTTGCGATTTTAGTACCAACTCCAAATTCGCAAGGATACAACTACAATATGCAGTATAGAACAGAACACAAGGACACTGTTGCGATTTTTGATGTACTCTTTGGGATATTTTGCCTTTATTCATGTTTAATCTCTGTATAATATTATTGTATATTCCTTGGCTTAAAATCGCAAAAGAGTGTGTGTGTTCTATACACCCTGCTGTAGTTATATCCTTACCAATTTGGGGTAGGTCCCAGAATCGCAACAGATTCGAGATATTTCAGCCATTTTTCGCCATGTGGGATTCGACCTTCAGAAACATAAGGCAGTTTTTGCTCTGACTGCACTATCAACCTTGCATTAGTGAGCATAGATGGTATACCATTTAGCTCTAAAAGTATAGAAACAAGGTCCTGGGTCTTAAAAGAAATTTTTACATCTAAAAATAATCTTAAATGCGATACATTGCTGTGTACTTATGTTTACCTTCAGATCTGTTGTTGTCTTCAGAAAACACGAACCAGAGATGTTTATCACATGTTCATTTTCCGTTTCAATAGCAAAGATATTCTGAAGGCGTACAACAACAGGGATATCGTACTTGAGTTACCAAACGGTTTCCAAGCTGGTGGCCAGAACTTTGGATGGATATCAGTGTGGTGTCGGGCCTTTGCTGTGAGTTCTCCGCAACTCCTTATCTTTTATAATTGTGGGGTTATATCTAAACATGTATTTATTCTTGTCCTTAAACATACTATTCAGTCATGAGTTTTTTTTATCTTAGAGCTCATTTTGCCTATGAAATATTATCAAACAGATATGTAGCTCTTACATATAATTATCGCGTTGTATTAACCGGAGATGTTACCAACCAGAATTATTCTGCTGACCGTGAAGCGTTTTTTCCCTTTATGGATCTCATGGATAATTTGTGACCCATCAAGCGAGAACACCCCTCCGCGGCAGATTTTTAATTCCCCATTTGGCCACCAGGGGGCATTGGAGAGGCAAAATTACTGTAAAATCAATAAAAAATATATTAAGCTAATTTTTGATGCAGAATTCAATGGTCTCATTTAAAATGCACCATTTTCGGTAGAAATGACCCCTATTTGGAAGGTAAAATGAACATTTTTCATGAGAAATCAGCCTATATGCCTGTTTCTGGTTGCCATGGCAACCATTCCAATAATCAAAATTTGCAAATTTTTATGCCAATTTTCAGGGAAACTCACCAAAGAACCAAATCTGAAAACAGAAATGCAAAATTCCTTCTAGATCAAAATCTATGACAAAAATCACCATATTGTTATGTATTTTTTATGAAAAAGGCTGATTTATCGTGTTTTTAGATATTATTATGGTTTATAATGTATTTAGAGCTTAATCATCAATTCCAAATATGAATAACAACCTATGTTCAAGGTGGGGTTCTGACATAACAACTAGGAATATTTAAACCAATGATGTCTCATTTTAAAGATCTTCAGATGAACTTTGATAATGAGTTTCCCTACAGATGGGTGTTTTTGCTTGCCTGGTCACATTTCATGGTTTATTGCTGAAAGTGGGTGTATTGGTGCACTTCATCTGATCACATCGTAACAATAGCCGTAGCATTCAATGGCACATGCTTTAAGTTATTAATGCCCTCTTTTCTTTCCACCAAAGGCTAACTTTGGCCAGCTTATCCTACCTTCGTCCATAGACGTACCGACCCAGCGTCCTCTTGGCGAGTTTTCCCGCCTGGCTCACGACGTCAGGTCGGGGCAGATCATCATAGAGGATCACCGTACCTTCCTCATTAATGGGCTTCATTATGATGGACGAGGACCAGGTAGGAACAATAGCATCATCATTGTAATTGGATGTATAGGGGCACGGTTTGTAATAAGCATCACGTTGATATGAGTTGGGCATTTCCAGAGTGGGGTGTACACTCTGGTCTGAGAACGGATGCTGGGGCGAGCGGTGGCAGCACTGTTCTCCGAGCTTCCTGCCTTAGACTCGAGAGGTCACCACCCAACCTTAGGCTATATAAGGCCAGGTCGGTAGCTGCCGGAGAGAGAACCCTCGCAGGCTCTGTACGGTCAGTATGCACTTCTCTCCTCTGGTTACGAGAACTTACCTAGTAACTCATTGTTTGATTGTCTGAATACCCTGATACGAATACACTTGAACTCGGAAGCCCTGAGTCGGATTGTAAGCAGGATTCTGAATAAACCTTGTTGCCTCTTCTGTACCGGAGATTGTCGTTCGGTAGTTCTTTCCGGATTAGACATACGAACCCCAAGTCAGAATACTTGACCATTACAGATGCATAGCACACGATGCACCAAGGTTGATTAATGCAGCTTTGGGTGGTCAATTCAGCAGAATAGCAGCCATGCACCATGCTGACCCCGCAGGAGCAATGTAGGACTGGTGAGTAGGCTCACCAGCACTGCATAATGACGGCCAACGAAGATGAACTTGGAAGTCTCATGCTCTACTTAAACTTAAAGTGTCATGTTCTTTATTTCTTCAGATGCCTTCTTCATTGTTGGAACTGGCAGCCCTAGCACATCTGGTACAAAGATTCCTGATGAAACAGGCAGGTCAGTACACGTATGCTTTAAGAACATTGTCTTATTTCTTCCTACAGTTTCGCTAAGCCATCATGCTGTTATCTCAGCCTCTTTTATTGTGAAATGTCCTCCAGCTTTACCTCACTAACAACGGTTGATTTAATATATTGGTACTCTTTCTTTTTTCAAACTTCAGCACTGGTGTTCTTAAAGGCTACACAGGTCAGGACATTCGTATCCAACTGCCAGAATCAATGAGTATCATGGATTATGAGTACTTGTCTATCTACTGCTTTTTAGCCAGACAAGACTTTGGTAATATTGCCATTCCCTCCAACCTCAATGTACCTGCGTATTTCCCGTCACAAGTACCAACACCTACACCCACCGTATTACCACAGGTGAGTGAGGCATGAATGAACAAAAGAGACAGAAAATGTATTTAGGTAAGGATGCAATTAATTTTAGGTAAAGTTTGGTAAAGCGACAAGGAGCCGTCCACGTGGAAGTTCTGAAACCGTTATTCTAGGGAGTGTGCTATATAGTCAGCTAATGTATGTATATAGGAGGCATATGAAAGTGAATATGGAAGTTATCCTACCGTCTTGAACTTTCCAGCCAATAACAGGCTTGCATTAGCCAATATTTGCATATGTTTCAACCACTAGTACTTTGATTTGGCCACACCATACCATTAGTCAATTGCTACGGGCCAATTTCTTGTTGCTTGATGTATGACAGAGGGTGAAGGTAATACATTGATTAATTTTAATTAGGATTGAAGATGTTCCTTGACTAATAGAACTTTGTGGCAGATGTATCATCATTTACTGATAATTATTATTGCACTTCGTTTCAAAGTAGCTGGCTAAGGCCAAGAAAATTAAAAGGTGTGTTTCCAGTAATATAGCTCAAAGAGCTAGGGTCGGTAGGTTGGATTTTTTTTTTAATTTTCTTTTTACATTTATATAGGAAATGTTAGGGCATATATCTTATCTAATCAAATTCTTTGATTTTATTGTAAAATAATGATGGGAAAATGGCAACTCTGAGAGAGGGGAAGAACACGAAAAGGATACAGGAAAATCCTCAAAAAGTAATTTCTTTAAAATATGAAAAGAAATGAGACAAAATTCTTCAAAATCACAAAAAAAAGGTTTTCGTGCCCCTGGTTTGTTAGGTTCGGTTGGGTTACTGGAAACAAGCCTTTTTTTATAGGCCTAATGGCCAAACACCCATCTCTAATTGGGGGAATATTACCCTAGAGATGGCATGGCCTAGAGCTTGTGGAATGAGCTAGACTCAGATTTAGGAATAAAAAGAAGTTCAAACAGCAGGTGCTGCATCTTTCTGTCGTCTATCAATGCATAGACCTACACAATATACTACGGTAGTTTACTTTTGTGTAGGTCTATGATCAACGTGAATACATGTATAATAGTCATTTGTTATTTCAATATGGCACTACAAACAAAGTATATTGGACGACTCGACGATACTATTCCTAATCAAATTTTAAAATATAAATTGACCTAGGTTTATTAGAAAATAAATTGTACCAGGCCAAATCGGGAACTATGACGTATAGTATTCCAATTCTATACACTACTCACAGACAGACCCTACCATTTCTATACACTACATACACACAGCCTCCCATTTCCATACACTACTTATAGACACAGTCTACCATTTCTATACACTACACACACAGTCTACCATTTCCATTCGCTAAACACACAACGTCTACCATTTCTATATACACTACTCATGCAGTCTACCGTTTCTATACACTAGTCACACACAGTCTACCATTTCTATATACACTACTCACACACATTCTACCATTTCAATACACTACTGACACACAGTCTACCATTTCTATACACTACTCACACACAGTATACCATTTCCATATACTACTCAAACACACAATCTACCGTTTCTATACACTACTCACACACCGTCTACCATTTCTATACACTACTCACACACAGTCTACCATTTCTATACACTACTCACACACAGTCTACCCAGTCAACAAAAAAATGTAATTTTATGTCACAAAAACATTTTTAACATTTTAAAACGTTTTGCCATGATAAAGAGCCATAGGTAAACGTTCTGCAACGTTTCGGAATATTTTTTGTTGACTGGGTACCATTTCTATACACCACACACACAGTCTACAATTTCTATACAATTCACACTCATAGTCTCCCATTTCTATACACTACTCACACACAGTCTACCATTTCTATGCACTACTCACACAGTCTACCATTTCTATGCACTACTCGCACAGTTTACCATTTCTATGCACTACTCACACAGTCTACCATTTCTATGCACTACTCGCACAGTTTACCATTTCTATGCACTACACACATACAGTCTACCATTTCTCGTTGTAAAGAAACTGAGGCTCTAGCAGAATACTTGTAAGCTCCTTACAAAAAGGAGGGTGAATATGGATTTTGGGTTTGATCAATTCATACGTTTACTAATAATGATTGATTGTTTTTTATTGGATGGAAAATCTCAAAGATTATTCAGGATGTTGTACTGATCATAATCAAACGCTGTTACAGGATTGGGATACAGACTTAATGAACTGTGAACATGTCCATGATAACCTCAACATTGGTTGGGAAATACAAGGAAACAGGATCATAGTGGAGCTTATCTCTCTGACAAGTAAGTTTGACTTTAATCCCACTTTGATCTTACTGGTGAGGTGTGTGCTTATACCTGTATAGTAGCATATTGCCATGTCATCATATCGTGTTTACGTGCTATCCAGCTGTCTTATATTCATTTATTTTGTCTTGACTTTAACAGAAGACGACGAGTATGTTGCTTTTGGCCTCAGCGGCTCTGACACCCAGGTTTCCATGGTTAATGCTGACGTCACTGTGACATATTTTGACGGTAGCCAGGCCAAGGTCGTCGACCATTATCTTACTACTTACGCCCAGGTGTGATTTTTATTAGCTACTCTTATATATTATAATCTGCCAAGAGCATATCTATAGTGAGTGTTTATTTGCTGAAATAAAGTTCATCACCTCACGAACTTCTAACTGGTAAACTGTCCTCTTAATCGTTTGAATATTCTAATGAGACTACCTGGTTAATCACAGTTCATTAACCTCTCTATACGCACAGTGCTCAAATGGTCAAGGCGCATGCCCCGACACAAATAGGAATGGCAACGATGATGCTATATTGATGAATTCGAAGCGAGAAAACGGCATCACGAAGATCAAATATTACCGTGAACTCTCAACAGGTATGGTGAAGTTTCATTCCCTACTGGGATATCTATTATAGAAACATTGGTCACACAAATGTGGTATAGGGCCTAGTTTCAGGATTGAATTAAATAATGAGCCGCTTTAAGTGTGCATTTAAAACGTATGTATGTATATATATATATATATATATATATATATATATATATATATATATATATATATATATATATATATGGCACAATTAAGAAGAACACGTGCATGCTGTTAGTATAAGAATGTGAAATGAAATAAATAAAAAAAAAAATCAGAAATAATTAAGGATCTCTCTTTCTCTCTCTCTCTCTCTCTCTCTCTCTCTCTCTCTCTCTCTCTCTCTCTCTCTCTCTCTGAATGTCTATAGGGTATAGGTAGGAATTGTTCAGAATTATATCATGTTACATGTTATATATCCAACAGGTGATACCGGAAGTGATAGAGACTACGTCACGGATAGGCCGCAGTATATCGCATGGGGAATAGGCTACCTTAACCCGGAGAAGTTCCCAACCAAACACCACACTAGAATTACAGGTAATATATGGGACCGATCTCACTTTACACGTGTTGTATCAATATCGATTGTCTTAGACATTATTGTTCATGGGTTAGGTGTTTAATGTAGGACAACATTATATGAGCAATAATGGGAAAGCCTCGGGCACATACACTGGAAAAAATCCACTGCACCCTTTAAATTGCCATCCGAAATTCCCTGTTTCCATATGCTACTTAGACGGTCCAAACAGCAAAGAGTAGGTTATTCCTGAGGGAGGGGTTAACACACATAGTCTGGCAGCCAGCTAGGTTGACCTTGCAAAAATATCCCCGGACGAGTTTAAGAGTGTTTTGGGTACAGGAAGTCATGTACTTTCAGAATCTTGACGATGTAAAGCTGATATCATTGAGCATTTTGAGAAATCCAAGATGGCTGCCACAAGGGCCACTGAAGACTGTTTTATGTCATAGATTTGTCGATATTTATCTTGTATGATGTATTACCTATGGAAATCAGATAAATATTGATAAATCTATGACATAAAACAGTTCTCGGTGGCCCTCGTGGCAGCCATCTTGTATTTCTCAAAATGCTCAACGATGTCAAGTTGACATCATCAAGATTCTGAAAGCACATGACTTCCTGTACCCGATTCACTCATAACCTCTTCGGGGGTATTTTTACAAGGTTACCTGGAATATCCCTCGGCAACCAGACTAACATTGAGATGCCAATTTTACCCGGTGACTATAAAATCGAATTGGGTGCTGAACCATGATTGCCTACTTAAATCGATGCTGACCAAGCAGATATGACTGCTCATTGAATGAAACTGGATGCAGTTGGGTGAACCTACCGCTAGTGTACACGGTCTATAAAGTGGTATATAATTATTGTGAACAGTCTGCTGTGAACGAATATATTTACGTTGAATTGCATCAGCAAGATATACCTGAATGAGCCCAGCCCTGTATGTAGACACAGTCGGGCCGCGTTGGTTGAATCTTGAATCAGCCAAAAGGGATTCTTGTATAAAATGCAAAAAAAAAGGTAGCATGACCTCAATGTACTTTCCCATTTAACAGATCTTCAGACTCCCTGGTCCTTCAATCGTTCACCTGCCAAGAACTGCATGGCTTTAGGATCCACGCCCACACAGGCCCCAGTTACACCATGGCCTGCTAACCGGATATCCGGCCGTGACACCCATTTCTTCCAGTTCGCCCTGGGACCAACAGGAGGCGCCCGAGGTTACACCGCTATCACTGGTAGGTGTAACAACTATATCTTATATCTTTTTGTTTAAATGCTAATTATGTCCAACAATAAAACGTGGAACCTGAACCTTTGGTATCAGAATTTACTAAACCTCATGACCCCCCCCCCTTTTTTTTTTCTACCTCGTCTCATGGAATCAGTAAAGCGAACTTATGGCACCTTTATCTGACCTATTTACACAATCTATAATTTGACCTTATGCTTATCAGTGTTAATCTGACCTTGCAATAGATAAACCGATGAAATTGGCATTGTACATCACGTACCACGCCCTGACATATGGCATCACCATGCTATGGCCTTATGGCACCACCACTTTTACCACCAACCTGACCTTATGGCTTACCATTAACCTGACCTCATGTCATCACAATTATTGCAGCAGCCCGACCTCATGGCCCCATATTTAATGTCATCTCATGGCTCGGCATATAATAACTCTGTGAACACACCAACAACCCGACCTTGTAATATTGCTCACCATTGACCTGACCTTTTTTTAAGTGTTTTATTGGGTCATGAAGAACCTTATGGAATCACTATTTACCTGACCTTGTGGCATCATCATAACATGACCTTATGGCATCACTATACCCTGACCCCACCATTATTGGTATAAATCTGATCTTGTTGATACAGCACAAACCTATTATTATAGCATGTTGCGACTTTTACAGGTCAGGCGTCCTGGGGAATTGCCTTCTATGTGAATGGCTTGTTGATCCCTGAGATAACACTACGCCGTGGAGAGACATACACCTTTTTAATAGAAACAGGTGATGACACAACCAACTTTGCCAGGTACCACCCAGTCTACTTCACCACTGACCCTGTAGGAGGGTATGTCCAACGTACTCCACAGGAGAGACAGGTGGGAAATACTCTTTATCAACATGACTACACCTCAAGTAAACTGTAGGGTAGATTTATCTAAAGACGGTCACATACATTAAGCCGCCAACCCCCCCCCCCCCTCCCAGAAAATAGCCATACCATTAGGTTTGTTAGTGAATCAACATTGGAAACTGATAGATTCAGTGCTCACCAATGATTTCATAATGTTGATGCAGGAGTAAGTCTATGTTTCATTGGAAATATGTTGGGTGGACGTCTCAATGTATGTGGCCATCTTTAGGTTTAAAAATTTAGCCTGTGTTTGTCCTGTATTTGAATGGCTACACTGTATAACACTGTATTATTGGATACCTTAACTACGAGCAAGTGGGAAAGCTTAAGGATTTAAAGCTGATGACACTTAACTCCCAGAGCTTGAAGGATAAAATAAATAAGTTGAGAGGTCTATCGCTGGAAGTGGATTATTTATCAATCTCGGAAACATGGTTAGACAATAATGTCTGAGATTATGAGATAGCATTACCAGGGTATGAATTTTATAGATTGGACAGGCTAAATGCCAGAAAGAAGAGTTGGGGAGTAGGATGCTATGTAAAATCAGACTATGCCCAGTATTCCTGGATACTGCATGAACTGAGTGTGAGGTCCAATGATATAGAATGTCTAAGTGTAGCTACAGAATTCCCTTACCAAAAACATAGGGTAATCCTGAGTGTTTATAGGCGCCCAAGAGGGAATGTTAAACGCTGTTTTACCCAATTGAATACAATACTGAGGTCAAATTTAATTGGTGGTATGGAGTTTTGGGTAATGGGTGATCTAAACGTTGACTCTGCGAAAAGGAACAGCGGTAAATATAAGCACCTGCTCCGGTTCCTGTGCATGAGAAAGCTTAGATACCTTCAGACCAGGAAGTTAATTCAAAAGGTCCTGGGATCGCTACCTCAGCGATCTTAGAAATTATTCTGCCTCATCCAATTAAGCAATCTTAAAATTAGATTGTCTTGCCTTTTCACAGCCAGCACTAAGATCGCAGTGATCTTAGCCTCAGCCCTCCTACACTATTCCAAGTTGAAGACACTGTGCACAGGGGCAGGAGGCCCATACTGAAAGAATAGCAGTGGAAACACTCCTTCTCACAAGGGTGATTACACAAGCATTCCCGCCCCCCCCCCCTATATGAGCCACTTATAGAGTATAGGGTGCAGTTGACCTTGTACAGTATTCAAGTGCACTTCATGCCTGAGTATCCTGAAGAGCCCTCAAAGACTCTCAGCAAATGTCCTCCCTCCCCTCTAGATGTATACAGCAGGGGCATTCACTCTTGGGAGCAGAAGTGTTCCCTGTGAGTGCTCTTGTACTCAGGTGAAACCACTATGCAATTATTTCACTAAGATTGCAGTGATCTTAGTGCTGGAAAAGGAATAGTGAAGTGATCTCAGGACTTGCTGTGCCTGACTGGCCTACAACCACTGCATTAGGTAGGGTAGACTGGCTAGGTCTTATGATATGTGCCTATGCTAAAATCGCAGGGGTAGAAATCCCAGGACCTTTTGAATTAACCTCCAGGTGGAGTGTGAGGACAGGTAATAAAGCAGGAGCTTAATTCAAAAGATCCTGGGATCCCAACCCCAGCGATCTTAGTGTAGGCACATATCATAAGACCTGGCTGGTCTACCCTATGTAATGCAGTGGTTGCAGGCCTGTCCAGAATAGCTAGTCCTGGGATCACTTCACTATTCCATTTCCACCACTAAGATCACTGCGATCTTAGTGAAAGAAATGCATAGTGGTTTCACCAGGGTACAAGAGCACTTACAGGGAACACTCCTGATTGAAAGAGTGAATAGCCTGCTGCATACATAAAGAGGGGAGGGAGGATGTTTGCTGAGTGTCCTTGAGGGCTCTTAGGGCTACTCATGCATTAAGTGCACTGTAAGGTAATTCTTCCCTTCTCTCTCTTTGTCCTAGGGGGAGGGCACAATGCTTCTAATAGGCAAGCATGAATCATACATTCATGGGAACAACTCTTGAATACTGTATGGGGGTCAACTGCACCCTGTGCTCTTTTGTTAGCCCATATGTGGACGGGGAACGATGGTATAAGCACTCTTGTGAAGAAGAGTGACTCCACAGCTATTCCTTTATTTTGGGACTCTTACCCCTGTGCCTAGTCAGTACTTCTTGGAATAGTGTAGGAGGGCTGAGGCTAAGATCGATGCGATCTTAGTGCTGGCTAGGATATGTGAACCCAGTCAACTCTTAAGATCGCTTAATAGGATAAGGCTGATTTATTCCTAAGATCGCTGGGGTCGTGATCCCAGGATCTTTTGAATTAAGCTCCTGGATACACTCCAGAAATTGTACATCTATTCGGCATCAAGAGGAGAGCCCTTAGACGGGCCCGGAAGTGTAGAGTGGGTCGCTATAATATTGATTTGACACAGGTGAGAATTCTTGAAAAAAGAATTTCTAAAACCTTACCACATAACATACGGGATAAGGTGATTAGTGACCTAGAAAGGTTCAAAAACGATCCAAAACGGTTCTGGGCTGAGGTGAATTCAATCTGGAAGGGGTCATTGAGTACTATGTGAAGATTGGCTCTACTTTAGCCAATGCTTAATTGATCGGAGAAATGTGCTTGACTTGGAAGTGTTATTGAACAATGCTGATGCAGAATTCTCATTCCAAAGGATTGATATAGCAACATCCTTGACACTGGCAAAGGGCATTAAGGTCCATAAGTCATCTGATATTTTCGATGTCAGACCTCTTGTGATCAGGGATGCCTTAATTGCCAAGCCAGAGCTGCTTATGAATTTAGTAAATAATTCTCTGGAAATGGCGAATTCCCTGAGGAACTGAAGACTGCATGTGTAATACCTCTGCCTGAGTCTGGTGACCTGAGCAAGGTGAACAATTGAATTGCATCTCAAAACTAATTGAGAGAGTGGTTCATTCACAGCTTATGACATATCTTGAGGGTTTTGGAAAACTCAGAATATTACATGTATGCTGATGACTTGGCAATAGTCACTACAGGTGTCGACCCAGTTGAGATAAGTGCCAGGAACTTAATTCAAAACATCCTGGGATCCCAACCCCAGCGATCTTAGTGTAGGCACATATCATAAAACCTGGCTGGTCTACCCTATGTAATGCAGTGGTTGCAGGCCTGTCCAGAATAGCTAGTCCTGGGATCACTTCACTATTCCATTTCCACCACTAAGATCACTGCGATCTTAGTGAAAGAATTGCATAGTGGTTTCACCTGAGTACAAGAGCACTTACAGGGAACACTCCTGATCGAAAGAGTGAATAGCCTGTTGCATACATAAAGAGGGGAGGGAGAACGTTTGCTGAGTGTCCTTGAGGGCTCTTAGGGCTACTCATGCGTTAAGTGCACTGTAAGGTAATTCTTCCCTTCTCTCTCTTTGTCCTGGGGTGAGGGCACAATGCTTCTAATAGGCAAGCATAAATCATACATTCATGGGAACAACTCTTGAATACTGCACGGGGGTCAATGGTGGGGACGGGGAACGATGGTATAAGCACTCTTGTGAAGAAGAGTGACTCCACAGCTATTCTTTTATTTTGGGACTCTTACCCCTGTGCCTAGTCAGTTCTTCTTGGAATAGTGTAGGAGGGCTGAGGCTAAGATCGATGCGATCTTAGTGCTGGCTAGGATATGTGAACCCAGTCAACTCTTAAGATCGCTTAATAGGATAAGGCTGATTTATTCCTAAGATCGCTGGGGTCGTGATCCCAGGATGTTTCGAATTAAGCTCCAGACAACAAGCTGGTCTAAATCGGATCAGACAATGGTGTAATACTTTTAAGTTAACTGTGAATGCGGTTATAAAAAATGTACTCTGGGTACATTTTGACAGGGAGACACCTGTCCTTGCTGGATGTGACTTGTGGCTGGGTACATCAAGGCTTGAACATGTAGTTGAGTTGGGTACCTGGGTGTAATGATCGACAGTCTCCTGAAATTCTCTAGACACTGTAGCAAGGTGAAGGCACATCTGCGGGTGGTAGGCTACAGCATCTCAGGGGCCTGAGGAAATACATGGACAAGACTCTTTCTTTGAGGCTCTATAAGCAAATGATATTGCCCATCCTGGACTATGGAGACATAGTAGTAGATGGAGCGCCAATTGACAGTGTCTTAAGTCTACAAACGATTCAAAACCATTGTCTGAGGGCATGCAGGAACATTAGGCATCCTACTGACATAAGTAGAGAAACATTGCTTGACAGGTGTAATTGTATCAAATTGATGTTCAGGCATAGAGAAAATCTCTTATGTTTGATGTATAACC